>JANAVB010000398.1:7058593-7413593 GCA_029216955.1 Iris pallida | reverse complement strand
AAAGCAAGCATTCTCTTTCCCTTCGATTCTTATGCACTCTTTCCCTTCGATTCTGCTGCTGCTGCTACGGCGACGGCGGTGACGGTGGGGGTAGGGGGGCGGAGCAGGAGGGGGGGGGAGGGGGTTGGTGGTGGTGATGATGGTTGATGGTGGTGATGATGGTGATGGCCGGGGGGAGGGGGGTGCGGCGAGGTCGGGGAGGGGGGGTGCGGCGACGCCGTGGAGGGGGGCCGAGCACGACGGGACGAGACGGATAGTTGACGCGGGAAAGAGGACAACAGGCAGGGAGTATTTTCGTCCAAAAAAATTGGTCAAAGGGGTTGACCGTTCGTTTTAGACGAAAACCGTCAAAAGTGGAGAGTGTCATACATTCATGTAAACTTGTGAGGTGCACCTTAAATAAGTATAAAATAAGTGGGGTTCCACTCAAAATTTCTCTAACTATTTTGATTCGGTTGAAACCGAATAAACTGAACGCTCACCTCTATTGTCCAGCCGTTGTTAACAATATGTTGTCCTATTACATCCTCTCTCTCTCTCTCTCTCTCTCTCTCTCTCTCTCACACACACACACACACACACACACAAGCGTATATATATGTATGGGTGAAAATTTCTAATTTTTATAAAACAGGTTTTTTTGGCCTCTTTCTTTTTAAGTGAAGAACATTTTTGATTCTCCGACACTAGGGGGACAAAAGTTCAAACGCATAGATTTGAAAGGTTGCAATGTTTGACATGCAGAACAAGATTTGAGATCCAAACATGACATATTTCAAATAATTTAATGATAATCTCACTAATAGCATGCGCAGAGCTATTAGATCAAATATCAATTTTATTGATCACAATGATAAATTGGCAAAAAAGGGAATTGTTGGACGCTCCGTCGATTAGGAGGTGAGCAAATTATAGAGAAGGTGCAACTAGAATGAGGGTTAGATCAAAATTTAAGCTGTTTTAGCTGTTAAAATAGATATCACAGTCGAGAAACTCTAGTTTCTAAGTACTAATTGAAAACCTAAGAAACTCGTACTATAAGCTACATCTGTGATAAATACAAGCAATTCTCAGTTATGCACCGAGAAGAGATTCCATAGGAAGCTCGTAGCATGATCAGTGACTGGAAATTAATCATGCTCATGAAAGAATCCTACATGCGTGTAACATAACAAACATGATGTATAGCATAAGAACATACAAACCAAACAGAATAATTCACATTTTACAATCTATCGATACATTCAAACACACAAATCAACTAGAAGAATGACTAGAGATATCTGTAAATCCTGACAAAAAATATTACAAAGCCAACAAAACACACAAACAGAAAAGGAACTAGAACAGCACAAAAGTAATATCTTGATTTAACTTTGAAGCTAGAAGCAATGAACCAACCTTGTGTAAGTCGTTTCCTTCAAATGGAACTCGCTCCAGCAGCAGAAATCCCCCTCCAAGTGAATATTGATCTTCTATATACACATGACTGCGACGAGCACATGAACAGAGGCAGGGTCTAGCAAATAAGATAACGGCATTCAACAGTATAACAAGAAACAACAGCTCACATTTCACATAACTAGTCTACGCCATAATCCATTTAACCATCCTGTCTTCTCTCTAGATTACTTGACTTTAATATTATCATCATTTCCTTCTGGTGTCATGGTCTTTGAGCTTGGGGATTTCCCAATGATAGCCTTCTTTACCTTCACAATCGAGTGCTTCACCTTCGAAAAAATGCTGTTTGATTGGCGGTGAGGGGGCTTTGCAGTAACCTCTTTTGTATTGTCTGCACCATCTTTCCCAGGCTCGACTGTGTTTTGCTCTGCAGCTTTTTCAGTCTCTTCCTTCTTTCCCTCTGGATCTTCCAAATCAACTGTAGTTGTATCTCTGTCTTTCCCTTCTCCCACATCAAGATCTCTGGGCGTCTGGACCGAAGTAGTGTTGTCACCTTCGACACTAACATTCTTCTCTTCAGCAACTTCAACTCCCTCAACTTGAGAAACTTCAGTCGCAGCATCCAGACTTTCAGAGGGGTCAACCGCAGCTCCTGAAGTCTCATCCATCTTTTCGTTGACCTTTTCAACACCTCCAGAACCCTCAGATGTGGCTTGGGAAACTTCCGTAGCATCATCCGTTTGGGTCGTTCCACTCAGAGTTGGTTCTTTGACTACTGCAATCTTCTCTTGAGTCTGTTCTTCGACCTTGTCTTCTGGTTTCAGAAGCCCTTCAACAATTTCAGTAACTGGACTTGAATCGGTACCAACACTCATATTTTCTTCGGTTACAGATTCCTCTACACCTCCAGAAGATATCTGATTAGCATCGGTCTTCTCTGATACATCAGGAACCTCTTGAGAAGTACGGATTTCATCCCCAACTTCTTTGAGCTCATTTAAGGGAAGAGGTTCCGCAGGAATCGGATCTGCATTTACAGATACAGGAACCTCTGGAAACTTATTAGATATTTCTTCATTGCTGGCGTCAGTGACTAGCGGTTCTTCTTTCAAAGTCACAGGCTTTATCTCATGCTCCTCAGTTGAAATTGTTCCGACCTGGGATATCTCTGCAGTTCCACTATCATCTGGAATTGTAATGGTAGTGATTTTAGGCTCTGTGGCTGTAGGTGCTACTGTTGGTTCAGATTTATCTTCAGTTTCTGTTACAGAAAATGCCACTGTAGTTTCTCCTGTGGGTTTATCTGCTTCAGAAAGTTTGTGTTCTTCAGACACTGCTTTTGAATTTGCCGGCTCTTGGACTGGCTCTTCCACTGCTTCTGATACCTCGGGTCTCTCTTCTTCAGACACTGCTGAAATTGCCGGCTCTTCTGCTGCTTCTGATTCCTTGGGATTCTCTTCTTCTGTCACTTTCTCTTCTTCAGACACTGCTGAAATTGCCGGCTCTTCTGCTGCTTCTGATTCCTTGGGATTCTCTTCTTCTGTCACTTTCTCTTCTTCAGACACTGCTGAAATTGCCGGCTCTTCTGCTACTTGTGATTCAGTGGGATTCTCTTCCTCAGGCACTGCTGAAATTGCTGGCTCTTCTGCTACTTCTGATTCCTCAGGATTCTCTTCTTCAGACACTGCTGAAACTACCGGATCTTTTGCTACTTCTAGTTCCTTGGGATTCTCTTCTTCAGGCACTGCTGAAATTGCTGGTTCTTTTACTTCCTCAGTTTCTGATACATTCACTGAAGGTTCCTCCAAGTCTCCTGCAGACTTTTCAATTTCTTCTGTAGGAGGTTCAGGAATATTAGCTACGTCAAGATGGTCCTTCAGTTCCTTCTCGTGAACTTCAACTGCTGGTTCTACAGCTTGAGTGACAGATTCTTGTTCAGTGCTTTCCTCTTTTTCTTCAGTAGCACAGGCCAAAATTTCAGAATTAGAAGCCTTAAGATCTTCCTCCTTTTTCACATCCTTGGCCACAGCATCACCCTTCTGACTTTCAGGCGTTTCTTCTAATTCGGTTGCAGATTGTTCAGCAACTCCTAAATCCTCTTTGACTTTTGCTTCCTCCTTTTTCCCCTCAAGATCCTTGGACTGGGAAGAACCCTCTTCGCCACCATTTACTACATTCTCAGTCTCTTTAATTTCCTCAACTACCTGAAAAGTTCAAACAGCCAAATTTTGATGGAAATGGTCTCAGAATAAGATAGTTAACATGCTAAGTATGTCATGTATATTTTGATCACACAACATGTTAGAAATCAGTATGTTATTTATATTAGTCTAGAATAATAGCAAAGAACATATGCTTTTCTTGCTTCCTTGCATGTTGCTTTTGGTCTGTGTAGACTTTTATCAGTTCTTCAACCAAATGACATTCCCCTCCTATGGAGATGAAAATATTGGTCTCTGTTGACACACGTTCAAATCATCTCGAACAATTTCCATTCACCTAATCCTCGATTAGAGGCATTTGTCACTTCCCAAGAATACATTCATTTCTTATCCTATTTTCTGCTGCATTTTAATTCATCCATCTCATCCACTCACACTTTAGCAATGCTCATTTCTGGACATGTTTATAATTAACTTTTTGACCTTAAAGCAAGGCTGGTCATATAAATGTTTAGTTCCCTTTTAACTATAATTGTATGCTTTTGTCAACTAGCACTCAAGAAGCACTTTTAAGTGGCCTGCTGTATGAACTTCCTCACAGTGAATCTTCAACAATCTCTTGGCCATCGGCATGACTATACCTGTACCCTTTACGTCTGACACACTCCAAGGTTGTCATACTATTTCCATATGCATAAGATAATATGTCTTTGTCAATATCCTATACTAGAGTTACATCTGTCAACCAACACAATGCCATTGGCAAACACAAAATTCATGAACATGTCTGCCTTGGTAGGAGTGACTAGAATATCTTATGAAAATCCTGTGGGACCTTAGGACTACGTTCTGCTAGAGCTTCGATATCTTATAAATTCATCCATGACTACGGAGAAATATGGCCTCTCTTTTGTGGTTTTCGCTTGTAAATTTTCACTTGCTTTGCACCATGAAGTTGTACATATACATGTTTTGTTTATCAATTCGGTTAATGAAACATTATGTGTTTTGGTTACTATAGGTATATCCTAGTCCATTAAATAAATATGAAATAAGGTAAGGAGTTAATGACACTGTTGTAAAAATCCAACTAGTCGATAGTCGGCCTAGGGGGCTAGTCGGCAAAAAAATAGGCTCAAGCAATAAACGGACCTAGACAGCCGACTAGGCGGCTAGACGGGCCTAGTCGGCCGACTAGGCCTCGGTTCCAAAAAAAAAGGGATAAAAAAGATCAAAATTTGATGCGAAATTCAGTTCTTTCAAAAACTTACAAGCAACCGACAGAGAAGGAGAAGGAGAAAGAAGAGAAGGAAAAAAAAGTTTCAGAAAAGGTGCATACCAAGGACATATATTACGTATATATTTTTTTTTTGGGTACTTAAGTTAATATTTTGATGACATATATCATATATTGCATTTTTTTTAATATATATATATATATATATATATATATATATATATATATATATATATATATATATAACTAAAAAAACTCAAGCCAATTAATCCGACTAGTCTCCCGATTAATCAGATTAATTCCTAGTCCTCGCGAACCGACTACCGACCGACTAACGAATTTTACAATCTTGGTTAATGTTGGCATTGATGTTCCTATAGTAATAGGAAATGTATCTCCTCCGAATTATTATTTTAAAGCTAGTCCAAACTGCATTAGACATGTTCTTCTCGCCTTAATATAACAAAATGTTTATTTCAATTTTTGAACTCCAGCATAAAATCTTCCTAGAAAGTTGGTCATTAGCCTTCCCTAAATTGATGAAAATTGTATATTCATCCATCTTCTCCCTAAATCCCTATAGCAATCACCTTATAAAGTTTGCATGGTAGTTACCTATGCATAAAAGCAAATTGTTCTCTCTCTTTTTACAACCGATAGCTCCTTTATACCTGCTTGCTCAATAACTTGTTGAAGTTACATATTGTAAGTATAAATTATTTTCCAACAGTTGAGACAACTTTTTGTATCTTACATCATCATCATTATCCAAAGGCTTCTCCCATCATATTGGTGTCAGCTATAGGAGCATAAGAAAGCCCCATAACAAATTCTTCCATCAGAATAAGGTCAGCTATGGAGCATAAGAAAGCTCCATAAAAATTTTGACAACTTCTCCCATCAGAATAAGGCCAGCTATGAAGAATAAGAAAGTTCCATAAAAAAATTGACGAAGTTTTTATAACCGATTGTCGACCTGGCATCGAACTTCTATGTATGAGCCAAGGTAGTTAACATAGTGTGTCATACCATAAAACATAGGCAGCTAGTTGGCATGTAGATAGACCTACCTTTTGGATGTGCATTTAAGCTCATGCAACCAAGGAGCACCCTCCAAGTTTTCCCTAAACTATAAAGAGCCCCTAGACTATAGAGATAGCCAAAGAGAGGTAATATGATACAATTTTCTGTAGGAAATGCTTTCATCTCTATGACAAATTAGGCCAAGAGTGGAGAGGAATAACAACCCATTTCTATACCTATATTTTTTGGATAAATGCCAAAGTGCTCCATTTATGATGCATTTTCTTAGTCCTAACAATAAATTAGTAAATTTGGACAATATCTCGTCTCCGTGATATTTCAAGACCTCAATGTGGAATATTATCAGTTACAACTTTCCCAAAAAAAAAAAATCATTTTTTAAACCAATTCAATATCAAAAAACAGAAACAAAATTTAGGTTCATATATGGTGCCTATCCTAGGAAAACATCTTTATGCTTATATCTATATTCTTCGACATTGTGTTTGGCAATGGAAAAAGTGTATAAACCAAGTTTCGTAATATCGAATTATCGATTGATACCATCACGTATCGTATGTATCATGCCGAATTGGAAAGTCTCGATCCTGTACTGACCAACAACGACACAAGTTGATATTGGCCAATATCGACACGTAGGCACAACAAAGAAAATTTGAAAAAAAATAGATAAGTACGGGAAAGACCATTGTAGACAAAATGATTCGGTAGTGCCCAAGACCAACATGCTATATTACACAATATTCATTACCGACACCTTGTAATTGTTACAAGTTTCTTTAAGTAGTATATATCTAAATTAGCAACTTTTCAAAATCATGTATTGTAGGTGAACGATTCAGCAATGTTGAATATTACATTCAAAACTAAAAGGAAACAACAATCAATATATACAATTATGTCAAAATGTATCAAATATTTCTTTAGTTTTTTAATGAAGTATATTGTTATTTGCTGAAACCAAGAACTTCAAAATACCGATATCAATACTTATAAGAAGTGTCAAAAACCGTCTATGACACGACAAACCTTGGTAGGAATATAACTAACAAACTATGCTTACAATAAAAGCGATGAATGTTTGCTAGAAACTAGAGAATGTAAAGTTTATAGGTATGGAGACATAGCAACAATAATAAATTATTGAAGTAGAGGGTCAAATATGGTAGTAAAAAAGTCAAGAACAATTCAATTCTTTTAGCAATTATTAGTTTTCATGAGTTATGTGATTTTAAACTTATTACTAAAATTCTGGGCAAATTGTGTACAAGTTCCTGAGAGTTATTAAACTGAAGTAAAAAAAAAAAATTGGAAAAGTTTTATAGCTGAGGTCCTTCGGTTAAACTACACCATTTATTATACAAACTTTTAGAAAAGACAATAGAAAAGACTACTTTGCTACCTCATGAATACAGCGGGCCCCTCTCTCTTAAATCAAATGTTGAAGAATAGATTATTTATTTGCTTTAAGTAGTTTCCATTTCTAGTTAGTGTTAGTGATGTCATTTCATAAGCAATGTATTATTGGCCAAGAACCCTAGTAAAATTACATGTCATTCTATTCACAATCTAGTACCACTAGGAGGTGGTCCAATAGTTGGGTTTGGTGTGGGTTAAAGGGAAGGTACTACTCCTAGGTTCGAGCCCAAGCCTCAGCAAAAATTTAAAAAAAGATTACAATGTAGCCTCTAGTTTTAACATGGTAGCAAACCCAGGTTTTATGGTTTTCTTTGATACACGAAGCCCCCGTCTTCTTTCATGAATTTTTTCAATACGAGAAACCCCAAACTCGTATTTGTTATCTTCAGAAAAATTTCGTCTTTCTGAGCCACATTGTATTTCATATATTTTCTTCCGGGATCTCTCGGTTTAGAGTCCCGACCTACATGAGATGTTTTCTTTCAAGATTTCTCGTACTTCAAAGTCCCAACGTACTTTTGATATTCTTCGAGGATTTTTCATCCCGGAGCCCTAGCCTACTTTGGATGATTTATTCTATGATTTTTTGTTGTTGTGAAGTCCCGACTCTCTTTTGACTTCTTTCAGGATTTCTTCATTTATGAATTCCTGACTTTCTATGGATCATTATGGGATTTATTTGATTTCGAAGCCCCAGTCTTCATCATATGGTTTCTTCATTTTTTTTCAAGATTTCTTTGGTATCGAAGCCTCGGCCTCCTTTTCCGGATAATCTTCAATTTCTTTCTTTTCAAACTGGATTTGCTTTCACCAAGTTTCAACTTGTGATAGCGTATCGAAGAATAGATTATTTATTTGCTTTATCTATTTTTCATTTCTAGTTAGTGTTATTGATGTCATTTCACAAGCAATGTATTTATTGGCCAAGAACCCTAATAAAATTAGATGACATTCTTTCACAATGTAGCCTCCACTTCTAACACCAAAAATAGAAAAGACATTTGAGCTATCTTTCATGATAAAGATCCTTTATAAAAACAAGTGGGTTGACTTTCAGAAAACCATATAATATTTAGTGCAAAAACCAAATGTAGCGTAGCCTATATCCATAAAGATAAGATAATTAAGTAAAACAAAAGAAGTAACGAGAGAAGTGGGAAGAGAAACTATCATCATCATCCTTATCATCCAAGCCTTATCCAATCAGCTATCATCATCATCCTTATCATCCAAGCCTTATCCAATCAGATTGGGATAGGCTACGACGAATAAGAATGTTTCATAAAATAATTGACACAATTTTATGATGGACAAGCGATCTCACGTCAACTGTCTACATTGGGGCCTATTTTGCACGAAGATGAATAGGACACGACACTACACAGACACGATACTATTTTGGTCTGTCATAGTTTAGTTTGTAGTATCCATGATGTGTTCAATAATGACATGGCATCTATTTTTGGTGTGTCCATGCTTCCTAGGTTGAGGCCAAATTCCTAGGCATGCATCTATGAGCATGAGATGGACAACGATAAAACCTAGAAGGCTGGTTGGCTCGTAGGTAGACTACCTTTTGGCAATACAGATGAAGCTCAAGCTCATGCATGACCTCTAAGTTCCCCTAGACTAGAAAAAGCTTAGATGAAGAGTTAAGATATACATTTTGCTAGAGGTAGTTGCACTCATCTCTATGAAATGGTAAGCCAAAGAGTGAAAATGAATAACATTCCCATAAGAAAAACAAAAAATGCTAGAAAAATATTTTAGATGTACTTTTGGGACGAAAGAGCATAACGACACAACATTAAGACTCAACACAAAAGAGCATAAAGTTAACAAAATTAAGACTAGAACTATTACTCTTTATGTTTCTATTAATTTTCCTTTTGTTTCTTAGATATAGATGGCCCTTTGTGTGTACTTTGTTGCTTATAAGAGTGTATTCATCGTTATGGAAGTTATCAATCATATGTCTTGTGCATAGAAAGAATGAATTTTGCTTATATATAGACTGGGGAGGTCATCATGGAGGAGCTGCTGAGAGACTGATCAGAGACTTTTCTGCACTATTATCTGCATGGTGCTAGTACGGTGAAAGTTAGTACGGCTAGTGCGGGAGACGTTCACCCAGATCATTTGCCTAAGGAAGGAGTCCGAACCCGGTAAGCTCACCTAATGCATTGCTCCCACTAGGGTGAATGAGTTGGGTCGGAAGGACATTGCACCCCAGAGCATGGATTTGGTGGTTCACCCAGATCATTTGCCTAAGGAGGGCAAAGATATGGAATCCGGCCCCCCGGGTGCAATGCAGGTGGTGGAGTACAATCCCCCACCTAAAAATACCAATGCGGTCAAGGCTGCAGAGCCTTCCTGTTGCAAGGCTTCTCGAGTAGTCGGGTGCGAAACCATGGCCCAAATTTGGACTTTCACGGAAAGCTCAACAGAAGCCTCGGGAGGGGATGGTGCCCCCACGGACGAGGAGGACTACTCTACGAGAGGACAATAAACTTGTTGATGTTGACAAGAGAGAATGAGAGGTAGCTCAAACTTCTGGAGGAAGCTGGGACAATCAAACGGTAAGCAGAGAGCTTGAAGGAGAAGATCGGGGTCATTTCCAACTGTCTGTTCGTGTCAGCTTTCGGTCCACAAAGGGACAGAGGCAATCTTACCAACTGGAATTAGTCAGTGGTGTAGTTCTTGAGTGCAGTCGAGAGTTTGTTGGAGGGGCCGAGAGTTGTAAGGGGAATGGGAATGGGCAGATGACTCCATTCTCCAAATGCTTTGCTATTAATATAACCCACTTACCTTCTTATATATATATATATTACAAATAAATGAATGGAACGGAAAGGAAAAATACTTTTTTAGCTCATCGTATCAACTCACCAATCCATCTATGTTCGGTAATGTTATTGGGGAGGTGGCTAAGTGATACCTCATCAATTACGGATTTGTAACCAAAGGGTTGGGATTGATCCTAGCAATCTAAGATGTACCTCATAGCTATCTTGACCTTTATTTAGCATGACTTCCCTTTTATCAAAAAAGGAGTATATAAATCAAGAACTACTATGACTTGGTTTCATCATTCACACTTTCAGGACATTTGTCAAACACTTCTGTGACATAACAAAGATTAAACACATATTTAGAAATCAAGAAGGGATCTTTATGACAAATCTCAAGTGGGTATTCCTCCAAATCTCAACCTGTGTCCCTAGAAGAGACCAGTTAGTTGTACCAAATTTCGTACCAATCAGTTCATGTTCCGCAACTTGCTTAAACCCCTACGACCTAATTTCTCATGAAAAATGCCAACTTGGTATTGCTCTAACTCCATAACCCTACCATAAAAAAAAAAAGAGAGAAAAAGCTTGGACTTTTCCCCCATCTAATTCTAGGTGAGCACTGCATAAACCAAGAAAAAAAGTAAGTACAGAGCAGAAATGAAAGGGCTTTCTTCTTCTCTTAGAGAGTACGTACCACTTCAGCAGTATGTTCTGTTGCAGAAACCTCAGTTGCCATGGATTCAAGAATAAACTCAAGAACTCTATGGCTATGCCTCTTGAGAAGAGAGAGAGAGACGAATAAAAGAGGGGGTTAGGGAGTGTTGTTTGTGCTACTGATTGCAAAGAACCAAAAGACACCAACCAAATAGCGCAGATAACACAAGCATGAGCTGGCAAATGTTCCATCTTCCTCAAAGATGGCTGGGTGCCCTAATACTCCAATATAGAACCGTACCACCCCCTTTAAAATTTGGAATTGCACATCTATCCTCAAAGAAATACTCTTTTTTGCATGGGTACGCTTGCCGCTAGGGGAGAGTGTTATTCGGTTTTGAACCGAAAATCGAACCGAACCGAATAAGAGATTCGATTCGGTTTTAAAAAAATCGGTCCGGTTTCGGTTTTGAAAATACTAAATTTTCTTATTCGGTTTCGGTTTCGGTCCAAAACCGAAAACCGAATAAAAAAAATTTAGTTTATATATATATATATATATATATATATATATATATATATATATATATATATATATTTAATATATATATATATATATATATATATATATATATATAATAAATATATATAGGTATATTTAGTTATTATATATATTAACAAAAAAAAAACACAAATAAATCCAAAAAACGAATAAACCGAAAACCGAACCGATTAATTCGGTTCGGTTCGGTTATTGACAAATTCGGTTCGGTTTCGGTTTTGCTTATTCGGTTTCGATCCAATTCGATTTTCGGTTATTCGGTTCAGTTGGAATCGAATAAACCGAATACTCACGCCTACTTGCCGCAAACATATGCAATTTATAATTTATTTTCCACACATACATCTATACTACTATATAATAATGTTGGCTTCACCGTAAGCTTTTTCTTCCAAACATTACCTAACTTTACTAATAAAAAATGTTCATTAAATTTAATGAGAACAAGTAAGTATTTCTGTATAGGAAAAAATAAAAATATATAAGTTGCTATTCTAATGCCTTTTGTTCTTCCCAAATAAAAAATTAATTAAAAGAAGATTAAAATACGTGCCTTGCACGTTTATATATGCTAGTATAAACTAATAAGATTACATCATAATTGATATTTTTGTATGTTCAAAAAGATTAAGCATTCAAAACTAATTATCTATATCTATAACTTTTTGTACCATTGTCACAATAATTCATGAATATTTAAGGCCCACACATAATGTAAGAACAAAAATAATTTTTGCGTCAAAAAATATTTATAAAAAAAGCTTTGGATACTTAGTCTAAGAAAAGAATATACTTTTTTATTCATTATAAGTTTTATTTGTTGTGAATGGTCTCTTTTGTGAGGATTCTTACTAAATTCATAAATGAGACAATTAGTGTAAATTCTTGGTAAGTAGAATGGTACTCGTAAATGTTGACCTATGCAAGAATTAGGATGTTTAAAAGTATACATGCAATTGAAATCTTAAAGCGCAAACACACAAATATAAATATTTTAGATGGTAAAAATACAAAACACCTCTAAAATAAATGAGCTTTGCTATGCGTACAACAAAATGTGCACAATTCCTATACAACCGCCACGTGTCGGACTTATATTGGAGGAGAGAGGAAAGTGGTGGAGTCGGTTGCAGCCCATGTAGCGGGAGTGAGAGGGGAGGTGGGACCCATATGTAAGGTGTGGAAGAGAGAGGTTATAAGAAGGTTGTAAGAATTTGGTAGGCCTGTTTGCTTATGATTTATAACTCACTTTTCTGAGTTATAAATCAACCCCTCCCTCAAATAACGTTTGGACAACACCATTCTAAACACCACATTCAGAAGAAAAAAATTCCAAACTTTACTTTTTAAATTCAACTTTCTGGAAACAGAAAAAATGTGTTTTCTAAGAGATGTTTTAGAAAATGGTGGACCCCACCCCACCAACCCCCAAGTCCTAACCAGCTCTTCTCTCTCTCCTTTTTATTTCTCTTGTCGAGAAAGAAAAATGAAGATCAGCTCGAGGACGGAGTTTGCGGCCTCGAGCTCGGCCCACAACTTGGTCGGCAGTGGACTTTGCGGTGACAAGGACGAACGACGGAGAAGACCAGCGACGACAAGGACGAACGACAGCGAAGACCAGCGGGCCCTAGACGACGGTGGACTTGGCGGCGGTGACGAGGACTTAGCGGCGAAGACCAGCAGGCCCTGGAGTCAACTCTCCTCTCGCACGAACAACAGTCACGAGCACGAACGATCACCGCCGTGTCCTCCGCCCCTACCTCCACCACCTCGAGGGCATCACCGACGACGCCGACCTCCACAGGAGGGAGTACAGGCTCTTCTTCGTCCGTCCCGGCGGCGCCGGCTAAAGCGGCCCCGTGCCGCTTTCGCACCCGTCCACTCTCGACACTGGCCGTCGAGCCGAAGCTCAGGAGCCGCCATGGCCAAGTTCATTGGACACAGGGATACAAAATGGACGCAAATATAATTGAGTTGACATGAGAGAAAATCTTTTGTTGGACACAGGGATACATAATGGACACAGGAACACAATTAAAAAAATAGTTTTTAAAAATCTTTTACCAAACAGAATCTTTAAAATTTATTTTTAAAATTATTTTTCAGATGAAAGTAATCAAACACAAAATCAAAATTTCTATACTTACAAAATAACTTTATTACTTACTCTAAAACTGTTTCTAAAATAAAATTTAAGAAAGATTATCACAGGGACCCGCATTTTTCAAAATAAAATTCTGAACATCAATCAGCATGGCATGGAAGTAGTGGTCATGGCATGATGAGATCACCTTGCAATAGTTTAGGAGCATGTGGTCTTGTGGGGACAGATGTCATGAAATGATTGGCAAGTAGATGGGTTGTGACCTGTGGGAGATGGATGATCCCTTGTGATCCCTATCGGGTTGGCTTTCATATCCGTCTTCATGCTTTTGAATCTTTGATCTTTACATGGAATTCTCCCAAAAGAAATGACCTAAGACCATCTTCAATTGTGATTTCTAAAATTGAGTTCTTATCCTACTTGGTATTGTACTTTAAGGAAATTTCTATTCTAGTTAGAAGAGTTTCTACATAGAAATTGTAGACATATAAAAATCCTCTCCTGGTTCTCCATTTCTATCCTATGTGTCACATAGTAAAATGACCAATTTAATGGTGTGGGGCCCAATAATAATTGTCACGAGAGATAGAAGAATTTCTATGAGAGTTTTTACATGTAGAAATCCTCCTAGAAAGTTTCTATCCTACATCATTGCCACCTATGATAGAAATAGTGATAGAAATCAGGAGAAGTTTTTTCTAAAATGAATTTCTCGCAATGGGGGTTTCTATCTTCCCTATTTCTATGGAAGAAATTCATTTTAGAAAAAACTTCTCAGTGATTTCTATCATCATTTCTATCCTAGGTGGCAATGATGTAGGATTAAAACTTTCTAGGAGGGTTTCTACTTAGACCATCTCCAATGAGGGTTTCTATCTTCCCTATTTCTATGGAAGAAATTCATTTTAGAAAAAACTTCTCCAAATGGTGATTTCTATCACCATTTCTATCCTAGGTGGCAATGATGTAGGATAAAAACTTTCTAGGAGGGTTTCTACATGTAGAAACTCTCATAGAAATTCTCCTATCTCTCGTGACAATTATTATTGGGCCCCACACCATTGAATTGGTCATTTTACTATGTGACACATAGGACAGAAATGAAGAACCATTAGAGAGCATTTTTTGTATGTCTACAATTTTTTTGTAGAAACTCTTCCAACTATGATAGAAATCTCCTTAAAGTATAATGCCAAGTAGGATAAGAACTAAATTTTAGAAATCATCATTGGAGATGGTCTAAAAGTACCTTCCACACCCCTTAACTAACATTCCATATATTTCTTTAAAGAAAAAAAACACAGGAACAAATCATGCGTCGTATATATACTAGCTAGTCACGTTCAACTATGTTGTACGTATAAAAAAATCAATGATAGTCTTAATATAGTATATAAAAATATAAAAATATTAGAATATTTTAAAATATAATTCGAATATATTTTAATATAATTTTTTATGATTATTTTTTTAAATTTTGGATATGCGTTTGATTAGATAATGTTATGTAGTTAGTTTAAATATAATTTTAATTTTAAATATATTCCAGTATTAGGTGGTTTTTAATTTTTTATGTGAGAAAACAGGGTTCGGTTATCCCACACAGAAAATAAGAAAGGTAGTTAATTTTAAATTTTAGTTTTAAAAGAAAAAGAGAAATATACACGGCTTAGACGTCTCACTTTTGAACTGTTTTGGAGTCTCATTAATTATATATATATATTTGGAAGAAGGTAAATATATTAATGAAAAATGAAAAACTCAATTACAATCAGGCCAACACTCTCAGTTGCCCGTATTCATCAACTTGCTTACATTTGCTTCAATATTATGAGAAATGTCAATGATGGAGGTGAAGCTCCCTTCAAATATCCGTCTATTGCGCTTCCGCCACACATGCCAGACTGAAGCTGACAATCGAATTCGAGCCTCCGAGTACCACATCTACCCTCTCTTTTTATTTATCTGAATGTTATCCACAGTTCCCTGTATGCTCCAATCAGAGCATGGTAAAATATTAAGTTTGGCCCTTTGTTCCTTCCACAACACCTGAGTCTCCCTGCACCCGAAGAATAAATGTTTTGTAGTCTCGTTACTCTGGCGACACATAATACGTTTGGTATCAGCTATTCACACCCCAAATCTAACGAGCCTGTCCAGAGTAAGTAAACGACCCATCAACAGTTTGTACATGCATAATTGTATTTTGACCGCAACCTTCTTCATCCAGATGACTTCGAAATTATCGATTCTTGGATGCTTCTCCCGTATGAGCTCGTAGACCAGTCTCATCGTATCGAACTCCCTGGAGCCATTATGCTCCCAAACCCAGTGATCAGTGGCGGCATTTGGATCCATGGCACTCCTCATGATGTCTGCTGCATAGCGCCTAGTGAAGGCATTGATTTTTGGCTTCCAACCATCCTGATCAAGAATCGCGCTGACCACTTCGCCTTCACACACACGCTCCATCGCATTCTCCCCACACCGGTCCCATAGGCTCGTGTGGTCTATCCACTTATCGAACCAGAAACTAGTTGTAGAGCCATCTTTGAACACCCGCGAGATCACCATCTTCACTTTGCTCCTGTAGTTAAGTACATGTTTGAAGGCCACAAAGTCGTTGTTGTTCCTTTTGTAGGTCCAGAAGCTACTGCCTTTCAAATACTTCGCAAGCATCCATGTCGTCCATAAGGATTCCGGTGTAATAAACCTCCATGTAAGCTTCATCCCTGCTATGTCCCGCAGGGCCCGTAGTGGCCTCAAACCCACCCCACCTTCAGTTTTTTGTCGGCACAATACATCCCAGCCAATGGCATGTACTCCACCCCGCCATATGAAATTGGCGCAAATTTTCTCAAATGTTCCAATCGTAGTCGAAGGAAGCATGATTGATTGTAACCAATATAGTGCAACAGCTGTGATAACAGCTCTGACTAGCTCTATTCGCCCACCGAACGAGAGATTCTGAGCGTGTCAACCTTCAGTTCTTCTCTGGACATATTCCACAAGACTCCTGCAGTCAATGTCCTTGGTGTAGTTGGTGGACATTGGGATACCCAAGTACGGAACTGGCAAGTCCCCCCTTTCTATGCCAATAATGTTCGCCCGTTCTTCTTTATCCGGACAAAAGTTATTGAAGTAAACCTTACTTTTATCTCTGTTTTGGTGTAGCCCAATAAGTTTGCCGAATTTCTCCAAGATCTCTGCCAACTCTTTAAGACCCTCCATAGCCGGAACCATAAACACCAATAAATTATCAGCATAAACCAATATATATATATATATATATATATATATATATTTTTTTTTTTTATATATATATATATATATATGGGAAGGGATATTGTACCAAAATTATTGCATCAATTGTTGCACCAAACAATCTCAACCACACATTTATTTCTATCATGTGGTTATAAAGCATTCCATAAAGTTGTTGCCACGTCAGCTTGCTTTATAACCACATGATAGAAATAAATGTGTGGTTGGGATTGTTTGGTGCAACAATTAATGCAATAAGTTTGGTGCAATATCCCTCCCCTATATATATATATATATATATATATATATATATATAATGAGGGAGATGAGGTGCCACCCTATGGAGGGTGGCTACATGTTACTTCCCTATACTATCATCATGCACCAAAGTGCATGATGATAACATGGAGGATAACATGGTACCACCTCACAATGAGATGGCGATGGCACTTCACCTCCCTTACTCTCTCTCTCTCTCTCTCTCTCTCTATATATATATATATATATATATCCCTTCTTATACGGGATAAGTTTACGGGAAGAGTTTACGGGATAGACCAATTTCTTACGGAGAGAAAAGAAACTCAAAATATCTGACCGAAATATACGTATGTTTCTCTTCTGAAATTTATTTCTCTTTAATATTTAAATCTCTACTCTCTACTCTTAAAAACAAACATATCTCTATCTTCAAAAATAAGCTTATCTATCAATTTAGTTTTAAACACAGAGGAATTTATTTATTTTAAAAAACATAGATAGATAAATTGTTCCAATTATTTTTTTAAATAAAGATAATTTTTTAAAAAAAGAAACTATCCTTAGAAATAAATATACCTTTAAAAATTATATTTAAAATATTAATTTTAATGTTAATATTAATATTAATGTTGATGTTAATTTTAATTTTTAATTTTTACATTAATTTAAATTTTAATGTTAAAGTTAATTTTAATGTTAATGTTAATGTTAAAATTAATTTAAATTTAAATTTCTTTTCAAATAAATTTAAATCTAAATCTAATTTAATTTTTAATGTTAATGTTAATGCTAATGTTAATGTTAATGTTAATGTTAATGTTAATTTTAAATTTAATTTAAATTTAAATTTATTTTTGTTTCTAAATAAATTTAAATCTAAATTTAAATTCTAATCTTAATTTTAAATTATATTCTTAATCTTAATCTTAATCTTAATTTTAATATTACATTTTAATGTTAATATTAATATTAATATTAATGTTAATGTTAATGTTAATATTAATGTTAAACTAAACATAATGTTAATGTTGAAATTAAAATTAATATCAACAATAAAGTTAGCACCAAAAAACTAACATGAGAAATAATATTAAAATTAACATTAATATTAAGTATATTTTTTAATAACATTTTAAAAAGATATTTACGTTTAAAGATAAACTTTTTTTAAAACAATCCATCTCTACTTTAAAAAATTATAAAATTAACTTTTATATCTCCATTTTTAAAATAAATAAATAAATTTCTCACTATTTAAAAAATAAATAGGCTTATCTTTAAGATAGAGATAGGTTCTTTTTTAAAGGAGAGATCTAACATTTTTAAAGTAAAAAAATAAAGAAGAGAACCATACGTATATTTTCTCATCCCGTAAGTTTGTCCCGTAAGTTATTCCCGTAAGAGAAGCTTTCTGTATATATATATATATATATATATATATATATATATATATATATATATATATATGTATTTTGACGACACCAAAATATCAAGTGTACCTCATACAAGGGCCATAGAAAAATTTCCACGTAAGATGTAAGTTGTTGCTTCTTTTTTTTTGGCATTCTTTAAGGGATAGTGCAGTTCCACTTTTTTAGGGTGTTTGTTATTCATTTCCTTGAGCATTAAGTCTCAAATAAAGACTTGGATAAGATACCGTTACTCTTTGCTACCTTTTATTCGTTTCGGTCAATAAACGACACAAAAGGTGATGAAAGTGCCCGTACCCACAAGTCATCCTCTCATCATTCTCACATGTGTTTGGACCATGCCAGCAAAAAAATTCTTGTTTGCAAGATGTGTGATAGTCCATAATATTTAGCTGCAAAAATTATATTATGATACCGAGATGCTAACAAGCAACGTTGATAGTACCAAATTAAAAAAAATTACGGTTGTCCACGATATCTTGTTGCAAATTAGCCATAACAATACGCTTTTTTTTAGTCTACAAAATTAGAGCGCGTTAACAAAAAGGTTCATGCATCTTCAAAACAGTTCATGCCAACTAGTCCTCTAGAAATTTTTTTTGGGGGGGGGGGGGGGGGGGGGGGGGGGGGGGGGGGGGGGGGGGGTCACTTATAGGAGTCGACATCAATCGATTACAATACTAATCAATTTTGTCGACTGTTCTATTCATAATTTGTAACATGGGGACCTCATTTGATGGGAGAAGCTTTCAAGGGGACTAGGACATTAGAAAAACTTGCCTAAGCTATATTCTATGAAAAAAGCGACTACTTTATTTCATTGCTAGTTAATTATTTATTGTGTCCCTTTCAATCAAATAAATTTAGTTATTTTGAGAATTTTTCAAATAATTACAGTTCTTAAACTACAAGACAAAAGAAATAACCAATATACTCTGGCCGTCCGTGCGATTGTGACGAACCTTTTGCGGATTTTTTTTTTTTTTTTTTTACAATAAGGAAAATAAATATATCATTGATCATAATAAAAAATGAAAACACTAGGATTTTCCTAAAAACAGTGTTTTCATTCGTCTTTAATGCTAATGTCATGGTCAAGAAATTAGATGGTACAAACTTTTTTTTTGAGGTGTCCTTTCTTCAAATCGGACCGTGGCTATATAAGCTATCCAGCCGTTCGAGGGAAAATTCCAACCCAAAATCTGACCAACTTTAAATATATACATACTTCTACTCTAAATAAAAGTCTTTAAGAATAGACAAGCTTAAATTGACAAAGTGTTGATATATATATATAGTGTTATTGGGCTTTAGTCCCACATTGGCTTAGAATGATAGGAGAGGAGGCTAGCCTCTCCTATATATATGTTGTTACTCCATTCAATAAAATTACTTCAAGTCTCAACATGGTATCAGAGCCTAAAATTGCTTAGCATACCGTTAGAGACCCCTCCTCCACACAAACCCTAACCCTAATCCCCCTTCTACGCCACCGCTGCCGCCCGCTGCCGCTGCAGCTGCTGCCGCGCCGCCGCCGCCGCAGCGCCGCCCCGCTGCTGCTGCAGCTGCCGCGCCGCCGCCGCCGCTGCCGCGCTGCTGCCGTTGCTGTGCCGCTGTTGCGGCTGCAACTGCTGCTGCTGCTGCCGTTTTTACGGCTGCAGGATTCATTGTACCGCTATTGCGGGTACAAGATTCACGCTCGTTTCTGTACCGTTTTTACGGCTGCAGGATTCATTGTACCGCTATTGCGGGTACAAGATTCACGCTCGTTCTTGAGATCAATCTCAAGGAGATGCCTATAATCCCTAGATCCGATGAAATCAGACATATTCGGATTTAGGAGAGGACGGCAAGGACGAGCGTGAGTCGTGGAGCAAGTGTGAAGTGATCGAGAAGAAGCATCGATGGAGGAGATTCTCAAGAAGCTGGATGCTGACGATGTGGCGACATTGCTGAAGTTGATAAAGGTGTCGGCTGGTGAAAGCACGACACGAGCACCGCCAAAGTTAGAACTACCCTCCATCGATCTGAAGTTGGATGGACCAGCCACCTATTTGAGTTGGTCACGGCGGGTGAGAAGAACCCTTGCAGGTAAGAACCTGGAGGGATTCTTGACAGGCGAGAAGACAGAGCCGGAAGAGGGCTCGACAGGACGCGACGAGTGGAAATCCACTCATATGGTGATTTATATCTGGCTTCTCAACTCCTTAGTCCAGTCTATTGCTTCCACAGTAGATGGCATTGAGATGGTGAAAGACGTATGGGAGAAATTGAGAAGAACCTATGATGGCATAGGTAACAATCTACGGATCTTCCAGATAAAAGGGGAGATCGACGACACCGTACAAGGCGAGAAGACGGTTGCAGGAGTACGCTACGGAGTTGGAACGCCTCTGGCTGGATTATGATCACCATTCCAAACGGGCAAGCTGCGGGGACCCAAAGTGCAAGGAGAGACAGGTGTGTCTGCAGGAGAGGACGATGAAATTCCTTAAGGGACTGACTGCAGCATTCACACAGAGAACAGCCTTACTCCTCGCCCAGCCAGCGATCCCTAGTCTCGAGGAGGCTATCTCAGCCATGATTCAGGAGGAGACGCGGATCAGATTACAGACAGGGACAGGCGCATCATCGACAGGTGCTTTACCCGAAGTGAAGTCAGCACTAGCAGCTACCGGTTCGGGGGATACAGGATCCAAGGGAGAGCTCTGGCAACAGAATCGGCAGTGCTACAACTGTGGGGAGATGGGCCACCATCGATATGCTTGTACCAAACCACCTAAGGAGGGAGACTCAGGTGGTGGACGTGGACGAGGATATGCTGGACGTGGACGTGGTCGAGGAGGCCGACGAGGCGGTCGAGGAGGCTATCGGGCAAACCTGCTGGTGGCAGATGGGAATGGAGGAGCTGGCGGCGCCTTTACTGAGGAGGATCAGGCGCTACTGGATCTGCTGGAGAGAAAGCAAAAAGCGTCAATCGAAGGAGACAGGAGGAGCGTAGCAGAGGAGGCATCCACTCCATTCTTCAACGCCGCTATGTATGCCCATCCATCAGAAGGTACTGACGAGTCTCACGCTCTTGCATCTATGTCTTCCCTTAAAATGTCAGACTGGATTATCGACTCAGGAGCATCTCGGCATGTGACCGGAAATGCTAGTAAGTTTTCCTCGTACACTCACCTAGCATCGACAGACACCATTCAGACTGCGGATGGTACTTTCCAACCAGTGGTCGGTAAGGGTACTGTTAATTGTACGGGTTCAGTAAGGTTATCCAATGTTTTGCATGCTCCATCCTTCCCAGTCAGTCTCTTGTCTATTAGTTCTATAATTCTCCAACTAAAATGCATTGTTTCTTTTGATATTCCTAAGGTGATCTTCCAGGAGAAAGGGACGGGACGAAGACTTGGGACTGGCACTTGGCATGATGGACTGTGGTACCTAGATCAAGACGGACTGGACTCAGCATTGGTGTCTATGGCAGAGAAGGCTGGAATGGAGGAGCTGCAGCAGAAGACTGAAGACACTTTGATACTTCATCATAGGAGGATGGGGCATTCTTCCTTTGATACTCTAAATAAGTTGTATCCAGATATGTATGCAAAATCAAATAAAAGGAAATTAGTATGTGATGCATGTGAGTTAGGAAAACTTACTAGGAGTTCATATGTTGGAAATGGTCATAAGAGTTCTTCAGTCTTTGAGGTAGTTCATTCTGATGTTTGGGGTCCCATGTGCTACTAACACTATGAATGGGTATAAGTATTTTGTTTCGTTTATCGATTGTGCATCTCGTGTCACCTGGCTGTATTTGATGAAGAACAAAAGTGATGTATTTGCTTGTTTTCGGGACTTTCATAAATATGTCCAGACTCAGTATAATGCAGTGGTGAAGATACTGAGATCTGACAATGGGACGGAGTATACCAATAGGACACTTGCAGAGTACTTGTCAGCACATGGAATACAGCATCAGACCTCTTGTGCATATACACCAGCACAAAATGGAGTAGCAGAAAGGAAGAACCGACATCTTCTGGAGACCGCAAGAAGTATGATGATCGACATGAATGTCCCACAACACCTATGGGGATATGCGGTGTTGACAGCAGCTCAACTTATAAACAGGATGCCTTCAAAAGTCCTGGGAATGGAAGTCTCCATGTGAAGTATTACAAGGTAATAATAGTGGAATACTTCCACTAAAGGTGTTTGGATGTGTGTGTTTTGTGAAGGACAACAGACCATTCGTTGGAAAACTTGACCCTAGAGCAGTCAAGTGCATCTTCGTGGGCTACTCAGCAACTCAGAAGGGGTATGTATGCTGGAGTCCAGTAGAGAAGAAGAAATTTGTTAGTATGGACGTCCACTTCCGGGAGCATGAGCCTATATTACCGCCAGGATGGAACTTCGTATAACACGCCTCATACTACAAGTATAAGGCGAGAGGGGGAGATAGAGAACTTGGAGAACCTGGTGGTAACCGATTTAGAAGTTTGGCATAGAGACACGGTTGAGGAGGAACATGAAGGTGAAGCGGAACAGAGGGAGGAGACGAGAAGTGTTACACCTACGGCTCAGGGGGAGTTACTGACCTACAACAGGAGAAACAACAAGCAGACTACAGGACCAGTACCTACAGTGTCAGTGCCAAGTCCCTTGCCTGCGCCTGTCCCAACTCCTGAGACACCTATACCACCATCCTCCTCATCTACACCACCATCCTCCTCATCTACACCACCACCCTCCTCAGGTGATATCGTTCCTCCCATACCACTACCTACACGAAGGACTACTCGCAGCAATGCGGGAAATCCTCCGGACAGATATGGTTGGGATCTTGCTAAGTTTGTTTCTTATGATCATATATCTTCTTCTCATGGAGCATTTATAGCATCTTTGGATAGTATTACTGTACCTAACAATTGGCAGGTTGCCAAGAACGATCCAAAGTGGAAAGCGGCAATGCACGAGGAGTTGGGAGCTCTTGAGAAGAACCACACTTGGGAGCTGGTGAGACTGCCAGAAGGGAAAAGAGCAGTTGGATGTAAATGGGTTTTTACTGTGAAACAGAACCCAGATGGACAGGTTGAGCGCTATAAAGCTCGACTGGTGGCAAAAGGATACAGTCAGACGTACGGCATCGACTATGACGAGACCTTTGCACCAGTGGCGAAGATGAGCACTGTCAGGACCTTGATCTCCCTGGCAGCCAATGGAGGGTGGAAGCTACACCAACTGGATGTGAAGAATGCATTTCTTCATGGAGATCTAGTAGAGGAGGTGTACATGGAGATACCACCAGGATTCGGCACAAAACAGACAGAAGGCAAGGTCTGCAGACTGAAGAAGTCTCTCTATGGACTGAAGCAGTCTCCTCGGGCATGGTTTGACAGGTTCAGGAGAGCAATGATAGGGATGGGATATCAGCAGATCAATGCTGATCACACTGTCTTCTTCAGACGGAGTGGAGGCCATATCACCATGCTTGCAGTATATGTAGATGATATGATTATCACAGGCAATGATGAGCAGGAGATCGCCCAACTCAAAGTAAAACTTGGCAAGGAGTTCGAGGTGAAAGATCTTGGCCCCCTTCGATACTTCCTTGGGATTGAGATTGCTCGAGATAATGAGGGAATCGTTCTTTCTCAAAGGAAGTACGCATTGGACCTGCTTACGGAAACAGGGATGATGGGATGTAAACCAGCTACGACACCGATAGACCAGAAGTTTAAACTGGATGCTGAAGCTGGAGAACCAGTTGACCGGGATAGATATCAGAGATTGGTGGGCAAGTTAATCTACTTAAGCCACACTCGACCTGATATCAGCTTTGCGGTAAGTGTAGTAAGCCGCTACATGCATGACCCCCGGAAGGGTCACATGGACGCAGTGTACCAGATTCTGAGGTACTTGAAGGGAGCCCCCGGGAAGGGACTGATCTTTAGAAGAAATAATCATGTAGGCATTGAGGGCTATTGTGATTCTGACTGGGCTAGCTGTACTGACGACAGGAGATCCACATCGGGATACTGCATATTTGTAGGAGGCAACTTGGTCTCTTGGAGGAGTAAGAAGCAGTCAGTAGTGGCCAGATCAACAGCTGAAGCAGAGTATAGAGCGATGGCCTTGGGAGTCACAGAACTATTGTGGTTGAAGAATATGCTGACGGAGCTAAAGCTGGACCAGGGAACAAAGATGAAGCTATGGTGTGACAACCAGTCAGCTATTAATATTGCCAACAATCCAGTGCAGCATGACAGGACCAAACATATTGAGATTGACAGATTCTTCATCAAAGAGAAACTGGATAAAGGAGAACTAGAGCTGGGCTATGTTCCAACCAAAGATCAGGTAGCAGACGGACTGACAAAGGGGCTTAGTTCTATCAACATGATGAGAGGATGTGACAAGATGGGCTTAGTGAATATCTTTCGCCCATCTTGAGGGGGAGTGTTGATATATATATATAGTGTTATTGGGCTTTAGTCCCACATTGGCTAGAATGATAGGAGAGGAGGCTAGCCTCTCATATATATATGTTGTTACTCCATTCAATAAAATTACTTCAAGTCTCAACACAAAGATATGTAGAAAGATGAATTTCTCATTTTGACAAAGTGAAAGATAAGAAACTAGACATAATTCATTTCTTTTACTTTTCTGCAAAGTGAAAAACTTCTTCATCTTTCGTTAGATCCATGAAACTTACGTGTTTTGTAGAGGTTTTTGATAACTGGAATTTTTATATATTTTCTAATGATAGTTCTTTTACTTTTGAATATAATTTTATTCGTCGTGTCTTTCTTGATCGACAGGTGAAATCCAGTTTGTTTTTAACTTTTTTTCTTGGGAGAGTTTTTTTTTATGAGAGTTGGATTTGTCGAACCAAATTTCTTTACTAGTCGTCTAACTCAGGTCCACCTGTAGAGCGCCTGCACGAGCTTGGTCTCAAATCATAGGGATGATGTTGGATTGTATCTCGTTTATGGTTGAGCTTTCAAAAATGGGGTGATAATGGAGTCGGTAATTTAATCTCACATTCGATAGGAGATGAGATTATATGATGTAGATAATTAAAATTGGTTCATATTTTACATGAAAAATTTCTTTTAAGACATATGGACACAGTCTAATATTGCATATAGCTCATGGATCAAGTACGGTTCGGATCACACCACCTTCCCCATGGTATGAATATCTCTAACAAGATTTAATCAGCCTCCTCTAATCAGATTTAGACTATATAGACCAAGTGGCTATTGGGATAAGACATGAAGGAGAGGAGACGTATATGCACAATTACTTTCTCTTCATCTTCATTTTTTTTCTCTCTCCTAATTCAAAGAATTATTGTTCTCTCTCCTAATTCTTAGGATATGTCATTCCCAGCTAACAACATAGTTTTCCTCCGCCCACCGAAGTTGATTACGAAAGTAGAACGTGCAAAGTGAGTTATGGAGTAACTTGTTGGAGTTACGGAGTAACTTGTTGAATTATATCTCGTTTTCGGTTGAACGCTCAAAAGAGATGAGAATAGAATTGATAATTTAGTCTTGCATCCGATAGGAGGTTGGATCATGATGCGTAGGTAATTGAGATTGATTTAGATCTTACATAGAAACATGTTTATACTAGCAACTAAAGTAAAATTTGATGAAAAGAATAAAAATGTTAAAAATTCAAGTAAAAAATAAAGTTGTTAAAATACAAAAATGAAACAATATAATCTCTTTTTGTTGACCGCTGAGATGCCAATCACAAATACAGATCCTCAAATCGATCTAGTTGGAGATGCTTATCTCTCTTCTTTGACTCTCAAGGTCTATAAGGATGAAATTAAGGGTTTTGTTTCGACTCTCAAAGCAGGTTGAAGATAAGGATGAAATCAAGAAGATAAGAAGAGGTTCCCCCCCCCCCCCCCCAAAAAGTAGATTAATGAGGGACGATTCTCTGAATTTGATTTGATAGTGACTAACAGCAGCGGTAGGATAGGATTAATGGATTAAGTATCCTTTGGTTCACTGTAAAATAATCGTAATAGTAATATAATTAAATAAAAAAATTAAAATTTTTTTTTCATTTGATTATATTGCGATTACAATTACATTAGAGTGTACCAAACGAGACCTAAGTTTGGCTTTGTAATGCTATTGCTGCTAATTCATTTAATTTAAAAAAAAAAAATTTGGACCCAATAAATATGGGGACAGAGCTAGTGCACTTGGTGAACTGGCCCGAGGCCAATGCTGACCGCGGGCAGAAAAGTTTTGTTTTATTTGTACAATATTGCTTGCAACACCTGTCCTCTAGCAAACCTGCAATCGTAGTCTCTAATGAATGCTCCAATGTGGTGGTGTATATGGGGGGTGCATCGGTCGGTGGTCGACCTATTTGGTCACAACCGAAGTCGAACAGAAGTTAATCGGTTTTAAAATAAGAAAAACCGAACCAAACAAACCAACTAGTCGGTTCGGTTTTGAAACCGACTGACTTGGTTCGGTTTGGATCGGTTCGACTTGGTCGGTTTTGATCATAGAAAAAAATGGACTGTCATTAATTTTTTGGATACTGATGCTTATTTTGTTGTGTGAAACTTCATTCATCACAAGGAAAAAAAATGAATAAGTGTCAATCAATAACATGAAAAAAATTTCATATGAATTCAACCAACAACAACACAACAGTGATGGAACGTGAAAATGTGCATTCAACAAACAACAGCTTCAGCTTGCACTTTGCAGCATTTGTAATGCCTGTGTTCGTATTTCGTATTCTTGGAATACGTGTACGTATTTATTCTTGTATTGCATGATTTTCTTGCTTAATTTCCTCCCTGGACTTGGTTTATTCTTGGTTGGGTTGGCTTGGTTCGGTTTGGAATTGCTCTTGGTTCATTATGAACCAAGGGGTGAACCCCCTACCTACCACCACCTTTGATATTTATTGCCCTTTCTTCTTTCTCTTTCTTCATTACTCGTCTTCTTCTTCCCCATTACTTCCTTACCTACCAGAGAGAGGAGAGAGAGGTCTAGGCAAGTGCAACTTGCTTCATGGAGGAACTCCAAATTTTATTGCTTCATTCTCTTCCTTACTGCATTCTAAAGCACTTTAGTACTTGACATTTTTAATTTCCATGACTAGATTCTTGTAGATCTAAGTTTATTTTATTTTCGGATTTCTTGGGTTTTGATCTACTTAATCTTGTTATTTCTATGTTTTGATGGTTCCATGTTGTAGAGAATCTCGTTCTACCCCATTTTGACCTAAGGAAGTTCGGATTTAGGCTCCGGATGATGGAGTTATGGAGCTTGAGGACTTGGCTCTCATGGTGTTCTTCTTCTCTGAAATTTTGGAGAAGATGAACAGTGCTTGACTTGACCGCATGAATATTCATGCGGCAAGTGTTCTCTGCAGCCGCATGGCTGGAAGTACTTGAGCCGCATGAGGGCCGGACTCATCTGGCCGCATAACTCGCTCAATTCCCAGCCGCATAAGTTCTGAACTCTGCAACCGCATGCGCCCTTCCCGCTGGCCGCATGAGACTTGCTTGACCCAGCCGCATGAGGACTTCACCCTGAGCCGCATGAACTCTAGCACTTGTGGACCGCATAGGCCCTGATCCTTCAGCCGCATGCGCCCCTTGCCCTTGCAGTCACACATGCGCCCACCACATCGAGCCGCATGGAACTCCACTTGCCCGATCGTATATTCCTGAGTGTTAGCCAGCCGCATGAGTCCCAGTCCTTCCTGGCCGCATGGACTTCCAGCAACCCTGAGCCGCATGCGCCTTGGGCTTTTCTCTAGCCGCATGAAGCCGCGCGCCTGCTCCATGTTGAACCCAAACCCTTGGCCGCATGGAACCACTGATTCAGCCGCATGGGCTGTTCTCTTCTAGCCGCATGAGCCTACCCTTTCCGGACCGCATATGCTTTAGCCGCGTGGCTCTTCTATAGCCCTGGATATTGATATTTTATTAGATATTTTACGTTCATTTTATATCCTTACGCCTTTTGTCCTGAACTTGAAATCATGAATTCATTTGTATGTTTGGAATTGATAATTGAACACGACGTGATAGTGACCCGTAGTGGTGCACTCCTGACATAATAACCTGACATGACCTGATAGTGGCCCGTCGTGGCGCACTCTTGACTAGTACACCTGACATGATAACCTGACATAATTTCTCGAATAGCTGTTACGACGGCTACCTGACATGACATGACCTGTATAATTGATCCTGACACCGTGGGCGATTGTGCTTGTACAAATAATCCAGTCCTGTCTTGCATCATGTCTAGGAGGGGACTCCTGAGTACCACGGTCAGGAGTACCTACTGAAATGGACTAAGGTTAATGACTAGTATAATTTACTAGACATGAAGAGATGTTCCCCAGTTACAGGCGATCCCGTTATCCCGGCCGCAAATGTTTGGACTTGTAGCCTGCCGACGAGTAGGGCACATTTCCAGTCCACTGTCATGTGGGGCACTCTTGATTGTCACTTTAATGATTGAACTCTATTGTCTCTCTAATGCATTGTACTCTCTGAATTGTCACTATAATGATTGCCTGGATAACCTGGATAGCTGCAGGGCCTGTGACTACTTGGAGCATCTCATTGCATCTTGCTAGTAATTAGGATTGTGATAACCCTAGTTAGTTAATGTAGAAAGCCGTAGACAATGATTGGCCATGATTTCTTGGATGGAGTCTAGTCCAGTATAGTATTGTCTTGAATTGATTAATTGTAAGATTGTACCAGAATGATTGAATGATTGTCACTCCAGATTGTCACTCTAATGCATTGTCACTCCAGATTGTCACTATAATGATTGTTACTCCAGATTGTCACTCTAATGCCTTGTACTCTCCAGATTGTCACCATAATGATTGTCACTCCAGAATGTTACTTGACCTGATTTCTTATATTTATCTTGCCGATAAATGGTGAGAGAAACCAAGTTCCGTTCAGACGAAGGGTTACAACCCCGGTCCTTGTTTGGTTTACGGGTTGTAACCTGGCTATCTGAATAGTCCCATGGTTATCTCATCGTATATCATCCTGTCATACTTTCTTTCCATATGTCCTGTCTTTTAGTGATTCTATACAAGATTGTCTTTTATAATTACCCATCATGTTTTTCTTAAACTACTGCCTTTTATTATGTAATTTTACTCTTGTGCTAATTGCTGGTTTTAGTTCTTAAGTGAAGCCTCCTTTGTGGCACTTGCTCTTTCTGGGGTCTGACCCAGCTGGTTTTGTATGGCCAGATACCGGAGCAGCACCAAAGGATCTCCCTGCTTTTCAGCCCGATGGTGGTCACCAGGCGTAACCAGGGCAACGAGTGGGTTTATTTTTGCTCTCCCACTCTATTGTAAAATTATTCTTTTGAGGCGTTTAGCCGCCGAGCAAGTGTTAGCTCGTTTGTAACTTTATTTACTGTCTGCCTACGGGCTGTAAGCATGATTGGCAACTCGAGGTTGATCATGTATGACTTAACTCTTGCTAGTCCTTACATTTTGTACGACTAGCTTCATGATCATCTGGATATGTGATGTTTGGGACGCCTTACAATTGTATATTTGGTGATCTGATATCTTGTGATTATTATTAGTTGGTTGAGATTGAGACAATAGGCTATTTTATGACCTTAAGAGACTGATGGATTGTAGTGAAACCCTCACATATCTAGACAGCCGTGACCGTATAGCGGTGTGGATTCCATTCCGTTATACGTAGCTGGCTATGTCTGCCCCCGCTCTCCAGTATTCTGGTTCTGGGACGTGACAGCATTGCACAACAATTTATAATAGTAAAATTGGAGCCGTCACTCCTCTTTGAGAGATAGAGGCTCTTTCAAAGTGTGATGCATGTTGTTGAATAAACCAAATCGGTCCAATATCCAAGTAAGTTAGTAACTCAACCCTAATTATTTAACACCCACATAGGGTTTGATTCGGTTCGGATTTAAACGGTTGTTGGCATAACCAAACCATGAACCGAACCGAATCAAACCGGTCGGTTTTAAAAATTTTGCAGTCGAACCAAACCGACCGAACCATCGGTTTGTTTAAAACCGATCGGTTCGGTTTGGTTCGATTTGGTCGGTTTGACTTAATTTTGCACAGCCCTAGTGGTGTACAACAACACATAGTAGTATCCAAGAACTCATGTACACCGTTGTTTGTATTGATTTTAGGCTTAATTGCAACTTGGTACCCTCAACTATCACCGTTTTTCAACTTGATATCCTAAACTTTTTACTCAACAATTTGATATTATCAACCATCACTGTTTTTCAAATACATATCCTAAAATAAACAAATTCCAGAAATACCCCTGCCCCCTCTCTCTCTCTCCCCCCCCTCCCCTCTCTCTCTCCGATGATGCCCTCCTCCCTCCCTTTCCGGCGATCGATGCCTCCTTCCATTCTCTCCGACGGTGCGCGATAATAAAGACGGGTGGTGGGAGGAGGGGGTGCGGATAGGGGAGGGAGGGGGGGGGGGGGGGGAGGGGGGGGGGGGACGACAAGAGGAGGGTGGGGGCGGCCGTGGGAGGGAGCACATCGGAGGAGTGGCAGGAGGAGGGAGGTGCACGGGTAGGAGCGGCCGAGGGTGTTGGCCGAAGAAGGGGTGAGGGGATATCGACGGTGGAAGGGGTGGGAAAGAGAGAGAGATGGAAGGAATATTTTCAAATTTTTTTTTCTTCTTCAAGGTATCAAATTGTAAACAAAAAATTTAAAATATTAAATTAAAAACGATAATAGTTGAGGGTATCAAGTTACAATTAAATATTGATTTTATGAACAAATCCCAATGGTACGATACATGTCGACTTTGATAGGTCAAATTTTAATGATCAATGTCGACAGCTAATTGACGTTTGGAGGTTTGAAATTTGTGGAGGGGTTTCATTGTATGGTCTTATTAATGAATGAAAAAGGGTTCTCGGAATGCACAATGTTGATCATAGTTTTAGTTTTATCGAACCTACTTGTACTTGTAGGGTTCGTGGCGTTCGGCCAATCGTACAAGCCGCTGATATGGAAAAAGAAAAAGAAAAATGTTCCGCCGAACAATTCATGTACAATTCTGCAAAATGGTAAAATCAATAATTGAGTGCTTTCCCCTTCCGGATTCTATGTACTTAGAAAATAATCAATCAATCAAAATGGAGAATTAAAAAAAAAGGACAATTTGTAGTATCATTGTGAGAGTAGGCCATCTCTAAAGTATATGATATAGGCGAAAAAATAAAACAATTAGCAAAACATTAGCTAAGGCTTGACTATTCTCAAAAGCCACACCGAGCTTTGAATTTTGTATGAGGATTTTAGTGGTGGGTGGAGCACTACTGCCATCCACCTTCATTTTTCAATTTGACGTCTCCACTGTCTTTCTTGAGATGATTGAGAACCTTTCCAATATATTATAACTGTTAAACTCAATTATAGAGATCATATTGCTGCAAATTAAGATAAAGAAATCAAGATTGTCCAAAAAAGGATATGGATTGTTAGATTTGTAATTCTGCCTTCATTATTGGTGTGCTATATCATAATCTAATCGCATTGTTGGTCGTTCTATCTAGTACCGACTCGCTGTTGGATTGTTCTAGCCGGAACTAATTTTGATTATCATTTGAACTTGAATATAAATATAAATTTAAGTTGAATTTGGATTGGATCAATTCTAAGAAAAATAAATAGTCTGAAAGGATTATCTATGAAGGGGTTGTCCAAATTCGAAGTCTTGTCAAATTTATTCTTAGACCGGCCCTCATTTTCTCCACCGTCGGTCCGACGCTAGTGCCTCGTTTGGTTTGCGAATCATGCGGTTGAGAAATGAAAGTCCTACGTTTGGGTGCGAATTGAGGAGGAAAGTAAAATGATTACCAAAGGAAGAAAAAGTAGAAGACCAAATGATTACATACTTTTCTTTCCAAAATCTTTGATGTTTCAAACATCGGAAAAAAAAAATCAATATGGATTGTAATTTTTCAAAGACAAAAAAATGTCAAAGAATTGATTTACTTTTCATTCCTTTCCGCGAACCAAACGAGGCCTTAACCTAGTGGGCATTGATGTCATTTCTTCACGGATATTAGGCCTCGAAAACAAATTACACATGAGAATGATTCACTCCATATCCTTCTTATGTAAAATTTTCTATGTAAAATAACTGTTATCTTGGTTTTAACAGTAGTGAAGAAAATATGCATCAACTATACATGTCGCTCATGCTTAACATGAAGTGGAACAAGCTCAGGTGTCACCCGGTCCGGTTTAACCGCGGACCGGCCCGAGCCCGCCCAAGTCCGATCCCAGCCAGTCCGGCCCGGCCCGCCCTCTAGCCCGGCTCGGCCAAGCCCAACCCCCAAACGGTCTGGGCTGGGTTCCCTAATAGATGAATAACTGTCTCCCATCATAACAGTCTACAACTAATAGATGAATAACAGTCTCCCATCATAACAGTCTACAACTAAATATTATACATGTACTCAATAAAAATACCAACAAATTAAATATCACAAACATACATGTCCAACAAATATACATGTCCAACAGAGTCAAATAATAATGAAAATCAGTGTACAGAACGGTCAATGGGCCCATAGGGCCAATACATACAAAGATGATAAAAAAAAGAAGCTGGATCACTGAGGACCCCTGCCGCGCATCTGGGATAGTATGTACTCATACTGCTCCTGTGTGAGCTGCACCGTAGGGGCAGTAGGAGGCAGTGCAATGTCTGGAGTCGGCGCCGTCGATGGACCGGGAGGACGTATCTGCTCCAGCTCTCGCAGTCGCTCACCATGCGCAGCAAGGGTACTCACCATCCTCTGAGTACTCTCCTCAATCGAAGCCGATACCTGAGTGAGTGAGGCAGACATGGTCCTCTGCGATCCCTCCAGCTCGACCTGTCTACGCTCTGTGCGCTGCGTAGACTCGGTGAGCGTGTGCAAGCTGGCAGCTGTAGCCTGCTGCAGACTCATCAGCTCTTGTATACTGCGCTCGACCGCATCAAATCGTCCGGTGATCATCGGAGGGTCGGATCGTCGCTCTGCGGTAAGGTGATCAGAAATTTGCTGCTGCAACTCGCGACGCAGCTCGTCGATCTGACGACGAATATCCTGAGCTCATGACGACGCCTGCGAAGCTGGAGACTGCGCACTGACAGAGGGGGCCCGGGATGACTCTGAAGCTAAATACGTGCCGTAGGATCCCGTACCGTAGTACGTACCCTTCTGAAGACCGCCAACGGCGGTCATCCAGAGGTCGTCCGACGATGGAGCTGTAGGCGGCTGGGAGGAAGTACCAGCCCTCCCTCTGCTGGCGCACTAGCAGCAGCAGCCGCCTCCTCTTGTAGCCGAACAAATTCGGCCTAGAACAATGTTTGCTAACGTGTAAGTGTTTGCTAAAGTCTATATTGATATCTATTTTCCTGTTTTCTAAATTATAGTAAATTAATATAAAGAATAGAACGTACATATGCCTGCGTCGCCCTCTCGTCAATGAACTCCCCAGCCCTCCGATGGGTGACCAGGAAGACGGTCACCATGTTCGGATCCTCACCCTTTTTTACATGTTAAAATATATTATCTATTATTAGTATTAAACATTCTATCCAACTATATATAAAATGATGTCTGTCATAGGAAACGTACCAGACGACGAATATATATAAAATGATGTCACCTACAACCGATATCTCATTCAGACACACTAGATTCGTTTTGATATCGCTAGACCATATATATAATGTCACCTACAACCGATATCTAAGACCACATGACAAAGTCAAAGACATTATTGACAAGACTTGAATATAATATCAACTAATTACAACCACAACTAGTACTAAATAAGTCTTCTAGTATGATATAGAGGTAAATAAATAGTATACTAAATTGACTGACACTCGACTGAACACCCTCTGGACACATACTCAAGCCTATACTACACACTCACACACCACTCTACTATACTCACATAGACACACATAATTGTTACCTTATTATTATTATTATTATTATTATTATTATTATTATTATTATTATTATTATTATTATATATATATATATATATATATATATATATATATATATATATATATATATATATATATATATATATATATATATATATATATATATATATATTACACACACTTACACACTCTCAAACACTACACAAACCTATACCTAATGCATACACACACTAATATCTATATCCCCATATACATTTAGTATCACACACTAATCAATTACTCTCAACTCTACACACACACACACACACACACACACACACACACACACATATATATGTGTAGCTATATTTACCTTATAACTTAGTACCTTGAGATACCCAATCCTTACCTACACTTGGCAATTACAATAATTCTCTCTCTAATACTAGCTAATGATCTAACAATGTACTGCATCCCCGATCGGATTTAAATTTTCATCCCCATTCCCGTCCCCGTTTAACAATGTACTCCCCGTCCCCGTCCCCGTCCCCGCAACCCGCCCCATTAACACTTTTGGGAGTGGATTTTTTTGTCCCCGTCCCTGTTAATAATTTCTTCTTTATAGTATAAACTATTTCATTCCAAAAATTTTTACAAGACAATGTTGATAAACATTCACACACAAGACCAACAAGAAATTTTGATTTATATCATCTAACTCTCTATCTCGATTCCCTTGTAATTACGCATATTGTTCAATGCATCTCTCTTATTTCTCAAATACTATATACATTATCATCACTATCCTCCTTAGCTCTCTCTCCCTCTCATGTCCTTTTTAAACATTCATGAGTTCAATCACAACTCTTCTCCTTCTCATCATATTCATTTCATTCTTATACACCAAAGAACGTATTTATTATCAATATATTTTCCATTCATTAAACTTTAGCCCTTCACCCATTTTATACTGTGTCTGTGTCTGTGTGTGTGTGTCCGTGTGTGTGTGTGTGTGTGTGTGTGTGTCCGTGTGTGTGTGTGTGTGTCCGTGGGAGGAGGAGGAGGAGGAGGAGGAGGAGGAGGCGGAGGGAGAGGAGTTAGGTTAGGTTTTACCTGAGGAAGAGGAGAAGTAGCTCGGATTGGAGGAGGAGGAGCTCGAGGAGGAGGAGCTCGACGGGGGGGGGGGGGGGGGGGGGGGGGGGGGGGGGGGGAGGGGGGAGGGAGTCGCCGGGGGGGTGGGGGAAATTTGTCGCCGGGGGGAAGAGAGCTCGAAATTTCTAATTTTCGAGTGAGGGGGAAAAAGGAAGCAGCGTGCCCTAAGTAAAAACGTTAGCGACGTCAAGAGTAGACGTCGCTAAACGTCGCAAACATTTTAATATATGGCGACATATTTTAATAATATGTCGCTGAACGTCGCTATTCAGCGACGTAATCTATCTAATGTCGCTGGCCGTCGCTATTCAGCGACGTTTTGCGATGTATATAGAAAGGAGTCGCTATATAACATATCTAGCGACGTAATTTTATTCCGTCGCTAAAGTACGTCGCTAATTTAGCATATTTTAGTAGTGTAGTAATGCTTTATGAAGAAAATGTTGTGTCGACCCGACCAACTCAAGCGAGTACTAGTAGTAGCTTAGGCTTAGACGACCACGCCAGTCATATACTAAAATGGAAGAAACAAAGACATTCTTCCCAACCCACTCAAGAGTTGCCTTTATATTTAAGTTCTTATGAAGAAGAAGATGAATCTTCAAATCACTTCACCATTTTAGAATGGTGGAAAAAATACGACAAAAGATTTTCTGTACTTTATACAATAGCACGTGATCTACTAATGGTCCGGTGTCCACGGTAGCATCGGAGTCTTGTTTTAGCGCAGGATCAAAGATTTTGAGCGTAAAAGGAGCCGGTTGAAGCCATATATCTTGGAAGGTTGTGTATGTGTTCAAGATTGAATTTTAGCAGATAAAATAATCCAAATCAAGAGAGATGAAGCTGCTGACATCAAAGAGCTGGACTTCGAATCACTTACAATGGGTGAAGCTTCTGGAACCGAGGAGGAAGAAGAATGACTCAAAGGTATGACAAAAAAAAAAACCTAAACTTAAAAAAAAAACTTGGAAAAAACAAAAATAAAAAAACAAAATTATTAGAAAAGAACAAAAAACGAACAAATAAAACGTAGAACAAAAAAAATAAAAATATAAAAACTAGTTAATCAAAAAATAATAAAAAAACTCTAAACTTAAAACATTTTTTAAACTCTGTCTATGACAAGCAAAACTTGCATTGCCGGTCCCAAGTCCAGATAAAAGAGGAGAAAAAAATAAAACAAAATAAAATAAAAAATAAAATAAATAAATTAAAAGAAAACTTAAAAAGAATAAAATAACAAAGTAAACTTTGTTGTAACTCATGGTAATCCTTCATGTTCCCAAGTGACTCTTCACCTTTGTAACTCTCAAGTGACTTTTCACTTTGTAATTCCCAACCTCTCTCTCCCTATATAAAGAGAGGTTGGGATGGCTTGTAGAGACACATTTTTGAGATATATTAATATACATTGAGAGGTTGAGCTAATTGTCCGCACAACACATTATCAGCACCTTGCTCGTGCAACGCCGGAGATCCGACGTACCGATCGTTTTCTCACTTTCTTCCACCATAAGGTAAGAAAGGTAAAATTTTTTTTTGTTAATATACTCTTCATTTTGAGTAGTTGTGGTTGGTCCATTTTCTAAGTTTCTGAGATCGATAGGAGAAATTGTAGTTGAGTGATTTTTTTTCTCTTCTATTCGTCTAGTGAATTTTTCGTCTTCTACTTAGACTCTTCATGGTTCACATAAAAATTCTATGTTTACGATGGTTCGATTGTGTATTGCATGATATTTTTGACTTATTTTAGTCGTCACAAAATTTATTTTTCATCCGAATTCCATTCCCAACATGAATTTGGACATACTTACTGTTTAAGAACTGAAGTGTGTGATTTTTAAGAGTAGTAGAAGCTTTCGTAATATATACTCAAAATTTTTTTTTTGAAAAATATATACGAGTAAATTTTTTATCAAATATATTTTGTTACAGCAATATATTTTGTTACAGAAATTTTGTTACGAAAATAAATTTTGGTGAAAGACATTTTTCTGAAATTTTTTAAACTGACAATTTCAGAAATTTTTTTTGTTTAAGTAGTACTTATCCCAACAAAATATTTGTTAGTTTTTTTCTAAAAAAAAATTTTTTTGAAATTTTTTTTCATGTTGACGAAGAAAATTTAAATGCTAACATTTTTTTGGTAATGATGGATTTGGAGAGCCTCGGCGAGCACCTCAGTGCCATCTGCGCCCTGCCGAGCACCTCAGTAGCATTTTTTTCTTTATGTTACTCAGTGAATTATTGTAACAGATGGGTAGTAAAATTGTATTTTTTTTTTCGCTATTTTTTTGGCGTCGCTTCATTAGACGTGGAAAAATAGTTGACATTTTTTTTGGTGCCGCTTGCTTAGGCACCAATTCTTTTGTGTGTTATTGCCTGTTTATGTTGTACGTTTTTTTAACGTAATAACGGAAAATCTTGAAAAATTGTCTTGGCTACATAAACAAATTCTGGCACCGCCAAATTTGGGCCTTCCAAAATAATTTTTTTGGCTAATAATTTTTCAAAGGCAACGCTCATTTTGAGCACGCACTAAATTGTCACCTATTTTGCACAGTTCGCAAATAGTGTGAATTTCTTGAAAAATCTTATTTATTCTTACATTTGAAATTTTTTTTTACGAAGTCTCTCCGAAGAGGCTCACCTATTTGGGTATGATGTCAGAAAGAACTTGGGGCTTGGTTCTTAAGAGGTCCTCGGTGACCCTCCTCCCTCATTTTCCCGCCTGGTCATATTCACGTAGAGCTACTGAAAGAGGTTGACAGAATATTTTTTTTTGCTCAAATTGTATTTATAATTATGCATTTTTACAAGAAACTAATTGAACTCTCTATATCGGCCCGTCGATCGATATAAGAATTTTTTTTTTAAAAAACAAAAATTGTTTTTTCAAAACCGTTGGTTTTATTTACGATTGTTTGTTGTTGCTTATACAAACCAAATCCATATATATAAACCTGTCGTTTTATATGTTGACTGATCAAGATTTTTTCTCCTGTTGTAGAAAAATGTCGATCAAGATTGATTTTCCCATCCTTGAAGCCTCTGGCAAGAACTACTTGGACTGGACGCATGACATCCAGAACCATCTAGATGCGCAGGGCCTCTTGGACGTCATCTATAACGAAGAAGAGCGTGAAGTGGAAGTCACTCGCTCAATGAACGCCAAAGCGATGATTCTATTCCGCAGGCATTTATCTGACGCCATGAAGGCGGAGTTCATTGAAATCTCCTCGCCGAAGACGCTATGGGACTCTCTGAAAGAGCACTTCGACCACCAGAAGACCATATGGCTGCCTGAAGTGCGCCATGACTGGTTAAACCTGCATTTCCAAGACTTCAAGAGTGTAACTGATTACAACAATGAAGTCTGCAGGATTCGATCACTTCTCCAATACTGCGATGAGATATTAGCCGACAGTGATCTATTGGAAAAAACATACACCACATTTCCTTCCACTGACAACTTGCTCCAGAAGCAATACCGTCAGTCTAAGTTCACCAAGTTTCCCGAGCTCATCACCCAGCTTTTACTAGACGAGAAGAACAGTCTCATTTTAATGAGAAACAACAATTTTCGTCCTGCTGGAACAAAGGCAATTCCAATGCCTGATGCAAATGCTCTCCGTGGACCAAATCTACGGTGGAAACGAGACAAGGGCCAGTCGTCCCAGCCAAGGAACAGAGGCGAGTTTAAGTCTCGTCACCCAAAGCGAGGTTCTAACAAGAACCAAGGACCTTTGACTCCTAGACAGTCTCATGGTAAGAACCAACGGGCCAGTCGTCCCAAAGCGAGAGTGGAAGGCCAAGCGCCTACTCCCTGCTACAAATGTTGTGCTTATGGTCATATGCAACGGACTTGCAGGGTAACCCCCCAAGAAGTTGATAACTATCACAAGGGACGCCGGGCCGAAGCTAATCTGGTCAACGAGTGCGAAAATCTAAATCTTGAGACCCTCGATTTTATAGCAGAAATGGAAGAATGAATCTTCATTTTCTCTCTATATTTGATTTAAGTCATGAAACTTTTGGTGGTTTGTATTTTCTATTTTCTCGATAAATTAAAGTTCTATTTCGAGCACTTTCCTCAAACGTGTGACAAACTTTAATTTTCTTTACTTATAGGCATGGACCACGGGACAGTAGATTGTCTGGTTGATAGTGGAACGACTCACACTATCTTGAGAAATAAATTATACTTTATCTCCTATACGCCTAAAGTAACCTCAGTGACAACCATTTCGGGACCCTCAACCCTTGTTCAAGGTTTTGGCAAAGCCCGTTTTTCGTTGTCCAATGGTACTCCCGTTGAAGTATCAGAGGCCTTATATTCTCCAAGGTCCAGTCGTACCTTACTGAGTTTTAAGGATATTCGAGAAAACGGATTTCATGTTGAAACTGCTCGAGAACATGGCTTCGAGTATCTTTTCATTACCTCCACTCAGTACGGCCAAAAGCGTATCATGGAGAAGTTGAAAAGTCTTTCAAGTGGTTTGTATCTCACTACGATACAACACATCGAGAGTAATCTCATCATTCGCCGAGCGCCAATTGATGAGAGCATTTTTATGCTATGGCATGACCGGCTGGGTCATCCGGGTCAAAATACGATGCTTCGCACTATGAATGCATTGCATGGGCATCCTCTTGGAGGAAAGAATTTCGTTATAAATCCGAAAAGCCTTTGCCAAGCTTGCTCAATTGGGAAGACGAATCTCAAGCCGCTCCATGTGAAACCTACGAGATTGGTTTCTCAATTCCTTGAAAGAATTCATGAAGATATTTGTGGACCAATCCAACCAACATGCGGACCATTTAAATACTTCATGGTTTTGGTTGATGCATCGACTAGATGGTCACACGTAGTGTTGTTGTCCACCCGAAACGCAGGTTTCCTAAACTCCTCGCCCAGATCATTAAGTTAAGGGCTTACCATCCGGATTATCCGATAAAGTCTATTAGACTTGATAATGCCGCGGAGTTTACATCAAAGATTTTCGATGACTATTGCATGACTTTGGGAATAAATTTTGAACACCCTGTTGCGTATTTTCATACCCAAAATGGCCTAGCGGAAGCTTTTATAAAACGACTGTAAGTGATAGCGCGGACCTTGGTTATGCGCACCAAACTCCCACTATCTGCATGGGGCTACGCAATTTTATACGCTGTAAATTTGGTCCGTCCGAGGCCCATGGCCACCCAACCACTTTCCGCGTACCAGCTGGTTACTGGATGTGAGCCTGACATCTCACATTTACGCGTGTTTGGGTGCCTAGTCAATATTCCAATTGAGCCGATAAGGCATTCAAAATTTGGACCTCAGAAGCGACGGGGAATATATGTCGGTTATAACTCCCCGTCCATCATTCGCTATTTAGAGCCCTTGACAGGCGATCTCTTTATCGCGAGACACGCGGATTGTGACTTTGATGAGGCAATCTTCCCGTCGTTAGGGGGAGAAATGCACGCTAACGTTGATGAGGAACGACGTGAATTAGCGTGGCATGTGCCCGCTTTTGTTCATCATGATCCCCCCTCTGCACATAGTAATAAGAAAGTGCAGAGGATTCTAGGTCTGCAAGATATTGCAAATCAAATGCCAGACGCATTTAGCGACCTAGCAAAAGTCACGAGATCAATTATACCTGCTACAAATGTGCCTGCAAGGATAGACGTCCCTGAGAGACGCCATGTTCCTGTGAAACATGTTGCTCCGGTCGAACCCGCCGAGCAAAGGATACTGCCATCGGCCGTCCAGTCCGCCGCTATTCCCAAAAAGAAGGAAAGACCGGTTGGTTCCAAAGATGTTCTGCCCCGGAAGCGGAGAAATCTTGTTAAAAGCGTTTTGCCACATAAGATCATTAAGGATCACGATGATGTATTAGAAGAGCGCATTCCAGATGAAACGCATATTCCTAATCATGTCGATAACCTCGAAATATCCGTCAAGTACGCTAGCTTAGACGATATTTTGAAGCGAAACGAAACTGTCATCGATGATGTGTTCATATACTCAGTGGCCACTGACATTATAAGCAATGATGACATGGAACCTCGCAGCGTTGCCGAGTGTCAACGACGAACGGACTGGCCACAATAGAAACAAGCAATCCAGGCTGAATTAGATTCCTTAGCGAAAAGAAGCGTGTTTGGACCTGTAGCTCCAACACCACCCAATGTTAAACCAGTTGGTCACAAATGGGTTTTTCTAAGGAAGCGTAATGAGAATAATGAGATTGTGCGATACAAGGCTCGCCTTGTGGCGCAAGGCTTCTCACAACGCCCTGGAATTGATTACGAGGAGACGTATTCTCCCGTAATGGACGTCATAACGTTCTGCTACTTAATCAGTTTAGTAGTTTCCGAAAAACTGAATATGCAGCTCATGGATGTGGTCACAGCCTATCTCTACGGGGATCTGGACACAGAGATATACATGAGAGTCCCTAAAGGACTAAAGATGCCTGAATCAAGTAGTTTCCGACCACGGAACGCGTTCTCGATTAGACTGAGGCATTCGCTATATGGATTGAAACAATCCGGGCGAATGTGGTATAACCGCCTAAGCAAATACTTGATCGGTTTGGGATACATTAATAACGAACTTTGCCCATGTGTGTTCATAAAGAAATCCACTTCAGGATACACAATCATCGCGGTCTATGTAGATGACATGAATCTCATAGGAACCGAAAAAGACTTCAGAAACTGCTGATATCTTGAAGAAGGAACACTACACCAAAAAGGACAATTTGTGACAGTTAGAATTATCTAACAATGACGTATTAAAACTGTCGTTTTATTTTTGACGGATTAAAACCGTTGGTTAATATTAAAATTCATTTCATCAAAACAGTAAATTTATATTTGACAAACTAAAATAGTCGTTTAACATCAAAATTCTATTGAAAATTTAGGTTCCCTCCTCTATTAAATTTTTTGGCTCTCAAATCTTTACCAAAACCCGCTGAAACTTTTCTCAAAACTCCAAAACCTGCGTATATCCCCCTTCTCAATTCCTCTCTCCTCACTCTCACCGCCACCCTCACATCCGCTGCCACCACCCTTACCGGCGCCATCACCACTGCCACACCACCATTTTGAGGCCGACCTCCTCCTCCATCAAGCTGCCTCCACCCTCCAACCATCACGAGATAGGATTCTACTCCTCCTCCTCCTTTAGTTTAAAAAATTAGGGTTAGGGTTTTGATTTGTGTGTTCTTCATCTTGATAGTGTTGCACTCATTCTCTGTAATCTAATCAGTAATCACATACACGCACACATCTCTCTTCCTCATCATTTCTTGGTATTATGGTTCTATTTGGTTTTAGTTTCGTTAGAATGATGATATTTAATGATTTCCTTCGTCTAAAAATAACACCACCTTTCCCCCGAAAATCTTGAGTTGTGGATGGGAAAAATTTGTCTAAATGACCAATTTTATGGACCCGTAATGACCAAGATGATATATTTAATATAAAAATAGGGTTTTACCAATCCCATTGAGCCCTTTATATTGGAGGGACACAAGTGCGACCTGGTACGGTATGAACAATCATCACAGAACGGATTCGACACCAATTTTTGGTGCGGCACAACCTATTTTGGGAGTATTGGTGCTTCCTAGGTGTTCTGGAAGGAATTTCTTCACTCAGAAAACAAAGTTTGTCTTCTTCTTTATTTTATAGCCTTATTATATTTTTTTCAACCCCCTACTACTATTATTTTGGCGCTTATGTTTTTATTGTAGTTGTTGAGTAAGTTGAATGTAAAAGAAAATATCTTGAACGAAGAAGAATATGACGTATCACAGATTTTGGAGAGTCCTAGTGTATCATGGAGTGTCTCTGTCGAGTCTCATACGTGCCGATGGTTTTTGGACTCTTTGTGTTTCCTACCTAAATGCTCAGCTAGCTCAATTTGATGGAGAGCTCTACAAGGTATACATTCTTTCTTTCATTTTCTGCAGCTATTATTTTTATAATAAAACGAGAGGCACTAAAGTAGGGATGATTAATGAGATTCCTTATTCTTAGAACCGTAGTGTTCACGTTAGATATATTACCAGCCTTTTGTCCCTCTATAGGTATGCTAAGTTGTTCAGCTGATCAAACAGCTGTGTCATAATTTATCCTAACTTAGCTGATCCTTAGAGAATATATCTTTGTTGGCTTTATTAGTGCTAGAATTGAATAGTTGATCTCTAAAATTATGTTTGAGTACCTTTAACAAGCTTCCAAACCATATATAAATAGATTATTAATGGGATGTCGGTGTGTGAATTAGTTTCTTGTTCTTGTTCTCCTTTCTTTTTATCTTTCAAATTGTTTGTTTCTGTTGTTTTTATCAGGTTTGTTTAAATTAATTGTCAATTTTTATTTGCAAACAACTTCTAACTTGATCTTGACCTGACTTCTTTCTTTGTCCAAATAAATAACCGTAGAGAAAGAAAGATCTGAAGCTTCTGGAACGAAGTCGATCTTAGTGCAAGTAACTGGGCTTGCATACTGGAAACTGAGAAGCTGTAAGAACAACTCAAACATTATACTTCAAGGTTTTATCTCGATGCTCTAGCCTATCCGTAGTTAGATGATAGCGCTGGTTAACTTTCATAGTTTTATTTCAGATATTGGGAGTTGGGACTCTGTTGGAGCTGATGACTTGGTACTTTTTCAATGAAGAGGAAGAGAAAACAATGGAAAATTATATTTGTTCTGCAAGGTAAAATTTGTTTTTTTTTGGTGCTACATTTTAATGTTATCTCAGAGACCATATTTGTTCCTCATGCACACATCAAAACAGTAGAAAACCTTGGTAATGATGACAAACATGCAATTCCAATATTTCTGCAAAAAATATGTCTCTATTATTGCAACTGACAGAGTCAGTAATGATTGAAAGTTTTTTAAGATTATATTATTATGCATGACTGATTCCTTGATAATATGTAGACTAGTTATGTTCATGTTCTCTATGGATATACCCTAGTATCATCTGTTTGAGTGAAATTTGACTAGACCAAATAAAGGAAGTTCCATGTAGTAAGTTATATTTGTTCAACGATAGTTTCTGAAATCTATGTTCAGTATATATTATCTTAGAGCATCACATTGACATAGTTTATCGTCTCTTAACAATTAGCTTAGTGTCAGATTCCTTGGGTGAAACCAAGATATTTTATTTGGAGCTGTGGGCGAAATATTGAATTCACAACTTCTGATATTCAGAGAATTAATTTTTATCTAAGCTCTGAATTTTATTTTTATTTTACCCTCATCATTTAGGTTTTATTCCCATCGACCTTCATGAGTTGGCAATGCTATATAATTTGCTTACAATGTATCATTTGTGCATCTGTTACATGTGTCATATTTCTCAATTTGTTGTTGTTGATGCAACATAGAGGTTTATACTCCAATGCTCATTTGTGCATGTGTTACCTGTGTCATATTTTGGATAAGATTCTTTGAACATTAACACATTTTATAATTTTACTATTAAATTGAGTATTAGAAATATGGCTTAGTTAAGTATTAACTCAAATTTGTTGATAAGCACTCGTGGACACCCGAAAGTCAAATGGAATTCATATAACGAGAATAAGAAAATGACATATTTTGATACTACACTAACTTGTATCTCAACGGATTTGAATGTCATTGTAGAATACAAGTTAACATGCCAATCTTCATATGACCTATTTGAGTTTTCATCACACTTGGATCTCAAATCTTGGCATAGAATTCATGCAAGCGATGGCTATTCCTATTTAAAACATAAATGAAAATTTCAGCTATTTTTTGAACTCTGATAGTCCTCTCATGATTTTCGTCCAGTTAAGGGTGGGAAACAGTGTTTGTTAAAACTTAAAAGGCACATTTTTATGAATATAGTCTCTTTTTTATACGGAGAAATCATTGAATATATTTCAAAAGGTCACTCCTGTGTTATTTGCCTATATTCCGGGGAATATTTTTCTTCAAGACAATAATAGATCTATTATCTATGTCTTTCCACTGTTATGTCTGAAGCATACTTCTTTGTAAAAGTTCAATTTCACTTGTAGGATTAGAAAATTGAAAGGTACATGGAAATTATCAGATCTAGAGCCGTAAGTTTACTTGCAACAACATTAACCTTGGTTTTTACATAATGTTTGAACACTTACAGTTGTAATGCAAAAAAAAATTCTATTAGGTGGAACCCAGACCTGGTGTTCTTCGATTGATGGATAACTCCAAGAGCGTGGTAATATTACATGACATTATACCTTTGTTTCTGTTATATGTCTTGGATCCATTTCACTCATTTGGTTATGATATGCTCTAAAAAATTGTGGCAGCCCGAAATAAGAAATTTGGAGGATTGAAACGGAGGGCTTGGCCATTAGTGCCATATGCCTGAATATATGTATGCCACTTATGAAAAATAGCATATATATTAACATTTTCTGATTGCTAAGCATTCAAGAATAGAGTGCATTGTTTTCTGCTTGACTACTGGTGCTATTATGCAGGCTGCAGAGAATTCAAACTGAGAGCCTAAAGACACCTTGAAGTGTAGAAATGGCAAGGCCTACTGTTCTAGCACTCTATATTACTATTTGCTGCGTTGCATTCATTCTGTCCAAGATTATCATCTCATTACTACTCTATAAACGATGGGCAAGGAGACGACGCATCATCGAAGAAGATTTCTGTGGTTAATTTTGATTTCTAATCGTTTTGCGGAACTTTTACACAATGTAAATTACTAATTTGTCTGGTAAACAGGTGGGAAGATGGTCATGTTCAGGTCTCAAACAATGCAGTCCCTAAGTTCAAAAGCTTTCATGAAGAGGACGATGAAGTTTACCAACAAGGACATCATCGGCTCCGGAGGCTATGGCACAGTGTACCGGTTGGAGAGAGACGAGAAAACTGTCTTTGCCGTGAATAGACTAAAAAGGGACATACGGAGAGGGACTGGGATTCGAGAGAGAGCTGGAGGCCATGGGTGACATAAAGCATAGGAATATTGTCCCCCTCCATGGATACTACGTAGCACCTCGGTTTAATCTTCTCATATACGAACTCATGCCGAATGGAAGCTTAGACACATTGATCCATGGTAATATATGCTGAAGTGGTTTCTTTTTCCTATTTTCTGATTTCCTAATTCAATATCCCAAGAAGATTTACGAACCAGGAATGAAGCAGGAAAAGGGAGCGAGGAAAAGCCTCTAGATTGGCCTTCAAGGCACAAGATAGCACTAGGCGCAGCAAGGGGCCTGGCATACCTCCACCATGATTGTATCCCTCACATAATCCATAGAGATATTAAATCGAGTAATATACTCCTGGATCACAATATAGAGGCAAGGGTATCTGATTTCAGATTAGCAACATTGATGGGACCAGATAAGACTCATGTTTCGACACTTGTAGCTAAAACTTTTGGGTATTTAGCTCCAAGTAAATCTTTTAAACAAGAAAAAAAAACTCGATTGCTCCTGGTCTTGATGAAAATTTTAGTATTGTTGTAATTGTCCTCTGCAGAATACTTTGATATGGGAAGAGCAACGACAAAAGATGTTTACAGCTTTGGAGTAGTTTTGCTTGAACTTCTAACTGGGAAAAGACCAACAGAGGAATCGTTTGTTGAGGAAGGCACGAAGCTGGTCACCTGGGTAAATCCTTCTAACTGTAAAGCAAGTATAACTTTGTTCATGTAGTATCTATAGATTGTAGAGACAAGAGGACCAAATTTCAGCACTCTGTTCCTATACAGAAGAGATTAACCCCAAGAGAACTGTAAAAAGCTCAATTTACCATTAAGATACCCAGTTACTAGGAGAGATTTCAGACACCCTTCTATATATTTCCCTTTAAGTAATACTTCCATCTATGGTTCCAGACTAGTAGCGATCCATCAGTCAACATACCTCAACCTTTGAGGTCAGCATCCTGTTTTTCCATCCAAATGGCTGGAAATTCACATAATTTTATAGGCTAGTGCTTTGACAAAAGCTACTTCAATCATTACACATGTTTCTTTCAAAAGTAAAGGAAATACTGAATTGTGCTATAGAAAATTTCTTCACTTATGGTACCATTACCAACAGTAATTGCACCAAATTCTTAAAGTAGACCTTTCATAAATAATCTACACCAATTGCTTCTAATAGTACCAAGTCATATGCTCCTAGTCAACATTTCTTTACGGCTCTTTGAAATGTCAGTGCTGATGTGTCATTGTAATCTGATATGTTCCTAGTTATAAGCTACGCAGTTAGAATGAATAACAATGAGCGTATCAGGGAGCAGGACATGAGCCAGGCATCATAGCCATGTATCAGGACTTAAGAAGCCAGATTCAATATTCTAATTTCAGTCTACTTCTCTTAGAGACCCCCAGAGGCTGCATTCATCAGAGAAGCTCACCTAAAGCTACTGAAGAGGATTTCGGAAGCCATGGAAACACCAGCAACAAGCTAATATCAGGAACTACATCATAGTGAGTTTTGGTGTCAAATGTACGATCCAATTGCTAGTATAAGCACCCTATTATAAAAGGAGTTGATACATTGGGTGCATTTATTTTTGTGATTATATCTTTGGAGTCATATTTAGGTTACTATATAAAATTATAAGTTGAATGTATAATCATATTGAATCTCATATCCTACATTAATTTGCATGCACCCTCATAAATGTTGTTGTAGAAACAAAGGTTGGCATAAGGATGTGCGGTTTGGTATCAAATATTTGAGTTATTTTTCTTGAGTTGTTCCATGCAATTCATATTCTGACATTGACACCTAAACAAAATTTGAGGCTATTCAGGTTGTGCACTTCTTTTGGCATAGTAGAAATAATATTCTTTAAAAAAGGCGGGTTAAGGTGGTTCTTGTTAAATTACCCCATCTTTTGTATTAAACAGAGAAAGAAGCAATTGTGCCTGGTGAGCCTCATAGTTCGACCAGACTTAACTTAGAATTTCTTATTTATTAGAAAAGCCAAACAAAATAATTTCATACCTAGCTTTTGTATTTGTTCTTTTCTTTTTTTACAGCTGAGTAATTTTTCTTCAATAAAAGGTGTTTCTATTGCCAGCCTCACTTTGACTAGCACTTCAAGGAGACAATCAACTTCAACAAAAACTTTCAGTCACGTGAGCCTTCCTCCTCTGTATCTAAAAAAACGACAGACCTTATCTATTGAAAAAGAAAAAATAGTGGCATACCAATTTACATGTTATTTGACAGTTTGTCCATCTTTTTTATTTGACAGATAATAACTGTCGTTTTATTCAGCTATAAAACGACAGTCCAAAACTTTCGTTTAAATTTTGGGACGCGCTATTAACGACGGATGTTCTGACAGGTGAAAACTGTCGTTTAATGTGATTTACAACAGTTTTGGTCTGTCGAAAAATGTATGTTTTGGCGTAGTAGAATTCGAGATGAAGGATCTTGGGAAGACACGGTTTTGCCTCGGCCTGCAGATCGAGCACCGTAAAGATGGAATTCTTGTCCATCAAGCGAACGACACCCAAAAGGTGTTGAGACGCTTTAGTCATTTTGACGTTAAGCCATCCGCTACTCCCATGATCGTCCGCTCTCTAGACATTACTAAGGACCCATTCCGTCCAAAGGAGGACGACGAAGAGATATTGAGTCCTGAGTGCTCTTATCTGGGTGCAATAGGCGCTTTATTGTACTTAGCCCAATGTACTAGACCGGACATCTCGTTTGCTGTGAATTGTCTAGCTCGACACAGCACTGCGCCAACACACCGCCATTGGAATGGCATAAAAGACATTTTCCGCTACTTTAAGGGTACTACGGACTTGGGCTTGTTCTATCCCTACACGGTTTTGAGTGAGTCCAACGCTCTTGGCACTCGAAACAACGCGACCCTTGTTGGCTACGCCGATGCAGGATACTTATCTGATCCGCACAAGAGGCGTTCCCAATCTGGTTACGTCTTTACCATTGGGAACACGGTAATTTCTTAGAGGTCTCGCAAACAGACCTTAGTGGCTACTTCAACGAACCACTCTGAGCTACTCGCGCTCTATGAGGCGACTAGAGAGTGTGTATGGCTTCGAGCTGTTATTGGCCATATTCGAAGTACATGTGATCTTCCATATGACCCAGATGAACCTGTTGTCGTCTATGAGGACAATACCGCTGTTATTGATCAAGCGAAACATGGTTACATCAAAGGGGATGCTACCAAGCACATATCGCTGTAATGTCCCAAATTCGTGATACGTATTTAGTTTACGTATACGTGTTTTAGACCCATATTTTATTTTAGTCATAATTAGTTATCTTGGTTTATTTTGCATTGGCTTGGTTTTATTGGCATTGATAGTTTAATTGGTTTTAATGGTTCATTGGTTTATTTTGGATTAGTATGGCTTGGTTTATTTCATGATTCCTTGCTAGAGAGAGAGTTTATTGGCCTTGACTTGGTTCACCTTGGTCTATCTTAGCTTGGTTTATTCCTGGGTTGGTTCGGCTTGGTTTGGTTTGCTTGGTTCATTATGAACCATAGGGGTGAACCCCCTACCTACCACCACTATTCCCATTTATTAACCCCTCCTCCTTTCTCTCTCTTCATTTATCATCTTCTTCTTCCTCATTTACTCCTTACCTACCAGCAAGAGGGAGAGAGAGAGGTCTAGGCAAGTGCATCTTGCTTCATGGAGGAATTCAAATTTTATTGTTCCATCCTCTTCTTTGCAGCATTCTAACACTCTTTAGTACTTGGTATTTTTACTTTCTATGGCTAGATTCTTGTAGATCTAAGTTATACTATTTTTCAGATTTCTTGGGTTTTGATCTATTTAATCTGGTTTTTATCAAGTTCTGATGGTTTCATGTTGTAGAGCATTTCGTTCTGCCCTATTTTGACCTATGGAAGTTCGGATTTGGACTCTGGATGAAAGGTTCATGAAGCTTGGGAGCCATGGCTTGAAGAGTTCTTCTCTTCGGAAGGATGGAGAAGAATAATTGTTCACAGCCGCATGAACTTAGCCGCATAGTCTTTATGCAGTAAGTTTCTTTACCCAGCCGCATAAGCCTTGCTGCACTGATTAGTCGCATGGCCTATGGCGCAGGGACTAACTTCTCAGTCGCATGAAGGTTTAATCCTCGGTCGCATGAACTTTCAATTCTCAGCTGCATGACTTAGGACCATTATTTTAGCCGCATGTGACTTAACTCGGGCCGCATGGACTTGATTGGTTATTTTAGCCGCATGAACCCTTGATTGAATCCTGGCCGCATGAAGACCCGTCCATTCCCAGCCGCATTGGACTGAGCCGCATGAACTCATCGCTCGCGAGCCGCATAGACCGCAGTTATTCAGCCGCATGGGTTTATTTCCCTTGACCGCATAGTCATTGCTCCTCGCAGCCGCATGGGTTGCTCCTCCCCGGCCGCATGTACCTGATTGGTCAGCTAGCCGCATGGACCCATCCCCCGTCAGCCGCATGAGTTCTCTATCTTCCTGACCGCATATGTCTTGCCTTTCTCAGCCGCATGACTGAGTGGATCTCCGAGCCGCATATGACTGATACCCCTTTGACCGCATAAGCCTTTCCCTTTTTAGCCGCATGGCCTGACCCTATTCAGCCGCATGAGCTAGTCTCTATCATGACCGCATGAGAGATTATTTTCTGGCCGCATAAGAGTTCACTCTTGGTCGCATGAGCCTAATCTTCCTGAGCCGCATGGGCTCGATTTTTGACCCGCCTTAATCCAGCCGCATGGACCGATCATTCCTGGCCGCATATACCTGTTCTTCCTGAGCCGCATGACTCTCCAATAGCCTTATGTGCTATTATTTTATTACTATTTGTCCATGTCTTGTAACCCCTTTATTGTATATTTTTACGCTCATTTTATATCCTTACGCCTTTTATCCTGAACTTGATTGGCATGATTGAAATGATAACTGACATGACATGATAGTGGCCCGCCGTGGCGCACTTCTGACAAAGTATACTTGACATGATAACCTGACATGATATATCTTGATAAGCTGTTGCGACGGCTACCTGACATGATCTGACCTGTATAAGTAACCTGGACACCGTGGGCGATTGTGCTTGTACAAATAATCCAGTCATGTCTTGTAATGTCCCAAATTCGTGATACGTATTTAGTGTACGTATACGTGTTTTGGACCCATATTTTATTTATTCATGATTAGTTATCTTGGTTTATTTTGCATTGGCTTGGTTTTATTGGCTTTGATAGTTCATTTGGTTTTAATGGTTCATTGGTTTATTTTGGATTAGTGAGGCTTGGTTTATTCCTGGGGTTGGTTTGGTTCGGCTAGGCTTGGTTGCCTTGGTTCATCAAGAACCAAGGGTGAACCCCCTACCTACCACCACCCATAGTATTTATTACCCCTCCTCCTTTCTCTCTCTTCATTATCATCTTCTTCTTCCTCATTTACTCCTGCACCGACCAAGAGAGAGAGAGCTAGGCAAGTGCAACTTGCTTCATGGAGGAACTCCAATTTTATTACTTCATTCTCTTCCTTACTACATTCTAAAGCACTTTAGTACTTGGCATTTCTCATTTCCATGGCTAGATTCTTGTAGATCTTAGTTTATTTCATTTTTGGATTTCTTGGGTTTTGATCTACTTAATCTTGTTATTATCAAGCTGATGGTTTCATGTTGTAGAGCATTTCATTCTGCCCCATTTTGACCTATGGAAGTTCGGATTTGGACTCCGGATGAAGGTTTCATGGAGCTTGGAAGCATGAATTCTTGGCGTTCTTCTTCTCGGAAGCTTGGAGAAGAAGAACAGTGCTAGACTTGACCGCATGAATACTTCATGCGGCAAGTGATTCCGAGCCGCATGAGCCTTCATACGACAGTCTGGCCGCATAAGACCCGTCACCATGAGCCGCATGAGATGTGCTGTCTCAGCCGCATAAGCCCGATTCCCCCTTCAGCCGCATAAGGCTAGGACTCCCTGAACCGCATAGAACCCTGCTCATTCCCTGAGCCGCATGAACTCGGATTTCTGAGCCGCAGGGAGTCTTTCCCGAGCCTTGTCTTATTAATTGCATTCGATTATTAATGTTATATTTATCTTGTAACTTCAGTATAACTTGAGTACACATTTACCCCTTATTGTATATTTTTATGCCCATTTTATATCCTTACGCCTTTTGTCCTGAACTTGATTGATACGATTGAAATGATAACCTGACATGACCTGATAGTGGCCCGTCGTAGCGCACTCCTGACTAGTACACTTGATATGATAAACCTGACATGATTATCCCGAATAGCTGTTGCGACGGCTACCTGACATGACATGACCTGTATAATTAATCCCGATACCGTGGGCGATTGTGCTTGTACAAATAATCCAGTCCTGTCTTGCATCATGTCTAGGAGGGGACTCCTGAGTACCACGGTCAGGAGTACCTACTGAAATGGACTAAGGTTAATGACTAGTATAATTCACTAGACATGAAGAGATGTTCCCCAGTTACAGGCGATCCCGTTATCCCGGCCGCAAATGTTTGGACTTGTAGCATGCCGACGAGTAGGGCACATTTCCAGCCCACTGTTATGTGAGGCACTCTTGATTGTCACTCTAATGCATTGTACTCTCTAAATTGTCACTATAATGATTGCCTGGATAACCTGGATAACTGCAGGGCCTGTGACTACTTGGAGCATCTTATTGCATCTTGCTAGTAACTAGGATTGTGATAACCCTAGTTAGTTAATGTAGAAAGCCGTAGGCAATGATTGGCCGTGATTGATTGGATGGAGTCTAGTCCAGTATAGTATTGTCTAGAAGTGATTGATTGCAAGATTGTACCAGAACGACTGAATAATTGTCACTCCAGATTGTCACTATAACGATTGTACTCTATTGTCACTCTAGCGTATTGTACTCTTCATTGTCACTTTTATCATTGTACTATCTCCTTTTCACCTTAATAATTGTCACCTTTAGCAATAAATGATCAGAGACTAAGTTCTGTTCAGGCGAAGGGTTACAATCTCGGTTCTTGTTTGGTTTAAGGATTGTAACCTGGTTACCGGAATAGTACCTTCGTTTTCTCTTCATATATTGTCCATCTATATTTTATTTAGCATGATTCTCCAGTTCTTTTATGTTAATAATGCTTCTCTTAATTATTTTCTCTGATTGGGTCAAGTGCATTGGTAGTGCACAAGCCTCAATCTGTGTTACTCATTGTTGTTTTCTTACATGTTGAATGCTAATGATTTGCTGGTTTTAGTTCCTAAGTGAAACCTCCTTTGTGGCACTTGCTCTTTCTGGGGTCTGATCCAGCTGGTTTTGTATGGCCAGATACCGGAGCAGCACCAAAGGATCTCCCTGCTTTCCAGCCCGATGGTGGTCACCAGGCGTAACCAGGGCATCGAGTGAATTTTTTTTTTGTTCTCCCACTGTAATATTGTAAATTATTCTTTTGAGGCGTTTAGCCGACGAACAAGTGTTAGCTCGATTGTACTTACTGTCTGCCTACGGGCTGTATCATGATTGACAAGCCCCGGGGGTTGATCATGTATGACTGAACTCTTGCTAGTCCTCACATTTTGTAACGACTAGCTTCATGATCATTCCAAATATATAATGTATGGGATGCCTTACTATTGTCTATTTGGTGGTCTGACATCTTGTAACTATTATTAGTTGGTTGAGATTGAGACAATAGGCTATTTTATGACCTTAAGAGACTGATGGATTATAGTGAAACCCTCACATATCTAGACAGCCGTGACCGTATAGCGGTGTGGAATCCATTCCGTTATACGTAGCTGGCTATGTCCGCCCCCGCTCTCCAGTATTCTGGTTCTGGGGCGTGACATGTCTTGCATCATGTCTAGGAGGGGACTCCTGAATACCACGGTCAGGAGTACCTACTGAAATGGACTAAGGTTAATGACTAGTATAATTCACTAGACATGAAGAGATGTTCTCCAGTTACAGGCGATCCCGTTATCCCGGCCGCAAATGTTTGGACTTGTAGCCTGCCGACGAGTAGGGCACATTTTTAGCCCACTGTCATGTGGGGCACTCTTGATTGTCACTTTAAATGATTGAACTCTATTGTCACTCTAATATATTGTACTCTGTTAATTGTCACTATAATAATTTCCTGGATAACCTGGATAGCTGCAGGGCCTGTGACTACTTGGAGCATCTCATTGCATCTTGCTAGTAACTAGGATTGTGATAACCCTATTTAGTTAATGTAGAAAGCCGTAGACAATGATTGGCCATGATTGCTTGGATGGAGTCTAGTCCAGTATAGTATTGTCTAGAAGTGATTGATTGAAAGATTGTACCAAAATGATTGAATGATTGTCACTCCTGATTGTTACTATAACGATTGTACTCTATTGTCACTCTAGCGTATTGCATTCTTCATAGTCACTTTTATCATTGTACTCTCTCATTTTCACCTTAATGATTGGTACCTTTAGCAATAAATGATCAGAGACTAAGTTCTGTTCAGGCGAAGGGTTACAATCTCGGTCCTTGTTTGGTTTAAGGATTGTAACCTGGCTTCCGGAATAGTACCTTCATTTTCTCTTCATATATTGTCCAGCTATATTTTATTTAGCATGATTCTCCAGTTCTTTTATGTCAATAATGCTTCACTTAATTATTCTCTCTGATTGGGGCAAGTGCATTGGTAGTGCACAAACCTCAATCTGTGTTACTTATTATTGTTTTCTTACATATTGAATGCTAATGATTTGTTGGTTTTAGTTCTTAAGTGAAGCCTCCTTTGTGGCACTTGTTCTTTCTGGGGTCTGACCCAGCTGATTTTGTATGGCCAGATACCGGAGCAGCACCAAAGGATCTCCCTGCTTTTCAGCTCGATGGTGGTCACCAGGCGTAACCAGGACATCGAGTGGGTTTCTTTTTGTTCTCCCACTGTAATATTGTAAATTATTCTTTTGAGGCGTTTAGTCGACGAGCAAGTGTTAGCTCGATTGTACTTACTTACTGTCTGCCTACGGGCTGTAACATGATTGACAAGCCCCGGGGGTTGATCATGTATGACTGAACTCGTGCTAGTCCTCACATTTTGTAACGACTAGCTTCATGATCATTCCGAATATATAATGTATGGGACGCCTTACTATTGTGTATTTGGTGGTCTGACATCTTGTAACTATTATTAGTTGGTTGAGATTGAGACAATAGGCTATTTTATGACCTTAAGAGACTGATGGATTGTAGTGAAACCCTCACATATCTAGACAGCCGTGACCGTATAGCGGTGTGGATTCCATTCCGTTATACGTAGCTGGCTATGTCTGCCCCCGCTCTCCAGTATTCTGGTTCTGGGGCGTGACAATCGTCCAAGTTGTTCTTTACACATGAACAACAAACGCTTCAGAAGATTGAAGTGCAACACATTGGATCGGAGAATAACCGTGCAGACTTGTTCACCAAGTCACTGCCGAAACACTCGTTCCATAAACATGTCAGAGCAATTGGACTTAGGAAACTTTCAGAGCTAGCCTAAGTGAAACATGTTTCCTGCACCCTGTTGTGTGCATGTGAGGGGGAGCACCCCAACGAGCGCCTCCAAACGCCCTGTTGTACGTATATCCCGCACCCTGTCGAGTGTGAGTGAAAAGGGAAGCATCCTGATGTATGCTTGTGTACTCTTTTTCCCTTCGACCAAAGTTTTTGCCACTGGGTTTTCTTTGGCAAGGTTTTTAACGAGACATAGTTCAAATCTCTTATTCACTAAGGACTATTGTAATCAGGGGGAGTATCCAGTGTATACTTCTAATCCATCGTGTACTCTTTTGTCCTTCGATCATCGATTTTTTTTCCACTGGGTTTTCCCTGACAAGGTTTTTGACGAGGCACCTTTGCAATGGTTAGTTTACCCCCGTCATCACTGACCTGTGTGTACTCTTTTGTCCTTCGACAAAAGTTTTTCCCACTGGGTTTTCTTTGGCAAGGTTTTTGACGAGGCACAAGTAGGTGGTCAAATTTGAATCAGCAAGCTACAGACAGATGAAGAAGCTCAGAGGTGTTTACAAGCAGAGTTTGTGAAGAGCCAAGGGGGAGTGTTGTAACTCATGGTAATCCTTCATGTTCCCAAGTGACTCTTCACCTTTGTAACTCCCAAGTGACTTTTCACTTTGTAACTCCCAACCTCTCTCTCCCTATATAAAGAGAGGTTGGGATGGCTTGTAGAGACACATTTTTGAGATATATTGATATACATTGAGAGGTTGAGCTAATTGTCCACACAACAAACTTAAAATTTAAAAGTACATAAAATTTAAAAAGAAAACTAAAAATCATTAGAAAAACTGAAAAAAATTTGACCCACACCGGCCCGAACCCGGCCCGCCCGAGCCCGCAACCCAGCTCACCCGCGAACCGAACCGGCCCGGCCCAGCCCAGCCCTACCCAAGTTGGGTCACTTGGCCGGGCTGGGCTCAAATCCTTCGAACCGGGCCGGCCCGGCCCGCTGCTGCCACCGGTCTGGACTGGACCCGATTTATTGGGGGCGGTCCGGCCCGGACCTGCCCGGGTAACACCTTGAGAACAAGCACCTCAATTTCAGAGATGAATCAAGCCCGAACACACGTCTATGTTTCTGCTTCAAAGGTGGCTACTAGTGAGCAAGAAGGGTTGGTAACAACCACAAATCAAGAAACCATGCCAATGGTACCATAAATGCATGATTAACTATTAGACATAACATATCCAAAAATAACTTCGTAGTTCCATGTGGTACGTACATATGACTAAATTTTAGAATTAATTGTTTGGAACTAGATAGCTCATCTTAAACTTAGTCCATGTCCACGACCAATATCACCGAAATTGTAAAACTAGAGATGCTCCATACAAGTTCTCAACGCCTATTATATTGCTACAAATGTGTGAAGTGCTCCACCACATGTTAGATTGAACGTGCATGGGTGATCGATCCATGATCAGTATGTCATTGGAACCGAATCCGACGAAGACGTGCAAAGCGGAACTTTTGTTTTTGTTTTTACATTAGCCACCTACCCAACAAAAGATATAGATGTTAGTATTTTTACTTTCATTTGGAAACTTTTAGTCCAACGATGAAAAACCACCAAAGTTTATATTTCAATATAAACTTATATTTGTGGTGGAGTATGCACATGGATGAGGTGGTATATGTGGGTTGATTGTCCTAAAGAGTTAAGTTTAAATCACAAAGAACAAATATTTGTTTTGTCACTATCTTTGGGTTCCATAGGAGCTAAGTTCCGTAGGCGGGACTTAGCGACTCGAAGTCGGACTCGGTCGAAGGGCGCAAAGTGACGCTTTGATGACGCACTTTGCACTTAGCATGACGCTCGTCTGGCAGCACGCTGCACACAGCTATGTCGATATATGCATGGATCCGAATTTCGTGGGATTTGGTCGGCCTGCGCTCATGCGCGCATGGGTACCAGCCATCTATATAAAAAGAGCTCCACTCTTCAGGATTTGAGAGATTTAGAAGAGAGAGAAAGTGAAGACCACAACGTCCTATTAATTCTAGGAAGTTCATGCACCAGCAGCAGCGCCAAGTCTATGTGCACATGGAGGTTTTCTAATTCATTTCGAGTTCCGAAATCTTTCCAAAGGTGACGAGAGCGTTCCAAAGGTCATATTTGAACTTGCTGGTTCCTAGGGGCAGATCGTGTATTGGACGAATCTTGCTTTGAGCACCGGTGACTTGTTCACCCAGCAAGGAGATTTTCTTTGTGTTTTTTTTTGATTCTTATTCTACCTCATTGTAGTGTCTGCGAACGTAAATATGAGAACTTATTTTTCACTTTATTGATGTATTTAGCATTTTTCTTAAAGTCAGTTTGTAACCTTTTCTTAAAGCATCATTAGTAAGGCCCAACCCATTTTCTAGATTTAGAATATAGGAGCTCATTCTGTAGAATAGTAAGACTCATCCTAGGTTTTAATTTCTAGATTTTTAGGTCCAACCCATCCACATAAGCTATAGGTTGGGCCTGATAATTTTCAGATTCATAATGTAGGAAATCATTTTTGAATAGTAATTCCCATTTTGTAGCCCAACTCTAGATTTACATTTTATTTTCTCACTTTAATTTTTGACCACACAATTTTTGGAACCAAAGCTCATTTTATCATTTTCTACTTTCTTATACAAACCCAACCCATTCTACAATTACTTTCTTTTCAAAATGTTTGTCACGCCCCAGAACCATAATACTGGAGAGCGGGGGAATGACTCAGCCAGCTACGTATCACGGGTAGATGAGTACCGTATAATACGATCAATGCTGTCTACAAGACGAGGGGGATGCATACTACATGAAAGTCTCCCTATGGTCACTTCACATCTATTGTCTCAATCATTCAAACAAGAAAAAAATAGAGAACATGTGAGATAAAGCAGTAAGGCGTCCCAAACGCTCAGTCAAAATGTTCTTGATATCTGGCTTTACAAAACACATCCAGATGATGTAGTAAGTATACACAATTGTTATCAGCTGCAGCCTGACTTAGTTACAATTATGCAAAAGTAGGTACAAGACAATCCGACTAACATGTCGGTGCCAAACGGCAAAGTATAAAGTATTTAACAAAACGAGCGGAAAAGTAAGAAACCCACTCGAGCCCTCCTGCGATCATCCCTCTAGTATTGACCATCTTGGAGGTAGAAGTAAGCTGGATCCTCGGGGACTGGCTCTAAATCTGGCCATGCAAAACCAGAGAGGTTAGACCTCTAATAGCAAGTACCACAAGGGAGCACGATATGAAGAATAAACCAGTAATAGAAAACATATAAAATAGATCTCTGCTGGCTACTGGGATTCACATCACATCACGACACTTCGGACCAACCTCCCAACCAAACAAGGACAGAAGTTGACCCGTCATGTCCTGATATTCCGATCATCCTAGTTAGTCATCAGAGTAGAGACAGTACCCAAACAAATCAATTTAAATGGCCATGCAACTACTACGGCTTGCTACTGTGAGTTCCAGGTTATCCTGGAATTATGCAATAGAGGATTCCTCAGTTCTTACTATGTGCAAGTAAGGCTAGTTTACCCAGTTAATCAATTGCGCCAATTATGAATTAGATGAGTCCCAGCGGGACGTCCGTCATCAATATAAAATATACAATAGATAATATAACCAGATACCGCTCCCTGCCCGTGTGGCAGATTTGCAGTATCTGTAGGGACCAACCGGCCTGTCGGGCACTACTAGTCCCAAGAGGGCTGCCATGTAAGAACTTGGGAATCTATTCTCTCCATGCAATCATTATTTTATTTAACTTAATAGTCTCTACGTTGAGTGAAGTTCCATGTCGTGGGTCATGGTCATTCAAATGAGTACTTTCGTACGGGGTACGATATGCACAACTCTATAACGATACCAGTGCGGTCAGGTTGTAGGTCTTACATAGCGTAATGTAACAATCAAAACTAACCACGGAGTAATCATGCCTTGACTATAAGTACACATGCTGTTTTTGTAAGATAAATAAATAACTAAATAAATAAATAATTAATTTGAAGCCCGCATGTGCCTGTATGCCAATATTCGAGATTAGCCAGTCGATTGTAATAGTTCATAGTTAATATGAACGTGTTTCATTCATTCATTTCAATAAGACGACTAGCCAGTCTCTTAGTTCCAACTAGGAAGCATGATCAATTATTCAGATTAAGATATCAATCCTTGTTTATTAATGCCAAGATAACAATCAATGTAAATTAATGTAAAGATGCCAACTAATGTTAATAAATGCCAAGACAATTAATCAATGTCAATCAATATCAATTCAGGACAAGAATCAACCAAAAAGGCATTAGAGCCAGAGTTCATGCGGCTCGCGAGACTTGGGTTTCATGCGGCTGGGAATGAATAAGTTACATACGGCTGGACAAGGGTGATTCCATGCGGCCAAGTTAGCAAAGCCTCATGCGGCTAGAAACTAAAGGGGCTTCATGCGGCTAATTAAGTCAGGGTCCCTATATGGCTAGGGTAAGTCATGCAGCTCATGCGGCTGAGAATGGTCAGCGTTATGCGGCTGAGAAGACACGCAGCTCATGCGGCTGAGAATGGTCAGCGCCATGCGGCTGAGGGTTAAACTGAGTCCATACGGCTGAAAAACGATCAGCTCCATGCGGCTGGAAATGATCAGTGCCATGCGGCTTGGAATTCGATGGACGTTCATGCAGCTGAAGGACTGAGTGCATATGCGGCTGGCTAAAAACTCATGCGGCAGATAAGCTCATGCGGCTATCTAAGCCCATGCGGCTATCTAAACCCATACGGCTAACTAAGCCCATGCGGCTAACTAAGCCCATGCGGCCAGGATGACTTGCCGCATGAAGACTCATGCGGTCAAGCACTACCATGCGGCCAGGATCTGTTCTTCTTCTCCGAATTTCTACGGACGGAACCATGGAAACCATTGCTTCCAAGCTCTCTAAATCCTTCATTCCAAACCCAAATCTGAACTTCCATAGGTCAAAATGGGGTAGAACGAAATTTTCTACAACATGGAACCATCAAAACTTAAAGATAATAAAGTTAACTAGATCAAAACTTAAGAAATCCGAAAATGCATTAGACTTAGGTCTACAAGAACTGAACCATGAAAATTAAAATTGCTAAGTACTAAAGAGGCTCAAAATCAAGTAAGAAAGATGATGGAACGATAATAATGGTGATCCACCAAGAAGCAAGTTTGGCACTTGCCTTGGTGGCTGGTAGGTAGGGGAGGAGTTATGAGGAAGAAGAAGATTAATGGTGAAGTAATGAAGAGAGAGAAAGGGGATGGCTTTAAATGGAAGGGGTGGTGGTAGGTGGGGGTTTGTTTCGTTTCATGATGAACCAACAACTAAATGAACCCAAAGTATAGCTAAAGCAGAGTATAAAAGCAGAAAATAAAATACAGAAATAAAATTGTAGAAAATTAATTAACATGAATTTAAAGGGATTTAATTACAGAGCAATACATGATAAATATTAAATAAATATATTAAAGTAGTACATGTATTAAAATACGTATTCTGGAAACGGAAAGTGATATCTCTACCCTCCTTAAAAAAATTCGTCCTCGGAATTTCAAATCCAAGCAGGATAGGAATATCAAAACTAAACTAATCTAGGTACAAGAAACTTGAGCAAGCAATCATTCTTCAATGTTAACTAGCAGATAACACATCTATATTAACATCTACGATATCAAGTAGTTCTATCCATAGGGTGACAAGCATGAGGGGTTAAGACAATCAAGGTACATGGGAAAAAATATACCTTGTGAGTCAAACAGATGTGGATACCGTGATCGGATATCATCCTCACGTTCCCACGTTGACTCTCCTAATGAGTGATGACCCCAAGCAACCCGGACAAGGCTAATTGTTCGGTTCTTGAGTATCTTCTCTCTTCGGTCCAAAATGGACACCGGCTGCTCCTCGTAAGACAAGTTGGTACCAACAACCAACTCAGAATGATCAAGGATATGGCTGGGGTCCAATACATACCTTCGTAGCTGAGATACATAAAATATGTCATGCACCTCTCGTAACGAAGGTGGAAGGGACAGACGATAAGCAACATCGCCTACCCTATCAAGGATAATGAATGGTCCTACGTATCGCGGACTCAACTTCCCGTGAACGCCAAACCTAATGACCCCACGGGTAGGTGAGATCCGCAAGAACACGGGGTCTCCAACAGAAAACTCTAGCGGTCTACGATGCTGGTCTGCCCAATGACGATGCCGATCCTGCGCAACTCGAAGTCGCTCTCTAATTCTCTTAACCACTTCAACCGTCTGAACAATCAATTCCGGGCCTAGCATATTCCTTTCCCCGATATCATCCCATGCTAGTGGCGATCTACACTTCTTACCATATAGTGCTTCAAATGGTGCCATCTGGATACTCGCTTGATAACTGTTGTTGTATGAGAATCGACTAAGTGCAGGTGGCTCTCCCAAGATCCTCCAAAATCTAGGGTGCAAGCTCGCAACATATCTTCCAAAGTCTGAATTGTCCTTTCTGATTGCCTGTCCATCTGTGGATGGTAAGCCGTGCTAAATCTTAACTTGGTACCCGGACTATGATGTAAACTCTTCCAGAAATATGATATGAAACGGATATCTCTGTCTGACATAATACTGACAGGGACTCCATGCTGCCTGACTATCTGTTGCATATATAACTCCGCCAACTTTTTTGTAGATTGCCCTACTCTGAAAGAAAGAAAGTGTGCTACCTTTGTAAGCCGGTCCACTATCACCCAAATAACATCTTTACCACTTGACGATCTTGGTAAACCGGTCACAAAGTCCATTGTGATGTGCTCCCACTTCCATTCCGGGATAGGAAGCGGTTGCAATAACCCAGCTGGCCTCTGCTGTTCTGCCTTCACTTGCTGACATATCAAGCAACGGGAACAAATCTAGCTATCTCCCTCTTCATTCCATTCCACCAGAAGTGCTGCTTGATATCTTGGTACATCTTGGTCCCTCCAGGATGTATAGAATACTGAGAACTGTGAGCTTCTGTCATAACTTCCTGTATAATATCTCCACTAGGTACACATAGACGTGATCCAAACCTAAGTGTACCGTCTTCATGAATTTGCATCTCCTTTCTGAGTCCTGACTCACATTCTGCCATAAGCTTCTGAATCCTTGGGTCCTGCGCCTGAGCTGTCTTGATCCTGTCTACCAAGTCAGATTGAACTTGTAGACTTGCCAGAACTCCTACATCACTAGGAAGTATAACTTCTATGCCCATCTCCTGAAGGTCTTCTAAAATGTGCTTCTGCGTTGTCAACATAAATGCGCCGCCTCTTCTGCTGAGAGCGTCTGCTACCACATTAGCCTTGCCTGGATGATACTGAAGCTCTACGTCGTAATCCTTGATCAGCTCTAACCATCTTCTCTGTCTCATGTTCAGCTCCTTCTGAGTAAAGATGTACTTTAGACTTTTATGGTCTGTGTACATGTCCACTCGATCACCATATAAGTAATGCCTCCATAGCTTCAAAGCGAACACTACTGCTGCCAACTCCAAGTCATGAGTTGGATAATTCTTCTCGTGGTCCCGAAGCTGCCTAGATGCATATGCTATCACCTTCCCATGTTGCATGAGGACACATCCAAGTCCTTTACCTGACGCATCACAATATACAGTAAAACCTCCGGGTCCAACTGGCAATGTAAGAATGGGCGCTGATATCAACTTCTGCTTCAGATTCTCAAATAATGACTGACATTCTGTCGACCAAATGAATGGCATATCCTTCCGTGTCAAGCGGGTCATGGGTGCTGAAAGTCTAGCAAAATCTGATACAAACCTTCTGTAATATCTTGCCAATCCTAAGAAACTCCGTACATCAGCTACGGTCTTGGGTACTGGCCAACTCTCTACTGCTTCTACCTTCTTGAGATCTACTGCTACTCTAGCTCCTGATATGATATGACCCAAAAATGAAATGTGATCCATCCAGAACTCACACTTACTGAGCTTGGCATACAACTGGTTCTCCCTCAGAACCTGTAACACTTTTCTGAGGTGGTCTTCATGCTCCTCTTCACTGACAGAGTATACGAGAATGTCGTCAAGAAACACCACGACAAACTGATCTAAGTACGTCATAAAGATGCGGTTCATCAAATTCATAAATATTGCTGGAGCATTGGTCAAACCCAACGGCATTACCAAGAATTCATAATGCCCATACTTCGACCTGAATGCTGTCTTGGGAATATACTCCTTCCGAACCCTCACCTGATGGTACCCTGAATGAAGATCTATCTTGGAGAAAACTCTAGCCCTGCTCAACTGATCAAATAAGTCATCGATCCTTGGTAGTGGGTACTTGTTCTTCACTGTTGCCGCGTTAAGCTTCATGTAATCGATGCACAATCTGGATGATCTATCCTTCTTCCCTACAAGTACCATTGGTGCTGCCGAGGGAGATATGCTAGCTTGGATAAACTTTTTCTCCTTCAATTCCTCTATGTGCTGATATACCTTGGCCTGCTCCGAATCTGCCATTCTGTAAACTCGATCTGATAACGGTTTAGTTCCAGGTACCAATTCTATACTGAACTCAATATCTCTAATCGGTGGTAGACCTGGAAGTTCTTGGAGAAATACATCAAGAAACTCTTCAACTACCTTCGGAACCTGGACTTCTTCTATTGCCGTTATTACTCCCTGCTCTTGCTGAGTTGCCTCTGATCTGACTAAGGTGAATCTTTTCATGCCTGGAATATCAAAAGATACACTCCCACTACGACAATCTACTGTAGCATGACTGTCTTTCAGCCAGTCCATGCCTAAGATAACGTCGAAATTTCTAACAGAAAATTCTATCAACTGGGCGGGTAAGGAATGCCCGCAAACTACAACGCTACACGCTAGAATAATTCTACTAACTCCTACGAGCCCATTGCCAGTGAGTATATTCAACCTCCCTGACAATGCCTCGAACTCCATTCCTAGCCATGTCGCAAATTGTGCAGATATAAATGAGTGTGATGCTCCCGAATCAAACAATGCTACTGCGGGATATGAGGCGACGAGAATGTTACCTGCCACAACATCTCCCGATGCCAATGCCTCTTCTAAGGACAGTGTGAATGCCTTTCCTCGACCTCCTTGCTGGTTCCCATGCGACGGCCTAGCCTGGTGCTGCTGCTGGCCCCTTCCTTGATGATGCTGAGGTGGTCTATGCTGGTGTTGCTGCATCGGTGGTCCCTGCTACCGAAACATCTGAGCCTGTGGCATTAACGGGTGCTGTACCAACGGTCTCACTGCTACCGCTGGTCCCCGATACTGTCCTGTCCCTGGGGCTGGCAGAGCAGGAAACTGCTGCACTGGTCCTCCTGACCTCGAATTCATGGGACATGTGGTAACTCGATGATCTGAATTTCCTCATATCAAACACAGTCCGTTCAATGCCTGACACACATCTCTAGTGTGCCCTATCTTTCCACAATAAGTGCAGCCCGCTGGGGGTTGCTGATTCTTCCTCTGTTGCTGCTGCTGCTGCTGCCTGGGTGGTGCTGGCCCTCGTATTGCCACATCGTGGATACGAATACCAAGGGATGGTGCTGTTGTTCGGGGCGCTGCTCCCCCTCATCCTTCAATCTGACTGTGGGATCTCTTCTGACCTCCAGTCCTTGCGGTGATCCTCTGAATGGTGATCTCATGCCTTCGAGTTGTCGTAAATACTTCGTCAAAAGTCTGGTAATTGTACCCCTCTATCAATTGCAAGAGCTCAAGATGAAACCCTTGCTGGAACCTCATCGCCCTCTGGCGCTCCGTTGCTACCATCTCTGGGGCAAACCTACTCAATCTGCAGAACTCCGCTACATAAGCATCTACTGTCTTGCCGGCCTGCTTGAGGTTGATAAACTTCTGTTGTAGCTCAAATTGTGCCACAACTCCATAGTACTTTGTCTTGAATCTTGCTGTGAAATCGTCCCAAGCAACGGGACGTCTGATACCTACTTCCTCTGATTCCCACCAATCACGTGCGAGATCTTGAAGTAACAACTTCACCTGATCCACACGTTCTTCTGTCGGCACCTTAGCGGCTGTCAAAATAGCCTCGATATCCTTAAGTCATGTATCTGCTGAGATGGCGTCCTCCGTGCCCTCGAAACGGCGGGGGTTGAACTTGCAAAATCTGGTTAATGCTCCTGAATCTGGCCTCGCCCCTCTTTCCAATGCCGTCTGCAGTCCTTGGTTGAGCAGTACGTTCTTCTCCTACAACTGAGCATGCATGTGCTGCTGGACTAACATCTGGTATTGCTGAGTGGCCATCATCCCTCTCATGATCTCCAGAAGGGCCGGTGTGTCTATTTCTGCAGGGGCAGGTGGAACTGTTGGTGGTGGTGGAACCTCTGGATACTGCGATCCAGCTGCTGCTTCTACTATCACTTCTTCCTGGATAGTCTCTTGAGGTAGTACTGGCCCTTGTTGCTGACCAACCTGGTTATGTTGTCCGTGTTGCTGTCCATGTTGTTGCTGTCCAGCTCTGACAGGCGCGGACGAGGTGCCCCTAAGAAAAGGGATAAGAGAACAATCAAACGACCGGACATGAAGGATCAATGAAGTCAAGGGATACTGGAATGTCAAGCTGGAGTTGAGAATCAACGAATTATGAGATCAAGGGGGGGAACATGTGTGATTGAGACATCCTATTAAAACGCCCCACAAGTCTGAAATCAGACCTGCATGGGCCACCACTAAAACCTTGTCACGCCCCAGAACCAGAATACTGGAGAGCGGAGGAATGACTCAGCCAGCTACGTATTACGGGTAGATGAGTACCGTATAATACGATCAATGCTGTCTACAGGACGAGGGGGGTGCATACTACATGAAAGTCTCCCTATGGTCACTTCACATCTATTGTCTCAATCATTCAAACAAGAAACAGAAATAGAGAACATGTGAGATAAAGCAGTAAGGCGTCCCAAATGCTCAGTCAAAATGTTCTTGATACTGGCTTTACAAAACACAGCCAGATGATGTAGTAAGTATACACAATTGTTATCAGCTGCAGCCTGACTTAGTTATAATTATATAAAAGTAGGTACAAGACAATCCGACTAACATGTCGGTGCCAAACGGCAAAGTATAAAGTATTTAACAAAACGAGCGGGGAAGTAAGAAACCCACTCGAGCCCTCCTACGATCATCCCTCTAGTATTGACCATCTTGGAGGTAGAAGTAAGCTGGATCCTCGGGGACTGGCTCTAAATCTGGCCATGCAAAACCAGAGAGGTTAGACCTCTAATAGCAAGTACCGTAAGGGAGCACGATATGAGGAATAAACCAGTAATAGGAAACATATAAAATAGATCTCTGCTGGCTACTGGGATTCACATCATATCACGACACTTCGGACCAACCTCCCAACCAAACAAGGACAGAAGTTGACCCGTCATGTCCTGATATTCCGATCATCCTAGTTAGTCATCAGAGTAGCGACAATATCCAAACAAATCAATTTAAACGGCCATGCAACTACTACGGTTTGCTACTGTGAGTTCCAGGTTATCCTGAAATTATGCAATAGAGGATTCCTTAGTTCTTACTATGTGCAAGCAAGGCTAGTTTACCCAGTCAATCAATTGCGCCAATCATGAATTAGACGAGTTCCAGCGGGATGCCTGTCATCAATATACAATAGATAATATAACCAGATACCGCTCCCTGTCCGTATGGCAGATTTGCAGTATCTGTGGGGACCAACCGTCCTGTCGGGCACTACTAGTCCCAAGAGGGCTGCCATGTAAGAACTCGGGAATCCATTCTCTTCATGCAATCATTATTTTATTTAACTTAATAGTCTCTACGTTGAGTGAAGTCCCATGCCGTGGGTCATGGTCATTCAAATGAGTACTTTCGTACGGGATACGATATGCACAACTCTACAACGATACCAGTGCGGTCAGGTTGTAGGTCTTACATAGCATAATGCAACAATCAAAACTAACCACGGAGTAATCATGCCTTGACCATAAGTACACATGCTATTTTTGTAAGATAAATAAATAACTAAATAAATAAATAATTAATTTGAAGCCCGCATGTGCCTGTATGCCAATATTCGAGATTAGCCAGTCGATTGCAATAGTTCATAGTTAATATGAACGTGTCTCATTCATTCATTTCAATAGACGACTAGCCAGTCTCTTAGTTCCAACTAGGAAGCATGATCAATTATTCATATTAAGATATCAATCCTTATTTATTAATACCAAGATAACAATTAATGTAAATTAATATAAAGATGCCAACTAATATTAATAAATGCTAAGATAATTAATCAATGTCAATCAGTGTCAATTCAGGACAAGAATCAACCAAAAAGGCATTAGAGCCAGAGTTCATATGGCTCGCGAGACTTGGGTTTCATGCAACTGGGAATGAATAAGTTACATACGGCTGGACAAGGGTGATTCCATGCGGCCAAGTTAGCAAAGTCTCATGCGGCTAGAAACTAAAGGGGCTTCATGCGGCTAGTTAAGTCAGGGTCCCTATGCGGCTAGGGTAAGTCATGCAGCTCATGCGGCTGAGAATGGTCAGCGCCATGTGGCTGAGAAGACACGCAGCTCATGCGGCTGAGAATGGTCAGCGCCATGCGGCTGAGGGTTAAACTGAGTCCATACGGCTGAAAAACGATCAGCTCCATGCGGCTGGAAATGATCAGTGCCATGCGGCTCGAAATTCGATGGGCATTCATGCGGCTGAAGGACTGAGTGCATATGCGGCTGGCTAAAAACTCATGCGGCAGATAAGCTCATGCGGCTATCTAAGCCCATGCGGCTATCTAAACCCATACGGCTAACTAAGCCCATGCGGCTAACTAAGCCCATGCGGCCAGGATGACTTGCCGTATGAAGACTCATGCGGTCAAGCACTACCATGCGGCCAGGATCTGTTCTTCTTCTCCGAATTTCTAAGGACAGAACCATGAAAACCACTGCTTCCAAGCTCTCTAAATCCTTCATTCCAAGCCCAAATCTGAACTTCCATAGGTCAAAATGGGGTAGAACGAAATTCTCTAAGACATGGAACCATCAAAACTTAAAGATAATAAAGTTAACTAGATCTAAACCTAAGAAATCCGAAAATGCATTAGACTTAGATCTATAAGAACTGAACCATGGAAATTGAAATTGCTAAGTACTAAAGAGGCTCAAAATCAAGTAAGGAAGATGATGGAACGATAATAATGGTAATCCATTAAGAAGCAAGTTTGGCACTTGCCTTGGTGGCTGGTAGGTGGGGAAGGAGTTATGAGGAAGAAGAAGATTAATGGTGAAGTAATGAAGAGAGAGAAAGGGGATGGCTTTAAATGGAAGGGGTGGTGGTAGGTGGGGGTTTGTTTCGGTTCATGATGAACCAACAACTAAATGAACCCAAAGTATAGCTAAAGCAGAGTATAAAAGCAGAAAATAAAATGCAGAAATAAAATTACAGAAAATTAATTAACATGAATTTAAAGGGATTTAATTACAGAGCAATACATGATAAATATTAAATAAATATATTAAAGCAATACATGTATTAAAATACGTAATCTGGAAACGGGAAGTGACAATGTTGGACCTCAAGATAAAATTTTGAACACCATCTACTTATAATGATGCTCTTAGTGCTTTATTTGAGTTGGCTTGCAGACTTTGTGTCCTGCAAGAAGACTCTACGCTTTTCTCGTGGTGTTGGATAGAGTACAGACTTTGTGTCTAGCTGAAGACTCTACGCCTTCCTTGAATATATCCATTTTTTAGATCTGTCTTTGGGACTAACAATCTCAAAGCAAGATCACTGAAGAAAGATGGAGTCAAACTGTTCAAACCTTCTCGATACAAGTTTTCACAAACTTAAGAAGTTTGATGGTGGACACTACAACATTTGCAGATGAATATTTTTTTAAATCTTTAACTTGTCAATGTTGGCTACGTATTGACTGATCATGAATCTACCATTGCCGAAGATGGAGGTGAACTTGCTGTTGGCATGGCTACCTCTGAGCATGCCAAGACCTCTGTATGTTATTGATTCTGAATGCTATGGACGACTCGATGGCAGAGCCCTACAACAAGAAGAAGACAGGTAAAGATGTCTAGGAATCTCTAGAGAAGCACTACAAGATTGACGAGAAGATATCCAAAATCTATCTCGTTGAAAAGTTTTTCACCATGCAATTTGAAGATGGGAAGACGATGTTGTCACAAGTTAAAGAACTTCTGAAGTTACAGATGAAGTTGGAAGAAGAGGGCATGAAACAAGAAGTCAAGTTCATGATGGGTGCGGTAGTCACCAAACTTCCTCCAGGCTGGATCACATTCAAGACAGACATGTACCGCAAGAAGATGAAAATTCAGCTTGAGAATCTCCTATACTGGATTCATATTAAAGATGAAGCCAAAGGATGATAGAAGATGGACTACTTGCCTAAGCAGTTGGCCAAGACGAACATGGTACAGTCTGTAGGTGATCACAAGTAAAAGCATAAAGCTTCCTTCAAGAACAAAAAAGGACATTAACCAGCTACAAGCGGTTGTCCACCATCCAACAATAATGATCTCCTGATGTGGTTAACGAAATCACAATCATAACCTCATTCTATTTTGAAAAGTAATCCCTACAAGCAAGCACAAATTTCCTCATAGATTTGTGGACATCTCCTTGAATCTCCTCAATGAGCACACAAGATTCTAGTCCCTTAGCCTCCTTAATTTTGCTAAGAAACCATAATTTAGGATTTAAAAATTCCTAAATTAGCCCAATTACGAATCATGGTCGTTCATCGTAAATCCAGAGACCAAATTGTGCCAAAAATTATTGCGATATACTGACGTTATACTGCCAGTGCACCACCAGTATATTATGTGATCACCGATTTGTGTACACAAAGCTACTAGAAAATTTGGCAGTTTTTGATATACCGGTGTCATGTTTTTGTCTAATCGCCTTTTGATTTGACGGCTTGTCTTCACTAGCATTCATATGTTCGCTAGTTCTTGAAGTTCAGTCTAATCTCTTAATTAGCCTAAAGGCCGGCTTAGTCCTAAGTTGTTTCTTTTCTCTGGTCATGCCACCGATACTCCGTTTTCGTCGCCACTTCGTTAACATTCCAAAATGCCCTAGTCTTTTTCCAACCTCAAATTGAGATTCAACTCCCAGCAATATGGAGCTTAGGTGAAAATAAATGGAGGTTTGAACCGACTGATGTTGAAGAATCAATGACAAGTTGTGGTTATGGATGAAATTTCACTCAAATCCAGAGGTAGCAAGCTCTCCCCAAAATCAATAGAGGCCAAATCAATAGTTTATTGGTGTTAGCATGAGTCATGGTAATATTATACATGTTTTGGCTATGTGATGCAGATGGTGGAAGAGTGTGAGACTGTTGAGACAATTTAGAAGACGCTAGGGGACTTGTATACTAATGAATTTGATTTTATACTGGTTCATGAGCTGATATGCAAGGTTGCTAGCATGACACAGAGTGGACAACCAGTGCCCGTATTTTATACAAAGTTGAAAAAATATGTGGCATGAGATCGATCTGAAGCATCCTTGCATGATAAAAAAACTAGAAGGATATTACGTGGTATAAGAAGGAGAAGGAACTCGAGCGAATTTATACATTCTTGAGAGGGTCGGATGCTAAACATAGCTGTCTCAAGGAAGAGCTGCTCGGGATGACATATCCTCCTACCACGATTACATCTTTCACATACATCCACAAGGATAAGTATCAGCAAGAGAGTCTACAGAAGGCACACACACAGAAGTTTCAAGTTTAGCTATTCAAGCTAAGATTTCTGCACCTCCTTAACAACAAAACTCAGCCCCACTGTACTAACAACCCCCTTCCCTCTAATTTTTTTTTTCCAATAAACCTTGTCGTAGTTCCTACTTAATGGACTTAACTTGTTGAAAGCTGAATGGGTACTGTCACCCCCACTTTCCTGAATAGGGCTAATATAGTCATTTATAATATTTCATTATTTTTAATATTGTTCAAATATTATTTTTAGTGTTTTTTATATTATTAGTTAAATAGGTATTTTATTGATAGAGTTTTATTTATAAAAGGCTTAATATATTTAATATATATAAAATAAAATATTTAGTTTTTGTTTATAAATAAATTCTGATTATATATATATATATATATATATATATATATATATATATATATATATATATATATATATATATATATATATATATAGGTATTATTTCATTTATGGGATATATATATAAATATATATATTTGTATAAAGGGAAAAATATTAATAGGTTTATTTTATATAAATAAATATATATGTATATGTGTAAAAAAAATGTATATGTGTAAATATATATATATATATATATATATATATATATATATATATATATATATATATATATATATATATAAGGTTATAAGAAAGAATGAATAAAGAAAAGGAAAAAAGAAAGTCAAAATTGGTCTAAAAAGTCAAAATTGAAATTTTGCAAGCAAACACAAACACACCCATTACACGAGCAGCAGCAGCATTATTTTAGTAAATCTGAGGGCCCCCCCTCATTTCCTTTTCTAAACCGAACGGCCCATATATATAAATATATATATATATATATCTATCGAGAGAGAAAGAGAGGGATTTTTAGAAAAACCAAACCCTAGCCGTCACCCCCAACCCAACGTGCACCCCGACATCGTCGTCGACCAACCCGCGGCCGTCCATCTCCGGAAAATGCACAACGAGCAGCCCACCCGCGCACGAAAGTTGTCAGCGAAGAGCCAACTTCGAAAATAGATTTCTCCTTCCTTGCTTAGTCGTTTTGCGAACCACTTGGTCAGGTACGATCCCAACATATACACCTTTAATTTTCTTCAAATAGTTCGTGCCGATTCGCATCATTTGCGACGAAAAATGAGTTCCAAAATCGAGAAAAACTTGATTTATTGGACGTTAGAAACTGTCCCGAAATCCCAATTTTGTGGCCGATTTGCGACCAACGTGTTGCGAGTTTTCAAAATTGGTTTGAATAAACTTGTAGACAACTTATAGAGCTTTAAAACCCTTTTTGTAGAATTAAATTTCATGCACTGTACATAAATTTATTAGTTTGTGAAGTTGAAGAAAAAACTGATTTTTAAAACTAAATTTTTAGAAAAATTGTCCCGATACGCCGTCCATCCCGTCAATCCGGGCGACGTGGTCGCGAACCGAAAGTATCAAAAAATGTGTATCGACTTCGTGGACGTGTGGGCTTTGACGGAATTCAAATTGGTCGCGTGTGCGCGACGAATTTGATGCGTATCCGTAAAAAATTTACCGTATCAACCTTTTGCATATTTGCCAATTACTTTGTGCACACTCGTCATATCGAGACAAAACTTGTGCCAACAGGACCGTATCATTTTTTTGGTTCTATATGCCAAGTTTGGTCCGATTCTGAGACGGTCGATCGGAACGCTATTTTGGCGGGCCCGCGACCCGATCCAATGGGTGAATTTGTGCACGGCCCAGCGGAATCCAATTTTGGACATACGGTTGGGTTCGTCTCGTCAAATCGGACCTGCAAACATATAGTTTGATGACTTTAGAAACCGTAGATTCTAGCACATTTTTCGGTGCAAAGTGGGTCCAACGGCGGATACCATTTTGATCCGAAATTACTGTTTTACTTTTGTGTCCAGAATTGGACTTATGGATAGACATTTTTAGCTAATTTGACCATTCTGAGAACTTTGGTAATGTCTGTTTCAGCATTAGGAGACAGTTGTGCGAGTTAACCGTTCGTGACTCATTGAGTGGGTTGTGGTTTCGATTTTCTCAGCTCAGGACAACAGGCAAGTACATTCTCTGATAGTTTTTATTGCTTTGATATCTACTATATCCGATTCAGTTATAGTGTTATACTTGATTCTCGATACGAGAATACACGGATTAGTATACATTGAATCTCGTCATGAGATGTCATTCCCGATTTACATTGTTCGATATTGTTTCCTGTACTTGTATAGACATCGATTTGGGAGTAGACTGGCCTCCTGCTCTTCAAATTCCGTGTCATGACCTGTCATGTCTAGATCCATTATACTATTCGGGGATGGGGAGTTATTAGAGGTTATGTGATCATTACCCCTACTTGTTTATTACTTGTGCTTAGCTCCACCCTCACCACACGTAGGGTATAGCCGAACCTTATACTACTTGTGCATAGCTTTCCATTTTGGCCGGCCTGATCCCTATACTATTATACTACCTGTGCATAGCCGGTCAAATGGAACAACCTGGTCTTGACCCAAGCCGATCACATAACGCTCTAATATCTTATGGTACTTTATTTTTATGTTTACATCATACCTCAGATTACTTTCCACTGTTTATATTCCAGTTTTTATCTTATATCTCACACATGACATGATATCCAGTTCTCTTGTACCGTTTTACTTTCAGTCTTGATATTTCATCTTGTATTTCATTATAATTGTCTCTTATAGTATTTGTCAATTCACATGGAACTGCTGTTAGTGTTTGTACTTGCTCATATCCTGACAGGATAACTTCGATTATTTTTCAGAGGATTTAGATGTAGATTGCCCGACCTACTACGGGTTTGGCATAGATGGAGCCTACAACCAGGACCAGTTTGTAGACCCGGTGCTCGTAGAGGACACACCGCCAGTAGTGACCTAGATTTTGTCTTGATTACATTCCAGTTTGATACTTTGAGACTTGTAGTATTTATTTTCGGATATTGTTTTATGTCTTGGTTTCTGAACTTGTGATTGCGACTCAGCGTTGTTTCAGACTATTTATCTCATCTTTATCTTTATCTTTATCATCGTGTTTATCTTCCTTAGAATTATGTGATTGAGTTGTGGTTATATTCCTCCGTACGGAGATGACAGGTTATATTTTTCTATATATTCTAGATGACCTTTACAGCGTTCTACCATCGATACTGCGGCGTAGGCTGGACGTATCCACGTGCTCATGCCCCTAAACAGGGTGCGGGTCGTGACACATTTTTATGGTGGCCCATGCAGGTCAGAGTCGCAACTAGTACGATTTCGTAATGGGTACTCGACTTAGAGTACTAATTACGAGCCTGCTATTAGGATATAGGTTCTAGGTTATGATAGGAGTTACTCAATCACATATTAAGAAAATTTTGATCTTTTGATTACAATGACAAACTTTTCTTGCATTTCGAAATAAATTGTCCTTCCTTGATGATATCCTATCATATGACATATTGATCTCTTTGCTTAGGACTTTTGAGATATTCCTGGGACGACCCTTGAGAATCTTGGTTGAACGTCAATTTGAAATCCTTTCCTCTTGTTTCTGTTCACCTTTGCTCCTTGTTACTGAATTTGATTTTGATGGATCATCGTTGATTTTGATTTTCATATCGAGATGAATTTTATGGCCTAAGTTACGGTATCTTCTGATAACATATGTTGACGGGAATAATCGGGAAGGTAAAACGTCTACTTGGTTATGGAACCTAGGTTTATCGCAGCTATATTAGCCGGCGTGACGGAAACGTAGAGACCTGACTTCGTATGTACATATCTTGGTCATGAGATTTGAGATTTCTCGCAGCTATACTAGTCGGCGTGGCGAGGATTCCAGACGATATGATTATAGAGGTGCATACCTAGTTATGGAATCTACCATTTATCGCAGCCTTGCTTACTGGCGTGGCGAGGATTCTGAGTATCATGATTTAGGACAGACGTGTATGATTATCAGATTGTATCTTGAGAAGGGTCCTAACATATCATCTCTATCATTTCACTTATGATATTATAGATTTTATTCCATCATCAATTAGCTTAGGAGTAGGGATAGTTTCAGTTATTTAGTCCAGGTCGTTGTAGATTCTCATTTCATTATAGGTTCTTCGTAGTGTGATGGCTTGGTGATTTGCAATTGGTCTGTGTCCTTGAGTAATTGTGTTAATAGTTTAGAGTATGGTTAGAAAGTATTATATATGATTGTTGATAATTAAATATAGATGAGAAACCCTAGGGTGATTAATAAGTGTTATGGTAGGAGTTGCCCAGGTGCCAGAATAGGAGGTGTACCCTAGTAGCAAGAGTCGAAGTATCTCAAGTGTTATAGAAGTTTATGCACCAACAGTTTAGTGACTAGTTGGAGGAGAGACATGAGCAACCTAGTATAGGGGTACCATCCAAGTATCATATAGAGGAGTTAGTGCCTTGTGTAGACGGTATCAAGACTTGGGCAGACACCCTAGAGAGAGTATCCTAGATAGACGAATGTTCTTCCGTGACTTTGATTTCTGGAGCGTCAGAGATGTCAATCTCTGGAAACTTCCTTCATGAGTTTGTAGTAGACAAGATTATTTTTATTTTGATATACCATATTCCACTCAAACTCGTTCTCTTGTACTATCTTTGTATCGCACAACTTTTGGATCAATTTAGGCGATTGACCATTTCCACTTTTATTTATGATTATCATATGCACATTGCCATGAATTTTAATTTAGGAGCATAAGACTAGTTGTTTTTTCAAAACCAACCTCATATGCACGATCTAGACAAGACACCCTACGTCCATGACCTTCGTGTCCCACTCAGGCACACCATCTTGTGCTTCATTTTATCACACGACTTTTCTGACACAAGACCCAATCTTGATTCACCCCACGAAGTCACTTTTATATTCGACTCGAATTGGGGACACCATTTCGACCCAAACTTGTTGGCCCAAAATATGGACACGACCCACATTAAGCCTACTACCCACATAACACTTGTGTCCCATTCAACTGAACCCCGCATGCTACATATTTACCCACATTCATTTGAGGAAGACAATAGAAGGTAGTATCCCATAAGTGTAGTATAGTATCCTGGATAGAGTGTGCCAGTAAGTTGAGATCTTCACGGATCACAAGAGCTTGAAGTACGTATTCACCCAGAAAAAATTGAACATGAGGCAAAGGCGCTGGCTTGAGATGATGAAGGACTTCGATATCTCTTTGCAGTACCATCCAGAAAAGGCCAACGTAGTTGCAGATGCCTTGAGCAGGTATCCAGTCGCTATGTATTTGACGACAAGTCATCATCTATTGGCTGATCTGGATAGTTTGGGTATCGATGTGATCATTCCGGGCATGGAGGTTCAGATATGGGGTTTACAGATTCAGTCTGCATTGATGGACAGAGTCAGATCAGCACAGATTGATGAGGTGACCCTGAGGAGCATCAGGGAGCAGGTGCAGGTAGGATTACTAGACGATTTCTCTATAGCCGAAGATGGATCGCTGAGGCACGGTACTAGATTGTGCATTCCGAGTGGAGAGCTTCGGGAGGAGATTCTGCAGGAAGTGCATCGATCTCAGTACTCTATGCATCGTGGAGCCAATAAGATGTACAGAGATCTGAGGGAGCATGTATGGGGGTATAGCATGAAGCGAGAGGTAGCTCAGTTTGTATCTCGATGCTTAGTGTGCCAGCAGGTGAAAGCCGAGAGACAGAGGCCAGGTGGTCTGCTTCAGCCACTACCCATTCCAGAGTGGAAGTAGGAGCACATCACTATGGACTTTGTATCTGGACTTCCACGATCTTTAGGAGAGAAAGACGCAATTTGGGTCATCGTTGATAGATTGACCAAATCGGCCCACTTTTTGCCTTTCAAGGTGGAACTATCTACGGAAAAGCTGGCAGAGATGTATGTGCGACAGATAGTCAGATTGCACGGAGTTTCGATGAGCATAGTCTCGAATCGGGATAGTCGTTTCACTTTCCACTTCTGGAGGAGTTTGCATACTAGCTTGGGCACACAGCTCTAGTTCAGTACCGCGTATCACCCCAGACGGACGAACAGTCAGAGAGGACCATCCAGACACTCGAGGATATGCTTCGTACTTGTGTGTTAGATTTTGGAGGATCTTGGGAGGACCATCTTCACCTAGTAGAGTTTGCTTACAACAACAGCTATCAGGCCAGTATAGAGATATCGCCATTCGAGGCTCTATACGGACGGAGATGTCGCACTCCTTTATCATGGGATGATGTCAGTGAGAGAGTTTTGCTTGGCCCAGAGATGGTGGTGGATGCAGCAGAGAAGGTTAAGTTGATCAGGGATAGACTTCGGGTGGCTCAGGATAGACAGCGGCATTGGGCCGATAGCCACCGGAGACCGTTAGAGTTCGAGGTTAGTATCAGTTTTTTTGTTTATGCTTGTTTGTGATTGTTTGCTTTAGGGTCTTGTATTGAGTCTTGTCTTGTGTCTAGGTTGGCGATATGGTGTTCCTGAGAATTTTTTCGACACGTGGCACGATTCGTTTTGGCCGAGGCGGGAAGCTTAGTCCGCGCTTCATCGGACCTTTCACTATTCTTGGAAGGGTCGATGCAGTAGCCTATCGACTAGGCTTGCCGCCTACGCTCTAGGGAGTCCATAACGTATTCCATGTGTCGCAGTTGAGACGGTACGTGGCAGACCCTGGTCACGTATTAGATCACTCCGAGTTAGAGGTGGGGCCTACTCTCCGCTATCCAGAGCAGTATGTGGAGATTCTGGATCGTCGAGAGAAGGTGCTCCGGAACCAAGTTATTCCTTTGGTTCGTGGTGCATGGAGGCATCACTCTCCAGGAGAGTCTACCTGGGAGAGGAAGGACGAGATGCGGGAGCGTTACCCTTATCTCTTCGAATCTTGAGGTATTTTTTTCTTTTATTTTGCTAGTTTGCTCTAATTTCGAGGACGAAATTTTTTTTAGGAGGGTAGATTTGTCACCCCCACTTTCCTGAATAGAGCTAATATAGTCATTTATAATATTTTATTATTTTTAATATTGTTTAAATATTATTTTTTGTGTTTTTTATATTATTAGTTAAATAGGTATTTTATTGATAGAGTTTTATTTATAAAAAGCTTATTATATTTAATATATATATAATATTTAGTTTTTGTTTATAAATAAATCCTGATTTTATATATATATATATATATATATATATATATATATATATATATATATATATATATATATATATATATATATATATAGGTATTATTCCATTTATGTATATATATAGGTATTATTCCATTTATGGGATATATATATAAATATATATATATTTGTATAAAGGAAAAAATATTAATGGGTAAATATTAATGGGTTTATTTTATATAAATATGTATGTATGTATGTATGTATGTATGTATGTATGTACGTATATATATATATATATATATATATATATATATATATATATATATATATATATATATATATATATATATATATATATATAAAAGGTTATAAGAAAAAAAAAATATATATAAAAGGTTATAAGAAAGAATGAAAAAAGAAAAGAAAAAAAGAAAGTCAAAATTGGACTAAAAAGTCAAAGTTGAAATTTTGTAAGCAAACACCCATTACACGAGCGGCAGCAGCATTATTCTAGTAAATCCGAGCGTCCCCCCTTCCTTTTTCCTTTTCTAAACCGACCGGCCCCTATATATAAATATATATATATATGTATCGAGAGAGAAAGAGAGAGGGATTTTTAGAAAAATTAAACCCTAGCCGTCACCCCCAACCCAACGTGCACCCCGACATCGCCGTCGACCAACCCGCGGCCGTCCATCGCCGGAAAACGCGCAACGAGCAGCCCACCCGCGCACGGAAGTTATCAGCGAAGAGCCAACTTCGGAAATAGATTTCTCCTTCCTCGCTCAGTCGTTTTACGAACCACTTGGTCAGGTATGATCCCAACATATACACCTTTAATTTTCTTCAAATAGTTCGTGCTGATTCGCATCATGTGCAACGAAAAACGATTTCCAAAATCGAGAAAAACTTGATTTATTGGACGTTAGAAACTGTTCCGAAATCCCAACTTTGTGACCGATTTGCGACCAGCGTGTTGCCAGTTTTCAAAATCGGTTTGAAGAGACTTGTAGACAACCTATAGGGCATTAAAACCATTATTGTAGAATTAAATTTCATGTACTGTACATAAAGTTATTGGTTTGTGAAGTTAGGGAAAAAAATTGATTTTCAAAACTGAATTTTTAGAAAAATTGTCCCGATACACCGTCCGTCCCGTCAATCCGGGCGACATGGTCGCGAACTAAAAGTATCGAAAGGTGCGTATCGACTTCGTGGACGTATGAGCTTTGACAGAATTCAAATTGGTCGCGTGTGCGCGACGAATTTGATGCATATCCGTCAAAAATTTACCGTATCGACCTTTTGCATATTTGTCAATTACTTTGTGCACGCTCGTCATATCGAGACGAAACTTGCGCCAAAAGGACCGTATCATTTTTCTGGTCCTGTATGCAAAGTTTGGTCCGATTCTGAGACGGTCGATCGGAACACTATTTTGGAGGACCCGCGACCCGATCCATCGGGTGAATTTGTGCACGGTCCACCGGAATCCAACTTTGGACATACGATTGGATTCGTCTTGTCAAACCGAATCTGTAGACATATAGTTTGATGACTTTAGAGACCGTAGGTTCTTGCACATTTTTCGGTGCAAGTGGGTCCAACGGCGGACACCATTTTGATCCGAAATTACCATTTTGCCCCTGTATCCAGAATTGGACTTATGGATATGTGTTTCTAGATAATTTGACCATTTTGAGAACGTTGGTAATGTCTGTTTCAGCATTAGGAGACAGTTGTGCGAGTTGACCGTTCGTGGCTCTTTGAGTGGGTTGTAGTTTCGATTTTCTCAGCTCAGGACAACATGCAAGTACATTCTCTGATAGTTTTTATTGCTTTGATATCTACTATATCCGATTCAGTTATAGTGTTATACTTGATTCTCGACACGAGGATACACGGACTAGTATATATTGAATCTCGTCATGAGATGTCATTCCCGGTTTACCTGGTATATGAGTACATTGTTCGATATTGTTTTCTGTACTTGTATAGACACCGATTTGGGAGTGGGCTGCCCCCCTGCTCTTCGAATCCCGTGTCATGACCTATCATGTCTGGATCCATTATACTTTTCGGGAATGGAGAGTTATTAGAGGTTATTTGATCATTACCCCTACTTGTTTATTACTTGTACATAGCTCCACCCTCACCACACGTAGGGTGTAGCCTGACCTTATACTACTTGTGCATCGCTTTCCATTTTGGCCGGCCTGATCCCTATACTATTATACTACCTGTGCATAGCCGGTCAAATGGAACAGCCTGATCTTGACCCAAACCGATCACATAACGCTCTAATATCTCATGGCACTTTATTTTTATGTTTACATCATACCTCAGATTACTTTTTACTGTTTATATTCAAGTTTTTATCTTATATCTCACACATGACATGATATCCAGTTCTCTTGTACCGTTTTACTTTTAATCTTGATATTTCATCTTGTATTTCATTATAATTGTCTCTTATAGTATTTGTCAATTCACATGGAACTGCTGTCAGTGTTTGTACTTGCTCATATTCTGACAGGATAATCTCCGTTATTTTTCAGATGATTTAGATGCAGATTGTCCGACCTACTACGGGTTTGGCATAGATGGAGCCTACGACCAGGACCAGCCTGTGGACCCAATGCTCGTAGAGGACGCACCGCCAGTAGTGACCTTGATTTTGTCTTGATTACATTCCAGTTTGATACTTTGAGACTTGTAGTATTTATTTTGGGATATTATTTTATGTCTTGGTTTCTGAACTTGTGATTGCGACTCAGCGTTGTTTCAGACTATTTATCTCATCTTTATTTTTATCTTTATCATCTTGTTTATTTTTCTTAGAATTATGTGATTGAGTTGTGGTTATATTCCTCCGTGCGGAGATGACATGTTATATTATTGTGTCTTAGATTCTATATATTCTAGATGACCTTTACAGCATTCTACCGTCGATACTGCGGCGTAAGCTGGACGTACCCACGTGCTCGTGCCCCTAAACAGGGTACGGGTCGTGACAGGTACCTTAGTAAGCATGTTATCGTTTTAAGGGAATGCAGTTGTTCAATTGACACATAAGTTAGATTTCTACGGAGTAGCCTTCTAGGATCATACTATAGCAAGTATTGCTGCTCCAACTGCTTATAAGTGTATTTGTTAGCTATTGTGGCTATCAGAAGGGGTACAAATACTTTCATCCACCAACGATAAAGTATTATGCTATGAGATATTTTTCATCCAATGCTACTCTTTAGGGACATAATTTATATTTTGAAGAGTTGTATCATGGTAAAGAAGAATGAGTGCAGGAAGAAGGAGGAACACATGAAGAAGGTATTTCAACAGGTCATATGAAAGTTCTCGATCCGTAGAATATGGTGGTCGACCCGTCAAATCCAGTTATAGCCTAGAATGAAGAAAATTTGACCAGTCGAATTGCTAGTCTCGGCTAGTCGAATTGCTAGTCTTGGCTAGTCGAATATTGCTGAAGATACTACTGCACCCTCATTAATCTTACTCTTGATCTTCAGCTTCCTGGTATTGAAGATCGTCCCTCTAAGGATGCATTGAGAGATCCAAAATGGTTAAAGACGATAGTGACATTTTAGAATAGTAATGCTTGGAAACTTATCTCTTACTTGGAAAAGAAAGGAGTTGGTTGTCATTTTTACAGTGAAACATAATGCATATGGGTTGGTAAACATGTAGAAGATGTAGTTTGCTGCAAAGTGTTTTCTCTAAGAAATCCTTTTACGACTCATTTGACAAGTTGGACATGGTGGATGTTTATGCTCCAACTTGAGGCCTTAGTGTTAGCATGAGTCATGGTAATATTGTGTTTAGTAGTCACCATATATGAATACCATAATATATGGTAGTACTTATATATGGTAGGAATATATATATTGTTTAGTACTTATCATATATCAATACCATTATATATCGTAATACTTGTATATGGTAGAAGTATATTGTATTCAGAAATTACCATATAAGAATACAATCATATATTGTAATATAAACTCCTTTATATAGCCTCCACTGTGAGATTAATAAAAATCCAAGAGTTCTTTCTCTCAAATACTTCTCCAAGCTCTATATTTGACTATTGGAAAGTAGACATATAACACATCTCATGTATAACTTCTGGTTAGAGCTAGGTTTGCCAGAGTATGTATTCAACTTCTTCGTGTTACATTGCATGAGAATATCCACTTCATTGTGGGTTTGTTATGGAGGTTATTAAGTTGCCTAATGTGAAATTCAATCAATTATTATGATTTTTAAATAAAAATAAATCAATTATTATGAGGGAGATGTTTAGATGTTGTTCATAGATTTAAGCACGTAGTAAATGGTATGAAGGAATATTTTTTTTGTGAATTTTATGATTAATTATACTTTACGGATCAAGTGGTCTTTATATATATATATATATATATATATATATATATATATATATATATATAAATTCTACAATACATCCACCCATTTTGGATGTATTGATACATCCGAAATCTGGACCGTTGGATGTTAATCCAACGGTTCAGATTAAATTCAGATGAAATAATGCAGGAGACATCATTTAATGCTGTTTTTGACTTTTGACCTCTTGTTAACTTGCTATAGCAGGTCATTCTTCAATGCAATTTTTCAATGAACACCCTAAATTAACTCATATTTACTTTCTCTTTCGTCCAGGTAATTTAATATTTTGTGCAACTACGTATATAAAACAATAATTGTGTGTCGGCCGAAAAGGAAGGACACAGTGTGTCCAGGTCTGTAGGCTATGTAGACGACGACACCACCGCCGCTGGCGATCTAGATGGTGACATCGACGACGAAATGGTACATTTAGGACGGAGAATGGTACATTTAGGAAGTCTATAAAAGCTTGTTCTCTCAAATCTCTTCTTGTGTAAATTAAATCCAAGGAGGGCACAATCCCTAAGGACACAATGTGTCCAGGTCTGTAGGCGATGTAGACGACACCACCGCTGCTGACGATCTAGATGAGGACACCGACGATGAATGGTACATTTAGGACGGAGAATGGTACATTTAGGACGGAGAATGGTACATTTAGAAAGGAGAATGGTACATTTAGGACGGAGAATGGTACATTTAGGACGGAGAATGGTACATTTAGAAAGCCGATAAAAGCTCGTTCTCTCAAATCTCTTCTTTGTGTAAATTAAATCCAAGGAGGACACAATCCCTAAGGACACAGTGTATCTAGGTCTGTAGGCGATGTACATGACACCACCGCTGCTGGTGATCTAGATGAGGACACCGACGACGAATGGTACATTTAGGACGGAAAATGGTACATTTAGGACGGAGAATAGTACATTTAGGAAGGAGAATGGTACATTTAGGACGGAGAATGGTACATTTATGACGGAGAATGGTACATTAGGAAGCCGACAAAAGATCGTTCTCTCAAATCTCTTCTTTGTGTAAATTAAATCTAAGGAGGACACAATCCCTAATTTTAGTTATTGCTTAGCAGAGTCTGCTTAGTTGTTGTAAAATTGTGGTGTTGCTTCTATGACACTTTCATCTTTAATCTCATATTTTCTATGAATATGTGTTCTGTTTGATTTTGATTTAGTAATCTTTCCGTAATTAGTTTTTTGTTTCATCTAACAATTTAATATTTTTGTTATAAAGCTACAGGCCATGGTGGTGGTGGTGGAAGGAGAAACGGAGATGAAGAAGGAAAGAAGAAGAAGTTCCGGTTCGCGGTGGACTTTGTCGAGTTCCTCAATCAAGCTGAATTAAACCTCTTATAGAGTTCCTTAATTGAAGTTGATCATGATAACCTTCTGTATTTTTCAAACGGCTAGTAGAATCTTCCTCGAGCCCTCCTCAATCAAACGGCTAGTAGATTGTTTGCTAGTCTCGAAATTTATTTGTCTTTCCATCTTTCTCACTTTTTGTACTTCTCTCTTGCTATATATACAATAGTTTTCTTGTTTCATAGTACTATTATTCATTCTGAAATACATAGAATAGTTTTCTGAAATACAATAGTTTTCTTGTTCTTAAGATGTCTACTCGTGCGGTGGAAAATGTAGAAGACGTAGAAGATTGGTTGCCAGCTCCAAATGAAACCTTCATTCCGCGTATGTTGTGCAAGATTGAAGAACATCTATCGACGATTTTAGCTGAAGTTGTAAAGATCAATTCTAAGCTTTTTTCATTAGAAATTGAACAAATGAATTTATCTCGGCATTTTGAGAAGATTGAAGAATCTTCAGCTTTGAAGAAGGCATCTTCATCTGGAGCATTTAATAATGTGAAGGTGGTTTCCGTTGAATCTTCTTCCGATGAGGAGGACGTGGAGCTACAGTCTCATAGTAAAGCATTGGACCGAATTCTCGTATTGTCCCCTACAGAAGAAACTGATTTTAGCAGTTCTTCTAAAAGAATGCGTGGAAATTTAGATCCGGTCATACCATCGAAAAGTTTAACAAGGAGTTCAACCTCGAAGCCTAGCAATTGTACTAGTAGTTCTTCGAGTTATTGCGACTATATTTTTGCCGATGATAGACCTGACGAGTAAGTAATATGAGTTTTGATTTAATTTCAACAGTTTTTTCTCCTAATTTATTCGTTTTTTTTCTTAGAGAAATAATATCATCTTGCAACAAAATCTATGTGTCTCGATTTGAGATGAAGACCTTAGCTCCTTTAACGAGAATTAAAAATAGGGTATGTATAGATAGTATATTTCTTCTTAGATGCCATCTATGTTTACTTCGATTCCATCGCTGACATTTTTAATAATTTATTTAGATTGTAGGCATTGTCTCTGCTCTTCTCACAGCGGAGGAACGGAAAAGAACCTCCAATAAAGCTAATGTATGGTTTTTACCAATAAGGATATCGGTGAGTGAGAATTTTATTCTTCAATGCATATGCATTAACAATTTTCTCGTTTGTTTGTCCTTCGTAATGTATTAGTTGATGTGTATGTAGAAAGAAACGTTACCTCCATCCGACAAAAAGCTTCATGAAATATGAAAGAAGTACAAATATTTTCAGGATTATATGGGATCTTTAAGCACTTGTAACAAGGTATTAATGTATTTCTGTTTAAATAGTAATCCTAATTTTCTGAAAATTTACTAATTTATTTTACCTAATTAATCCTGATTCAGATATACATATCCATTCATTTGGACGGACACTATACTCTTGCAAGAGTTCTGGTTAAAAAAGGACTGTTAAAATTTGGGACTCACTTGCATCTAAAGATGATCCGATTCAAAACCAAACAGTCATAAAAGAAATAGTAAGCTCATATTCATCAATTTTTATGAATTTGGTACAAGATACGCGGTATATTAATGCATATTGTATTATGGTAATTGTAGCTTTCAAATTTGGATCTCTTTCTCGAAGAAGAGATTTTGAAGTTGAGAGATGCTAGGTTCAGCTTTTCTACTTTTGTAATAAAATGTCGTTCTTATGTTCCCCGCCAAGGCAATTCTGTTGATTGTGGGATTTTTGTAATTGCATTCATGAAAGACCGATGTAGTCTAGACTACCGTTCTCTCAATGTAAGTCTGAAAATATGTCGTCAAAAACTTACACTTTTTAGAGCAATATTTTTGATGTTATGTTTGTTATATGCAGTTTGATGCGGGAATGGAACGACGCAAAGCTGCTGAATGGATTACAACTTCAGAGCACAATGAAGAGCTAAAAGAAGTCCAATATGAAATGATTGAATATGAAAGACGATGATTTTTTTTCTTCTTTTATATCTAATGTATGGAAACCCCTAATGTATTACGTTCATTTGTTTTGTTGAGTTGTAATGACATTTTTGCCAAACAGCTTCGATTCTTTTTTATTAAGAAGAATCATTTTTGCCCTTCAAATTAATATAATTAAGCAGAAAGGAGTCTTTTACCCTTCCATCGAATGACATTTTTGCCCTTCTAATTAATTCAAAACACCCCCGAACCCTTTTATTACAAAAAAAAGAAAACAGTTTCGATTCTTCCTCTTCTTCTATACTCCACTCTGTACTCAAACCTAGGTCATTCTTCTCCAAAATCTTCAAACCTTCCTACCCATTCGCAATCTTCACACCATGTCGGCATCAGCGACAGAATCACCAATTAGAGAAGATGTACCAGTTACAAAAAATCCAAAAGGGAAAGACGGAGAACAACTGAAACCCTATTCTAAGAAAGTTTCACAGAAGAAAAAGGGAAAAGTTGCTAAACAAAAAGAAGTGCAAACAGAAGGTATAACTTTGAGTTTATGTTCGCAAATTCTGTATATATTACACGGAGAATGACATTCTCCGTCATAAAACGCATTTGAATGTCATTCTCCGTGTCATTTGAAACGGAGAATGACATTCTTCGTGTTAGTTTACACGAAGAACGTCATTCCCAGTGTTAAAACCCATAAGAATGGCCATTCTCCGACCTAATTTTTATTTTTTTGTTTTGTAGAAAAAAAATCTGTCAGAAATAAGGATTCAAGACTTTTTCGTTCTACCTTCAAGCCAATGCTAAATCTTATGGAGGAGGTCAATCAAGATGTTGGCCGTTTACCTGAGCCAGTTATTGATTCCTTGAAGAATATCGGTTTCTGAAATTTTGTCAAAATTTTCTACCAAAACAGAGTCCACGTCTCCGAATGGCCAAGGTAACGGAAGGGCTTGAGAATTTAATTGCAAGTTACACAGAAGAAGAAGATGGCGTCGGGTGCTTTGAATTGAGCACCACTGTTAAAATCGCACCAAGCGTCGACGATATGACAGTCATCTTCGGTCTACCGCTGAATAAAGAAAGCGATAATGATATTTTTTACAGAAGATTGATAAAGAAAAAACAACAGCAGCCGACACCACCAGCATCATTGAGCCTGTGTAGAGATCACTTCACAAAATTGCTGGCTAATTCTATGGGCAAACACGCAGAAGTCACGAATAAGAAAGTGAGAGACAAGTTCTTTGAATTGTTACGACGACTTCGTGGCGGAGATAAAGCTGTTAATCCAGATGATTTGGCCAAGCTAATAATCTTTCACTTGTGCCAAACAATATTCTTCACAAAGTCTGGCGGTTCAAATTTGTCGTACAGATTTTTGGCCTTGGTAGACAGTGTGGACGACATCAATAGTATATGCTGGCCAAGGTTAATCCTGGCATATGTAATGGATAGCATAAAGAGGAGTAGAAGCAAAACTGAACAGGGGGATTACTCAATGGCTTTCCACAAATTGGAAGGTTGCACAATATACTTCCTCTATTGGTTTGCAGAATATAGTAAATTTGTGGAAAAGAAGTTCGCCCCAATTCCTGATTACCCAAATTTTTTTACATGGAATGCGTACGAAATCTCAAACTTCCTCAAGGCCGAATATCACAACAAAATGAGATCGAAGATGATATTGAAAGATCTGGTTATACCTATTGGAGAAGAAGAAGGGCACAAAGAAGATGAGCCACCTATAGAAGAAGTTAAAAAAAGGGAGAGGAAGAACACCAAGAAGCAGGTGGGGATAATTTTGATGAACAACGGATACCATAGCATCATGAAATGGGCGCTGTGATGGACGACTCAGCAAAGGAATTGAAGGATTTGAGAAGACTTCATTCTGATATTCTTGCGCTGAATGAAGAACTCAACGAAAAGTTAAAAGAGATGGAGGCACAAGAAGCGCAGTTACGTGCAGCCAACCTTGAGAATGCCATACTCAAAGAAAAGCTGAAAGAGCTCGAGGAAGAAGAAGCGCAACAACGTGCAGTCAATGTTGTGATGGAGGGCTCTGTGCATGAATTGGAGGATTTGAGAAGACATCATTCTGATATTCTTGCACAGAATGAAGAATTCAAAGAAAAGTTAAAAGAGATGGAGGCACAAGGAGCGCAGTTACGTGCAGCCAACCTTGAGAATGACATACTCAAAGAAAAGCTGAAAGAGCTCGAGGCAGAAGAAGCGCAACAACGTACAGTCAACGTTGTGATGGAGGGCTCTATGTATGAACTGGAGGATTTGAGAAAGCAGAATTCTGTTCTTATTGCAGATCTACATGCACAGGGTAAAATCTTTTCTATTTCAAATTTCTGATTTGTAATCTTCCAGGAGAATGGCTATTCTCCGTGGATTATAACACGGAGAATGGCATACTCCGTGTTATTTGAAACGGATAATTGCTATTCTCTATCATTTCGATCCTGGGAAGGTTATTCTCCGTGTAATTCCAAACGGAGAATGCTATTCTCCGTATTATATTTGTCATGCCCCAGAACCAGAATACTGGAGAGCGGAGGAATGACTCAGCCAGCTACATATTACGGGTAGATGAATACCGTATAATACGATTAATGCTGTCTACAAGACAAGGGGGTATATACTACATGAAAGTCTCACTATGGTCACTTCACATCTATTGTCTCAATCATTCAAACAAGAAACAAAAATAAAGAACATGTAAAATAAAGCAGTAAGGCGTCCCAAACGCTCAGTCAAAATGTTCTTGATATCTGGCTTTACAAAACATAGCCAGATGATGTAGCAAAGTATACACAATTGTTTATCAGCTGCAGTCTGACTTTAGTTACAATTATGTAAAAGTAATTACAAGACAATCCGACTAACATGTCGGTGCCAAACGGCAAGTATAAAGTAAATAACAAAACGAGCGAGGAGGTAAGGAACCCATTCGAGTCCTCCTGCGATCATTCCTCTAGTATTGACCATCTTGGAGGTGGAAGTAAGCTGAGTCCTCAGGGAGTGGCTCTAAATCTGGCTATGCAAAACCAGAGAGGTTAGACCCCTAATAGCAAGTACCGCAAGGAAGCACGATATGAGGAATAAAACCAGTAAAAAGAAATATGATAAATAGATCTCTGCTCGCTACTAGAATTCACATAACATCACGATACTTCGAACCAACCTTCCAACCAAACAAGGACAGAAGTTGGCCCGTCATGTCCTGACATTCTGATCATCTCAGTTAGTCAATAGAGTAGGTACAATACACAAGCAAGTCAACTTTAACGGCCATGCAACTACTACGGCTTGCTACTGTGAGTTCCAAATTACCCTGGAATTATGCAATAAGGATTCCTCAGTTCTTAATATGTGCAAGCAAAGCTAGTCTATCCAGTCAATTAATTGTGCCAATCATGAATTAGACGAGTCCCAGCGGGACGCCCGTCATCAATATACAATTATATAATAAATAATATAAGCAGATACCGCTCCCTGCCCGTGTGGCAGATTTGCAGTATCTGTGGGAACTAGCCGGCCTGTCGGACACTAATAGTCCCAAAGAGGGCTGTCATGTAAGAACTCGGGAATCCATTCTCTCCATACAATCATTAATTTATTTAACTTAGTAGCCTCTATGTTAAGCGAAATTCTATGCCGTGGATCATGGTCATTCAGAATGAGTACTTCCGTACGGGATACGATATGCACAACTCTACAAGATACCCGTACGGTTTAGGTTATAGGTCTTACATAGCGTAATGCAACAATCAAAACTAACCACAGAATAATCATGCCTTGACCATAAAGTACACATGCTGCTTTGGTAAAATAATTAAATAAATAAATTGAAGCCTGCATGTATCTATATGCCAATATTCGGGATCAGCCAGTCGATTACAATAGTTCATAGTTAATATGAACGTGTCTCATTCATTCAATTCAATAAGACGACTAGCGAGTCTCTTAGTTCCAACTAGGAATGCATGATCAATTATTCGTCAAGATAACAATCCATGTTAATTAATGTCAACTCGGGACAGAGTCAGCCAAAAAGTATTATGGGCTAGAGTTCATGCGGCTGATTAAAACATACATATGTGGCTAAGAAATAACAAGTCTATGCGGCTGGGGATAGGGACCCTATACAGCTCGGGTCTCGAACGCATGCGGCTGGGATTCGAGTCTCATGCGGCTGAGAATAACAAGTCACATGCGGCTGAGAATAACAAGTCACATGCGGTTGAGAATAACAAGTCACATACGGCTGAGAATAATAAGTCACATGCGGTTGAGAATAACAAGTCACATGCGACTGAGAATAACAAGTCACATGCGGCTCAGAAAGACAAGCCTATGCGGCTGAATGGACTGGATGCCTATGCGGCTAAGAAACTAACAAGTCATGCGGCCCGAATTAACAAGCCTTATGCGACTGAAAAAGTTAAGCGCTTATGCGGCTGAGAAGATCATGTTCTTATACGGCTAATGAGCTTCATGCGGCTGGAAATGACATGCGGCCATGCGGCTGAGAAACAGCAGGCCTATGCGGCTGAGGAAACTTATCCTTATGCGGCTGAGAATGACTGAATGCATATGCGGCTGCGAATCACCAAGCCTATGCGGCTGAGAACTAATAAGCGCTTATGCGGCTGGAAAAATAAGTCAATGCCACGTGGCCGGGACTCCCTGCGGCCAGCACTTCATGCGGCCAGAACTCCATGCGGCTAAGGAATGGTATGCGGCCAGGAATGCCATGCGGCCAAGGAAGACTTGCCGTATGAAAACTCCTGCGGTCAAGCACTGTTCTTTTTCTCCAATTCCAAGAACAGAACCATGGAAGCCTTTGTTTCCAAGCTCTCTAAATCATTCATTCCAAGCCCAAATCTAGACTTCCATAGGTCAAAATAGGGTAGAACAAAATTCTCTACATCATGGAACCATCAAAACTTAGAAATAACAAAGTTAGCTAGATCAAAACCTAAGAAATCCGAAAATACATTAAACTTAGATCTACATGAAGTGAGCCATGAAAATTAAAAATGCTAAGTACTAAAGTATCTAAGAATCTTGAGAGGAAGACAATGGAACAGCAAAAATGGAGATTCATCAAGAAGCAAGTTGGCACTTGTCTATACGGCTGGGTAGGTGGGGAGAGTTATGGAGGAAGAAGAAGAGTAATGGAGAAAGAGTAATAAAGAGAGAGAATGGTTTTGGGGTTTTAAATGAAAGGGGGTGGTGGTAGGTGGGTTTAATGAACCATCCAAATGGCCGAAAAAATAAACCAACTCAGTCCGAACCCAAAAGTAAGGTAAAAGCAGAAAGTAAAATGCAGGAAAATAATATGCAGATAATTAATACAGGAATTTAAATTGCATGAAATTAGAGAAATTCTAAATACAGGATAATACATGATAAATATTAAATAAATATATTTAAGCAGTACATGCATTTAAAATGCGTATTCTGGGAACGGGAAGTGACAATATTACACGGAGAATGTCATTCTCCGTGTTAGATTCACATCATACATTTCATTGTTGTTTGTTTTATTTCAGTGCGAACAACCGAACAACTCAGAGAAACAAATAAAAGGCTCGTTGAGGAGAAAAGGGAGCTTCAAAATAAAGTTGAATCGTTCAATATTGAAGCCACTAAAAAGGATGGGAAAATCATTAATCTCGAAGCCATGGTTGTAGCATTGCAGCGTCAGGAGATTGAAGCAGCTGCTGAACTTGCTGCTCCAAAAGAAGCCAAAAGAAGAGGAGGATCGGGGGAAAGAGGTTCAGAAAATCATCAGCGCCATTAGCCGTTGAAGATGTTACTCCCTTGGAAAAGAATACAGTTGGAGAGGCTAATAAAAAATAGAAGATTAATGCCGCTCCGAAATCCGGAGGAGACGCCAAAATGGCTGAATTAAAGAAGAACCGTATCATTCTAAGAAAATGCGATAAACTCTTACTTTGGAAAGATGCAGATGAAGAGCTGAAGAAGCAATACATCGACATCATAATTCCCAAAAAGAAGTGTCCAGAGTATGTATTCTGAACCCTTTTTTTCTTTTGTTTTTTCTAGACTTTTTTCACAATTATGTAATGAGAATCTATCTTTATTAATTTAATCTAAACTAAATTTATGTACAGTGATATTGTATACTTATTTTCGCCGGAAGAGGGTAAAAAGAAAGTTTCAGTCCAGCTGTCGGCAATAAACCTGCAAGACATACTCAACTATGAAGACATGTAGGCTGGCATACTGAACCTAATAATAAGGAAGCTAAAAGAAATTCAAGGCATTAAAAGGTGTGCCCGGTCTAGTTCAAAGGACGTGCCATTGATCCAGAAGCAAAAGCTGGCGCCCCAATCACATAAGTGGTCTGCATTCATGATGGCCCACACATTGGTAAGAATTCAAATAGAAAAATTCATATTCACGTGTACACCGATGAAAAATGACAGAAAAAAATTACTCATGATATTGTATTTTATTTTTGGGAAACAGACCATCGTTGAACGTGCCAATGAACCAGACGCAAAATCCGGTCCCCTTGAAGACTTCCAAACAGATGTAGTAGACTTCGTCATGGATTTGGAGGACGACATAGAGTTGCTATTCATCCTACTCTTTAATTCATCCATCAGATACTATACTCTGCTCACATTCAACTTTATCTCCTACGACTGGATATACTATAACTCCTTGAGACAAACCACGTACGAAAAGTGCAAGGTGGATGCAGAATTAATAAAGAACACCTTAGAGCCTATCGTCAGGAGAAAAGTTGATATGATGAGGGAGAGATGCCCGACGAAGATGGAGTATGAGAGCAAAGTAATGAATTGTTCTCCAAATTGCCCACAACAACGGGCACCCAACTGCCTCTTGTACACGACATATTATATGAATATGTTGACGACTACTCCCTTCGAAATACCGAGAGAAAATGACGATAAAACTTACCAGAAGATTACAATAATGAGGTTGGTATGGGCTAAGAAGTTGCTTCCAAGCAAATATGTAACACGAACCAAGCAATGACATTGTAAAACAATAATGTAATTATGTAATTGGGCAAGGAACTTCTGTCTTTTATAAGCTCTGCTTTTATAATAAAATTATTTTTGAATTACATTTACATTGTCAAAACTATGAAAAGTTTGACTTTTATTTACATATGAAAGTCTGAACTACTACATAAAATCCAACAACCAAGAAAAAGTTGAATAAGACGGAGAATTCCATTCTCCGTGTCATTTGAAGTGAACCAACAGGAAAGAGTCTTGCCAAGGCGGGGGATCGGTAGAGTCCATCTCCAGGATGAAGTGAATTCCTTTGCAAGGTGCTCTGCCTCAAGGAATTCCTTTGTAAGGTCCTTTGCTCTCAAGGAATTTCTTTGCTTCTGTTCCTGTGCCTCAAGGAATTCATCTTGCTCTTGCTCTGACGATGCACGATGAAGTAATTTGTCTCAAGGAGTCATCCAAAGGTTACTATGCTCTGACGAAACACGATGAAGTAATTTGCCTCAAGGAATTCCTTTGCCTCAAGGAGTTCCATTCCTTTGATGATGCACGATGAAGTGAATTCAGTTCATCGTGCATCGTCAAAGGAATGGAACGCCTTGAGGCAAAGGAATTCCTTAAGCCAAATCACTTCATTGTGCATCGTCAGAGCATAGAAACCGTTGGATGACTCCTTGAGGCAAATGACTTCATCGTGCATCGTCAGAGCAAGAGCAAGATGAATTCCGTGCATCGTCAGAGCAAATCACTTCATGTCAACGTACCAAGGAGGAGCTTGAGACGGAGGAACTCCTTGAGGCAAAGAAACTCCTTGAGGCAAAAGAATACCGTACATAGTCCGAGCGAATCAACGTGCGGGCGCTTCGACAGAGTGTGGGTTGGCAATCAACCCAAATCAGTCTTCTGAAGGACTTCACCACCAAAGCTTCTTCGAACGAGGAGATCGACAACCTAGAGGAAAGCGTCTTGCCAAGGCGGGGGATCGGTAGAGTCCATCTCCACAAGAAAAGCTAAGTGTGACGAGAACAAACTCTTCCTACACTACTGTCATTTATAGGCAAGGAACAACGCGGACTCATGCGCCAAGTGGCAGTCACTTCGAATTCAATTCAATTAATTTGCATCAATACCAATGCATCTGCCCCTTCTCAAGTAAAGCTAAGTAAGACTAGAACAAACTCTCCCAACTTCTGCCATTTATTGGCAAGGAATAACTCGAACTCATACGCCAAGTGACAGTCATTTCGAATTCTATTCAATTAATTTGTATTAATACTAATGCATCTGCCCCTTCTCAAGTAAAGCTAAGTAAGACGAGAACAAACTCTTCCAACTACTGCCATTTATATGTCATTAATACCAATGAATCTGTCCCTTCAAATTCTGCCAAGTGAATACCATTCTCCGTGTACTGATGCACCCAATTGGAACGGAGAATGGCATTTATATGCCATTAATATGTCATTAATACCATTGAATCTGCCATTTATATGCCATTAATACTAATGAATTCTTCCATTTATATGCCATTAATACCAATGAATCTGCCCCTTCGGATTATATTTTTCGTTTTATTTGGAACGGAGAATGACATTCTTCGTTTACTTGAAACGGAGAATAACTTTCCCGTTTAAATTAAATCGTTTAAGGATTCTATTCACCGTTTATTTCGGAACGGATAATAACATTCTCTGTCTGTCTTGAAATGGAGAATAACATTCCCAGTGGTAAAACACATTAAAATATTCATTCTCCTTTTTTATTTAAACGGAGAATGACGTTCTCCGTGTCTTTTGAAACGGAGAATGTTATTCTCCGTTTAGTTTGAAAAGGAGAATGAAGATGAGCTTGATGAGAATATGACGAGGTTGGTATGGGCTAAGAAGACTACAATGATGAGGTTGGTATGGGCTAAGAATTTGATTTCAAGAGAACTTCTGTGTTTTATAATGTCTGCTCTGCTCTGTCTTTTATAATAAAATCATTTATGAGTTACATTTACATTATGAAAACCACTAAAAGTTTGACTTTTATTTACATATAAAAGTCTGAACTACTACATAAAATCCTACTATCAAGAAAAAAAGTTAAATATGAGCTGCGTACGGGCATCGCAGAGCAATAGAACTCCTTGAGGCAAAGGAATTCCTTGATGCAAATTACTTCATCGTGCAATGTCAGAGCAATGGAACTCCCTGAACAAAGGAACTCCGTGCATAATCAGAGCAATGGAACTCCTTGAACAAAGGAACTTCGTGCATAGTCAGAGCGAATCAAAGTGCGAGCGCTCCGTGCATAGTCATCGACTGTGTGCCATGATGTTGGTTTTTGGAAGAGCCCCTGGGTTTGGATTTATGCCAACCCACACTCTGTCGAAGCGCCTGCACGTCGATTCGTTCGAACTATGCACGGTGTTCCTTTGCCGCAAGGAGTTCCTTTGTTCAAGGTGTTCCATTGCTCCGACGATGTACGACGAAGTTATTTACCACAAGGAATTCCTTTCCTCAGGGCGTTCCATTGCTCGGAAGAATGCAAGATGAAGTGAATTCCTTTGCAGGTCCTTTGCCTCAAGGAGTTCCTTTGACTCCTTGAGGTAAAGGACCTGCAAAGGAATTCACTTCATCTTGCATTCTTCTGAGCAATGGAACGCCCTAAGGAAAAGGAAGTCCTTATGGCAAATCACTTCGTCGTGCATCGTCGGAGCAATGGAACACCTTGAGCAAAGGAACTCCTTGCGGCAAAGGAACACCGTGCATAGTCTGAGCGAATCGACGTGCAGGCGCTTCGACAGAGTGTGGGTTGGCAATAAATTCAAACCCAGGGGCTCTTCCAGAAACCGACATCATGTCACACAGTCGATAAAGTGCACAAAAACAGACAGTCCACTAGGCACATCTCAGTCTTCTAAAGGACTTCACCACCAAAGCTTCTTCGAACGAGGAGATCGACAACCAAGAGGAAAACGTCTTGCCAAGGCGGGGGATCGGTAGAGTCCATCTCCACAAGAAAAGCTAAGTGAGACGAGAACAAACTCTCCCTACACTACTGCCATTTATAGGCAAGGAATAACTCGGACTCATGCGCCAAGTGGCAGCCACTTCGAATTCAATTCAATTAATTTGTATCAATACCAATGCATCTGCCCCTTCTCAAGTAAAGCTAAGTAAGACGAGAACAAACTCTCCCAACTACTGCCATTTATATGCCATTAATACCAATGAATCTGCTCCTTCGAATTTTGCCAACTTTGAGGGTTTCAATTTTTCTCAAATATTAATCAAATATTCAAAAATTAATACTAATGAATCTGTCCCTTCTCAATTTTGCGAGTATAGAACGGCTCATTGCAAAAAAAAATGTTCAAAAATTTAATCAAATATTCGAAAAATAAAAATATTGAGATTAGAAACTTCACATTCTCCGTTTCCAATTACACGGAGAATAGCATTTCCAGTGTTAAAACGATTGAGGATTCTATTCGCCGTTTAATTTGGAACGGAGAATGGCATTCTCTGTCTAACTTGAAATAGAGAATAACATTCCCAGTGTTAAAAACACATTAGAATGTTCATTCTCCGTTTTAATTTAAACGGAGAATGATATTCTCCGTGTCATTTAAAACGGAGAATTCTATTCTCCGTTTTGAATTACACGGAGAATGCCGTTCCCAGTATTAAAACAATTTAGAATGTGAGCATCTGCCCCTTCAAAATGACTTTTATACATATAAAAAAGATGAAGTGAAGAAGTTGTCTTGTGTGAATGACATCTTGCCACATAGGAAAGACATTGTCTTAAGTCAACGACGTTTCATTTGATTCCATTTGCTCTTTGTCGCTATTTCGCTTTCGTACTTTACAATTACGAAAATTGTGACCCGATTTTTTACAAACTCTACAAGTTCTAGGCTTCGGGATAGTCTGACTTACTGTAGGCTGGCTTGATTTCCCTTGAGAAGGCCTTCCTTTTGTTGCTACCGGATTTGGCTCTTTTAAAGCTTCATGCACTCCATGAACTGTATTAGCTACCATTTGTTCTTCTTCACCAATATCGATCACAATTTCTTTCAACTCCATCAGAACAGACGACATCAACTCCGTTCCCCTCTCTTGAATTTTGCTTAATTTTTTACAATAGTATGTAAACAGATTAACTTGTTCATTAATACCACCATACCTTCTGCTCTCAATACTGTCTGGGTGGATGAATCTTCTTTCTGAGCCAGGTCCGGAGAGCTAACTCTCTTTGCAATCCTTGAGCCAACGAGATTTTATCAAGTTCTTTGGAATATCTCCAATTTGCAATCTCCTTATTGCTGAAAAAATATGCCTACAAGGAATCCCCTTGGTCTCCATCCACAAGCATTCACATTTTATGATGTTGTCGGTCGGATCAAATGTAACCTTTCGGTTGACACTGTTTGGCGGCATATACTTTTGGATAGTGCAAACTTTTGCCTCTCTTATGATGTGATGATGGAGAACATTATATGCATCAGAACGTGTGATTTCCTTCCTTACCTCTATAAATACCGTTTTAGTATAAATTGCGGCAAATTTATCTTCTATTACGGCCATGCTAGTTTGATTCACAACTGGTGTTGAGAGTTTATCAGTGACATGCTTACTCATCTGGCCGTAACGTAAGGCCGCCAAACCGAAGTCACAATTTTGAAGGGCGTTCCATATTGGCAGCTTCTCATTCAAAAATCTTTTAAAAAATGCGTTCATAGATTCACATCTATTTGCTGCAGTAGAACCGCCAAAGAAATGCCCACGTAGGAATGTGTCCGCCCATCGCTGCCTCGTTCTGTACAATGCAATGGTCCACTCATTGTTCTCTACATTATAATTCGTTAGTATCTGCTGCCAACGGTTTTCAAATTCTTCGACTGAATAATACCTGTTTAGAAAACATGGACAGTAACTAAAGTTATAATATTGTAACAACAACATACTTCAAAGTAAAGTAGCAAGTGTGCGATGTACCTTTTAATCAGAAGACTCAATTTATTGTGAAAACCCTCTCGGTGTACATGTTTGGCAGCATTGTTTCGGATATGCCATGAGCACGTTCGATGAACTATGCTGGGCATTAAATCCTCAATTGCTTTATTCATGGATCTGCAACCATCCGTAAGAACTGTCACTGGTAATTTGCCATTCATACACTCTTGGAATTTTTTTAGAACCCACGAATATGTCTCTGCAGTCTCACTATGGATCATTGCAAACCCAAACACACAAGTCATTGCATGATTGTTTGTACCCACTAGAACCACCAACGGTATTTGACTTCTATTTGTTTTATATGTAGAGTCAAATGCTAGTGAATCTCTAAATAATTCGTAATCGAATCGACATACACCGTCAGCCCAAAAGAGATGGGTCAATCTGGAATCTTCGTCTACCTTGTACGCGTAGAAAAAATCTGGGTCAATGCCCTCCTTAGATTGAAGAAATATAAGTGTTGTCGTAGCATCAACGTCGTCTAGTGCTCTACTATCTTGAGCTAGAGCGTTGTATAAATCCTTTTTCGTCCATCCAACTTTATCCCAGACACCTTTCCTGTGGACAATTAAATTCTATATCGCTCCAGTCCCCATCCCTGATTGCTTCATAATCTTAACTTCTTCCAACTCTGCGGGTAATATCTTACGATGGGATCTCAAAAAAACTGATTCATAATCATTCGCCAGGCTATGGTTGTGAAGTACATGAAATTTTTTGACGACCCACATCTTTGTAGAATCTTTGTACCCAATACGGAAAATTACTTTACAGCCACTTCTGCTTTCACTTTTTGGCTCACGAACCCTGTTAGGAGCTTCGTTGTATTTCTTGTGTCTGAATTCCGCATTCGAACAACACCAACTACGGACCATCACCATCCCAGACTTGTTTTTCTTTACCTCGTTCTTTCTAATACTGAAACCATATGCTTTTGAATATATCCGGTAGAATGTCTCTGCTTCTTCAATAGAGTTGAACTGTAGGCCAACAATATCTTCTTCTAAGAGTTATTTTGGATCTTTGTTAATGTTGGCAGACTGCAATATTTTTTTCATCGTCGCTGCATCGAAATCTAATGGAGATTCACCGTCGTCCCTAAGAACAGAATAAAACAAAATAAATATGAGAACTAAATGTAAAAATATAATACATTTCTTAAATCTATTAGAAAGGGTGATACGAAATAACATTTCATTGTTTGCGTTGATGTCGTCGTCATCGTTATGATGCATTCTTCCGGTGTTTTCTTCATCTTGTTCTTTACTGTCTCCTAAGTTAACAGCTTCCAAACTTTGCTCATCATCCAAATCATCTGACACTCCTCTTGAAAGGAAGCTTTCTTCATTGACTAAATCTTCCACACGACGATCAGTTTCTCCATGTGACGTCGATATTGAAGAAAATAGAGTGTGTTAGAAACCAGCAGAAGAAACGAAGGACAAGAAACAATACAAGAAGAAAGAGTAATGCTATTCGTACCTCCAAATTGTCCCTCTAATATATAGCCCTCCCATCTGATGTGGCATGTTAAATAATAGTGTGTGTCATCTGACATGACTGATGACATGGCAAATTTTAATCCAAAAAGTTAACTACCCAATTTTCTCCATAATAATTTAACGTTAATATTAATGTTAATTTAATGTTAATATTAATTTATGTTAATATTAATATTAATGTTAATGTTAATGTTAATATTAATATTATTATTAATGTTAACGATAATATTAATTTTAATGTTAATGTTAATGTTAACATTAATTTTAATGTTAATGTTAACATTAATTTTAATGTTAATTTTTATTTTTAGTTTTATTTTTTAAAAAATTTGCCACGTCAGCTGCTAGATCAACATATCACGTCAGCTGCCACGTAAGGATGGACAGTTTGAAAGTACAATTTGGAGGTACAAAAAGTATTATTCAGAAAGAAACAACTTCCAGCAAGGAAACAACACAACCTTTTCGTCTTCCTTACCTCCGCCATATGGCCCTATTTTGATGGCTCATGAAAATCTTGAGTGATTCTAGGAGCAAGCATAATTTTAAGGAAACAACTTCCAACAACACAACTTTCTCGTCTTCTGGGTACATGTATTATTAAATTGTGTAGCTAATAACGCATGAGGAAGCATACAACAGCATTCTCCACGTGGCCCTCTTCTGTAGGATAACGCATGCAGCAGCATTTAATGCTACGCAGCCCTATTGTCTTGTTATGTGTTGTGTATCCTATGTGGCATGAGGCACAAGACAATATCTTGCATAGGCGGCAAGATTATATTCACAAATGGCAATAAGTTTAAAAAGTCATCTCCAATGCAAAAAAGTATTGAGAAGACAAATACAAAGTAATTTTTTACAACTTCCAAGACAACTTTTACTCTTTTAATGATATGGTATCAGTGTTTATTATTAAATTGTGTAGGATAACGCATGCAGCAGCATTTAATGCTACGGGATCTGTTGTGCAAATATTTCTAATGATATGGTATTAGTAAACACAACCTGTGAGAGAGAATTCGAGAGAGAGAGAGAAAGAGAGAGAGAGAGAGAGAGAGAGAGAGAGGGAGAGAGAGTAGAAAATAGGATAAAGAGAAATGATCGAGCTCGACTAGATTTTAAACTTAAAATTCAATTTTTGGTTTTCATTACTAATAACTAGTTCGCACGTACGAGTTTAGACGAACACTAACCGAGTCCGAGCAACGTGACATCAGCTAGCTAGGTTTCTAATACCGTGGCATTCCTGTTAATTTAAAATTTACAATATTATTGAAACTAATATTAATACTAAAATTTAAAATAGTTTTTGATTTAACATTTACTTCAAACTAGTTAAAGTTAAAATTACATTCTTTTTTATTTAAAATATAATTGGAACTACAATTAATATTAACATTCGCTTGTCCCGTAGTTTAAGTCGTATTTCACTGCTTCTTGCTTAATTCTATGTACCCAAAGAACTTGATTGTTCAAGTCGAACGCGTGCACAGCACGTTCCCTCGATGCAAGGCTTGACGTAGCCCTTGCTTGTCAAGTCGTTGCACGAATACATTAGAAAAGAGTTTTGTTGGGCTATCAAAGTATAGCAAGCACCGTCCCGTGTTACGTGCATTTGTTAAGCAGTGAAAGGAGGCCACTGGCAATGTCAAGCCATCACGGACTGTAGCTGGGTTAGACGGCGACCCTTTTGAGGCGGGCCGAAGCGGTCCCTTGGCCTAGGAATGGATTGGTTGAAGGAGAAATACACAAGAATAGACTGCCATATTGGCAGAATTATTTTTGGTATTCCCGGTGAGGCAGAGTTTTCATTTTCCGGTGAGGCAGAGTTTTCACCATCGACTTGATTCCAGGGACGGCACCAGTATCGGAGAGAGTCTACAGGATGGCACCTTTAAAGTTGGAAATCTTGTACAAGATGATTGAAGAACACAGAACCAAGGGATTCATTCGTGCTAGTGGATCGCCTTGGGGAGCACCGATGCTTCTTGTGAAGAAGAAGGATGGTACGTCAAGATTATGTGTTAATTATCGTACATTGATGACTTATTTGATCAGCTCAAGGGAGCGGCTGCATTCTCGAATATTGACTTGTGGTCTTGAGGGTACCATCAGATCAGAGTCAGAGAGCAAGACATCCCGAAGATAGCATTCAGATCGAGGTATGGACATTGGGAGTTCCTTGTTATGCCATTTGGAGCGACCAATGTGCCAACCGTATTCATGGACCTCATGAATCGTATCTTCATGCCCTATTTGGATCAGTTCATCATAGTATTCATAGATGACATCTTAGTCTATAGCAAGAGTGAGGCAGAGTAGCATCATCTTCGTGTAGTTCTTTAGATACTCATAGAACACCAGTTGTACGCAAAGTTCAGTAAGTACAAGTTTTGGCTGGATCGTATCTCGTACTTAGGTCACATCATCACCAGAGGTGGAGTGAAAGTGGACCCCCAGAAGATAGTGGCCATAGAGTCAATGGCCAGTACCTAGCACCGTCGCAGAAGTTCGGAGTTTCCTTTGATTCTATACTATTATGAAAAGCATTCATTTACTTCACATATTGATTTTGAAGTAGAGAGACGAGGCGAAGGAGGTTAGCCACTCGCCTTAGACTTGCTTCAAACGAGCGAATGGTTGGCTGCGCTGACGTTGCCTACGCGATCACCTGCAACCCGCTGAATATGGGACTTGGTTCCAGAGAAGCCATTCCATAACGTAGAATGGATCTTAATTCAACCGTTCCCGTTCGATCGACTCGGCCAATTTCGACCTATCGGTCCCAACCGAATCGGTAGCGACATTGTTCCTTTCTTGCGCACCCCGTGGACAAAAACGGGGGTCAATGTAGGGACGGGGCACTACAACAATCTCAAAGCTCGTTATATAAAGTATGACTTGGGCGATGAAAACACTGCGCCATGTTCCGAGTTTGCGCTACAACTTGGTTTCGGTAGGGAGGCTGACATATGATGGCATTCCCATTCTGTTTGGGGACAAAGATGCAAGAGTTACGTTGGCCAAAGGTAAGCTTTGAGTCGATTGGAATCTATGAATCGAATCGATGCAAAGGATAAGTCCCGTTTGAGCAAGTGCTGATTTTAGTTGATCTGGTGTGCAGGCTATGCTTTTACGCTGGATGATAAGAGGTCGACATTTTGCCTTATTCAGTAAAGTGTCTGTAAAACCAAATCGTCGCCTTGCAACGGAGTGTGGCATGGGTGCGGTAGGCCAAATCAACCGAGTAGTTCAAAAGAGGAAATTGTGTATGGTATTTATGGTGCTCATTATTAGGACGAGTTGCCACCGTCCAGTATTATGATAAGCTATGATATCAGTAAGTTTGGGATCCTTCGGATATTGGGCTAGCAACCCGTATCGAAGCGATCATAGGCTTACACATAAGGATGCCAAAGATGCATTACGGTATGAAATATTGTGACCTTCATATAGATAGGGCCGGTGGGCTGAGATTAGCGCTGGGTGCAGGCGCAGGGCCTGCCACCCTTATGCATATGTTTAAGTTTACGGTTGGTTGGTTGAGTGAAATGATATGATTTCTTATGTAAAGTTCTAACCTTGCAGGCTAGGCAAAATGGGACAGAGATGAGCACGATCACTATGTTTATGTTAAGATTATGTCTAACTGTATCTGCCGCAGGGACACGGTAGTTGACAAGTTCAGGATATGTTCGGCTCGAGGCGGGGCTCGGCTTGGACGTGCCGAGGCATGGAGTCCTTAGCGTTCAAGAGGAGCTACCGCATTGGCGTTCGGACTTACGACATGGAGATGTTCAGTCGAAGACTACTTGTTGTCTATAAAGAGGTATAATGTATGGAACAATGTAATCCTTTGTGACCTAGAGAGATCATGAGCGTTGTAGCCAATTGGCATGTTAAGTTGGGCTATTCAGAGCCATTGTAACCTTCAGTTCGTTATCAATAAAAGGGATTCTTGTTGTATACTACGTTTTCCTTCCGTTGCTTATGTTATCAATTTGAGCTATAAACACTATTGTAAATCTGTTATCTTGTCTTGTTCGAGCGCAACTCCAGGCTCGTGCGGCATCACGCCCCAGTGAGGATGATGATTCGGATGAAATCTAGCGAGGGCGGACGATTTCCCAGATTGGAGCGTGATAAAGGGTTCCCAATAGTTGACTCATCCAAGTCAGTGGGGACTCCTATGGCAACAACGACAAAACTTGATAATGATGAAGACGGTATCTCGGTCGACATTCGTAAGTATCGAGGTATGATCGGAAAAATTTAACAGCAGCATTAATATTAAATCTACATTGACTTTTCTGTTAATTTAAAATTTACAATATAATTGAAACTAATATTACGAAAATGCTATTTGGCTCGCAAAAAATTTGGGTGATACCATCTTCCATTATGTGGCATATGACATGGTTGCTAACATGACAGCTGACATGGCAAAATTTAACGATAAAATTAATATTAAAATTAACATTAATAGTAAATAAATAATTTAATATTAAATTAACATTAATTAATATTAACATTAACATTAATATTAACATTAATATTAATATTAACATTAACATTAGCATTAGCATTAGCATTAACATTAACATTAATATTAATATTAATATTGACATTAACATTAACATTAACATTAACATTAAAAAATTTTGGGTAATTAATTTTTGGGGTTAAAATTTGCCATGCCAGCTGTTATGTCATCTGCCATGTCAGATGCCACATAATGGAAGATGACATCACCCAAATATGTTGGGAGCCCAAACGACTAATTGCTAATATTAATACAGTGGCATTACCGTTATTTTCTAATAGATTCGTGCCTTGTTCGGTCACACCCCTCCACGAGCGAGTTACACCCCCAAAACGAGGGATTAAATAGCCTTTTCCAAAGAAGAGAACCCATCCGACTAGAGAGAAATAAAGGAGAGAAGAAGAAGAACAGTCGCAATCGAGAGGAGCAAGAGCAAGATCAACTGCAGCGGATGGGCCGCCATCCCTACCGAGATTCTCTCGATGATACTGGTACGGCCGGGGATGCCGACGGACGAGGTAATGTGCAACGTGGCCCCTGTTTGCCGTTCGTGGTGGAAGGCGCTCAACGGTCCCTTAGACTATTGGTCTAACGTCGACTTGGTACAGTGGTGCCGGAGGACCCAGCAAACTGCTGAGATTAGTTTGACCGTAAAGAAGCTTGTGGCTCGCAGTGGAGGATATCTAGGGTCCTTCTCCGCGTACAAGCTCGACGAAGCAGCCTTCTGTTTTGCATGTTTAAGGCCAGTTCAAAATTTTATTTGGTCTTATTCTAATACTTTATATTTTTTATTACAAAATTTTACGTATACTTTTGTTAATTTCTATTGATGTTTTCCTATTTTTATAATACAGTGGAAAATTTCTAAGGGTGCTGCGCATTCCGAAGTACGACGTGAGTGATGAAACTTTTGTGAGACACTTGGAGTTTCTTCCGGTGCTGGAAGAACTCGACATTAGCTACTGCATCTATATCACGTCGACTGGAATATTTTCCGTCGAAAAGTATTGCCACCGTCTGGTCAAGCTGAGGAGGAACATGCCCCCATCAGATTTCATTCTCAGGAACAGATTCGTACTGGACACGCATAACGAGACAGAGGGAAAGACCGTGGCTGATTCGATGTCGCGTCTCGAGCACCTACATATGGGATTCGGTATGTTCAATGGAGACACGCTGCGATCTATCATATGCAACTGCAAGGGTCTTCGCGTGCTCGACATATGTGGGTGCTTCAACGTGAACTTCGGACGACCTCTGGAAAATTTGTTATTTAATACAGACGTTTAAACGACCCTTTGATGATGTAATCCCAGTCCGAGGGGAACCTGGATACGAGATGTATAATGATTTAGATATCATCAATCATTCCTGGGGTGAATGGTGAAAACATTAGCATGCATGCATGCATTTTTTTATATTTTTTACTAGTCTACATATACGTACTTTGTACGTATTTTAATTAGAATATTATAAAGTCAGTTGTCATCTTTTCGTCTTTTTCAGGTGACTATTTATATGTCAAGAGATTTGAAGTACAATTTTTTTAATTTTTATTTTCTATTGAGACTAATAACCTTTAGAAAATGGTAATGAAAAATAAAATTTATTACCATTGGAACATAATGTTATATGAAAAAATGAAACTTGCATGCAAGATATTTTTCTGAGTTCGATTCTCCATTTTGACAAAATTTTACTTTTGTCAATAATTTTTTACATGATTAATTTTTTTATAAATAAAATGGACTGTGATATAATGACGCCTAAGACGGCTCACTTCTGAGATTTCGATATTTCCTAACATAGATTTTACCATTAATACAACATCTCAGTGTAATCATATCCAAGAGATTTCGACATTTTGCCAACACAGATTTTACCTTATTCAAAATAAATTCTGGCGGTGCAAATTCTACTCATATTAGTGGTATCAGTGCCATTCACCATAATTAATGGTGATCGATACGAAAATATTGGTTTCTTTTTCACAACCTTTTAAAATCTATTTATACAACCAAACAGCCAAACTATTCATCTTTACCAGCCTTCAAAACCAATTTATATAGATTCAAAACAAAACTAAACAGCCAAACTATTTAAAATTCACAACCCTACAGAACAGTCTTAAATGTACCATTCTTCGTCCTAAATGTACCATTCTCCGTCCTAAATGTACCATTCTCCGTCCTATATGTACCATTCCTCGTCCTACATGTATCATTCTCCGTCCTATCTCCATCCTAAATGTACCATTCTCCGTCCTATATGTACCATTTTCTGTCCTACATATCATTCTCCGTCCTACATTTACCATTCTCCGTCCTAAATGTACCATTCTCCGTCCTAAATATACCATTCTCCGTGTTAGAGGAACGGAGAATGGCCATTAACAGTCCCAAAAATTGTTCCATACTAAGTTAAAAGCATATAATAGCACCCAAAAAATGTTAATAGAAAAATTCTACAGAACCCAAACACCAGACTCGAACCCAGGCCTTCCATGTAAAAGCCAAACAGCACAACCAACTAAGCTTGGAATAAGAAATATCCCCAACTTCCAATAAGGAATAAGGAATTGAATGTCCCCAACTTCTAATAAGGAATAAGAAGAGTCGGTTAGGAACGTGTATATGCGCCACCGTCGCCCGTCGTTCCCGGGGCCGCCCGACCCCCTTGCGCGCGTGACCGGCCCGTCCAGCTGCTGTCCAGAGTTTCCCTGTCTCCGACGAGCTTCTGTGCGCGATCCGTTGTCTGATCCCGAGCTTCGGTTACGTTTACGCAGCCGTACCCCGACGAGGCGTGTCCCGAGTCCGAGGCAACCCTTCGGATTCCGTCGATTTGGATAATTTTTGGATAATCACAGTAGTTCGTCCCTCCCAACGTGTCTGTGATGATAAATTGGTCCTCGAATTCTCTTCGGGAATTCGGTTTTCTGTTACGTTATGGTTTCCGGGAATTTCGGAACCATCCTTGACATTTTGTTATGTAGTTTTGGTTGCTGTTGATTTCGGGTTTTTTCCCGAGAACTCTTCGGAAAGAGTTCTGATGGTTGGGATTATTTCGGGATTTCCGAACTTTCTTCGGAAACATCCTGGATTTTATTTTGGACGTTTCTGTGGATTGGTTTTTGGATTTCGGAATTTTGGGATTTCCGATTTATTTCGGGTTTTTTGATTAGGCTTCGGGAATGATTTCTGTGATTATATTTTCTATATAAATGGGTTCTCCCTGGTTTGGGATATTTGTTGGAATTGTTGGCATATTTTCCCAGTTTTGGGTTATCCCGAATATAGAGGGAATGCTGTCCAAATTTTTATAAAATTTTATAATATAATTTTAAAATAGTTTTTCGGAAAAGAATATTATTTTGGATTTTTGGGCGACGACCGTATTGGTCAATGGGCCCTGGCTAAGTGCAAACGAAACCGGCTTCGCCCGGACGTTGAGGCATTAGCCTATATGACGATTGGACCAATATCTGAGACTCACTATTAAATTTATTTTAATTATTAGTTTTATTTATAATTAAATTGTAGGAGAGATTTCAGGACTAACCCAGGTCAATTTCTTATTTAAATTCAATAATTTGTAAGGGCATAAGCCCAGCTTTTCTATTTTCTTTCTCTGTAGCCTGTAATTATTGTAGCGTAGTTTTCTTTCATTTTCTGGTTTTGCTGGTTTTTAGCGTAAACGCGTAAAATTAAAATAAATATTATTTTGATATAGAAAAATTAATGAGGTTTTTCTCACATTAAAATTTACAAGTTTGTAATATTTAAACAAAGATCATGTTTTCTCATTAAACAAGAAATTTAGTTTTATATGTATAATTACGAAAAATATAAAGTTTTAACCAATTAAATTGGTAACTACGAGTTTTCCAAAATAAAAAGTTAAATTGATCTTTCCCTCGTAATTAATTACAACGCACCCGATAATCGAGATTTGTTGTGATAGCGTAATCCAAGATTAAAATCTGACTAGGACCTGCTACTAGAGATTACAACTAGCACACCTAGCTTGGTTTCACAATGGTTCTAAGTCAAGTTCTCCAACTGTAGGGTCTCGGAGACGAACCTAGCATCTTTCCGGAACCAACACCATTTCCAGTCGTAAACAAAGGCAAGTACATTTTGTGTTAGTTTACAATTATTTAATAATCGTTTTATTACAAGTTTAAACTACGATGCAACACAGAACTCTCTTTGAGAGCACTGACTGTAACTACTGTAACTACTGTAACTGTTTGGGGACTGGGGGAGTAGTGTAGTGAGTATGACCACATCCAAAGTAATAATTTAGAACTGTATTAGCTTACCCCTCATACACACGGGGATAAGCCATATCATTCACTGTACAACCCAAGCCGGTCATATTTATTGCCTATTCACATCACAATGTTTTAACTGCTGGAGAACTGTTTATTTTCAAATTGTTTAAAAGTGCATGATTCTATTATTATTTCAATTGTTAGATTATCATGAATTGTACTTTGCTCCCTCCTGACTGGAGATAACATTTTTAGGGGATTTTGAGGATGCTGAGCTATTATACAACAGTTATTATGACCCGGTTCTGTACCCTGTGGTGTTGCCAGAGTCCCCTTAGGAGGACGCAGGACCTGAGGCCGATGAGCTGAACGCTTAGCTAAATTTTTCTGTTTCCAGTTTTGTTGTTTTAAAATTTTGTTATTTGAATTCTGCATTTAATTCAGTTCTTTTGCATTCCAGCTGTATTTTTTTTAAAAGTTGAATAAAGTTTTAAATTTCCGAATATTGAGTTGTGACAAATATTTAGATGTTGTTGTGATAACCTGTAATAGTGGATACAGCTTACTGCCGCCGTCTCAACAACGGTGCAGGCTGGGCATGATCCGGTTCGACCCAACTATTTGGGATTGGGTCGTGACAGGTCCCCATTCAGATGAGTAGGTTGTACATTTAACATGGCTCCAAAAATATCATCTGGTTGGGAACCATTACCAGAGTCTTCTTTCAGTTGTCGCCAAGCCTCTCCGCATGGAGCACCCTCTGCGCCGCCTTCGGCCCATGACTGGCTGGCAGCGGCTGCGGACTTCCTGACCTCCTGCGGGTTGTCACTGGAGGTCATCGTTCGACCTCTTCATCCGGCACCCAAATTGACTTGTTGCCGATCACTCCGGAGGAACGGAATTATCTAGAAAAGAGGAAGCGTTTTGCCGCCTGTGTCATAGGACGGGTGTGCGCACCCTGCAGGACTTTGCGGAGATCCTCCGCGAGGCCAGTGAGGGGTAGACCTCTTATTTTTCTTTTTTTTTCATTTTTTACAGTTTTTTGTCCGCCTCTTGTATACTTCGTCGGAGAATGTTCCGACGACGAAGCTGTGATTTAATGCAATATAATATTTTGTTAACTCAATTTGGTTTCGGCTACAAGCGACTAACTATTTTATCTATTTTTCAATTAATAAATCTTGTTACGTCAAATCCATATATCAGCGACGATATCCCATCAATGACTTGTTACGTCATAGAATTGATTATGCTGCCAGCGTCAATCTTGCCGTCAAATCTATCTTAAATATGATTACAAAGTAAAATAGAGGACAACTTTGAGTGTTTCAATTTTACTCTTTTCAAGTACATAGTCTTCTTACCAAGTCGTCAAACGTTCAAAAATTTAATCAAATATTCGAAAAATGGAAATATTGAGATTAAACTTCACATTCTTAAATATGTTGTCAATTTTTTTTAATTAAACATGTTTCCACCACGTTTTTTCTGCCAAATTTTTCAATAATTTATACGGAACACGTGGATATATACTAGTAATAATAGTAATAAATTTAATTTTGGAAAGTAGTTTTTAAAATTAGGGTCTCAAAATCCCAAAGGTTTATGTAGTAATTTCACATGGATATATACTAGTAATAATAGTAATAAATTTAATTTTGGAAAGTAGTTTTTTAAATTTAATAGTAATAAATTCGACCGTCTTATACTAGTAATAATAGTAATAAATTTAATTTAAGACTCAAAACTATTCTAATTTTTTCCACTTTCCAAGGTCATATAAGACGGTCGAATTTTTCCTCTTCTTCTCTCAAACCCTCTTCCTTCTCCCAAACCCTCTTCTAATCAAAATGCCGCCGAAGAAACATCGACCGTCGCCGAAGGGGAAAAATCAACAAAGGGATGCGATACAGGCCCGAAGGGCAGAACTTGCAAGGGCGGCGAAAACCAAGATTATGGTCGCTAGGGCAGAGGCCGAAAGGGCAGCGGCGGAAGCAGCGGCGACGGCAGCGACGATGAAAGCGGAGGCGGCAGCCAATCCACCTGCAAAAAGGCTAAAAAAAATTTATTGCTCGTGTAGGTCCTAAAAATCAAGTTGCACCCATCAAAGAAGTCATGAAAATTAAATTGTGCTGCGCACACATCCAAGCGCGCAAGCTGACGTGGCCTTGTCATCATTATCTGACAGAGAATCAGATCTTCTGACAGCTGACAGCACGTTGAACGAGAAAACTGTTCGTTTATCGTGCAGCACAGCGCTCGAGGACAGCTGTACATGCAGCGCAATCTGCCAGACTCCCTGCAGCGCGGTCCATCCCAGCGCAATCTGAAGCCAGCACAATTCAGGTGGCGCACTTCATCAAGACAACTGACAATTTACACGTGGCCTACATGCCATCAATTACTCACCATGTGGCAACCGTCTGTACACGACCAAGCGCATTTCAATCAAACAATGCCACGCGTCACATACAGGTGGTCCACGATCGAGTAACTGCCTGCGCAGTTCATTACTTGCGCAATCCAAAGTCTGCGCAATCCATCCTGCACAATTCAGAATAACTAAAAGTTAGTTATTTTCAGAACTCTATAAATAGAGTTTCAAGTCTTCATTATCATATACACATTCAAGTCATCACCAGAGATCAGGAGTTCTTGCCAAAGTGCTGCTGCAATCTTCAGAGGCTACCGTCTTCAAAGTTCACATCGTCCAAGGGATAAAGCGATCGTCATTCAGATCGAATTCCTATAGTTGTACTTTCCCAGAATTCTTGTAATCTTCTTACAAAGTTTGTGAAATAAAGATCAACTTTTATTTTTGCAAACAAAATGGCGACTCTGCTGGGGACGACTTTCTCCTCCGACGAGGAAGTGACAACTCAATGTGACGTAGCGTCTATCGGAAAGACGCAGAAGACGCTGGTTGTAAAGGTCAACCAGACGGCCTACGAGGCGATGATCAACTCCAGGACCACCCCTCGCACTGCAACAACTTCTGCCACGAGCAAAGTTCACCCAGTGTGGGTCCCCAAGACTGTTGTGCAGTCTACTGCCTCTGCTGCTCAGCCTGCTGCGCAGTCTACTGCCTCTGTTCCCAAGACTGCTGCCTCTGTTGTGCAGTCTGCTGCTACTGCCCATGCACAGTATGCTGCTCCCCTTGCCAGTGCACAAACCACTTTCTATGCTGCTCTGTCAAAGTGCAAGACTCCTCTTCCCCTGGCGCAGTTGGTTGCAACTCTGCCTGCGCAGTCCACCACTCCAGCAACCAGAGTGCAACTCAAGCACACTGGCATCAAAACTCCTGCTGCGCAAGCTGCTGTGACAGTGGCCAGAAGACCTTCTGCCAGAACTCCTCATGCGCAATTGGCCAGTGTGCCAACAACCACTCCAACCCCTGCGCAAACTGTGCTAGCGCAGTCTAAGAGGGACATCCCTTTGGCTAATCTCTCTTCTTCTCACAGCAAAGGGAAAAACTCTGTTCCTCTTCCCAAACACCCTGTTGCTCCAGCACAATCCACTGGGGGTAGTCTTTTGACTATTCCTCCTCCACCTCAGAACAAAGGAAAAGGCCCGTTGGTCTTTTCTCAAACTTTCTCGTCTCACGACTTGGAAGACAACAGAGGGAAACGCTCTTTAGCCAACCCTTCTTCACAAAACAAAGGAAAAGGCCCTTTGGTCTTTTCTCAGTCTTCCTCGGTTTTTACCGTAGAAGATCAATCTGAATGTGCTCCGGCACCAATCAGTACCAGGACTCTCTCCAACAAGAGTTCTTCTTCCCTCCTTGCCAAAGGGAGGTGTACTGATCAAAGTGGTATTCTGCCTACTTCGGTAGCAGAATTCCAAGATCTCCCAACTCTCAAGATATTCCGTTCAAAACAGAGAAAATTGCTGGTGTCGCAGACAGAAACCCCTTGGGGTGAATTTGCTGATCTAAGAACTTATCTCAGTAGACCAACTTCGGTGAAACGCAAACAGCCAATGCCGAAGACCAACCAGCATCAGAGGCAAACTTCCAGGATCAAAAATCCTGACACCTATGCTAATGAAATAAGTACTTCCCTGTACACTCAAGGGACAAAACATTTGAAGAACCGGAACCATGTTCCGAATATTGTCAAAGAACATATCCCTCGAACTTCTTCTCGTCCCGTCATTGTTCCCGATCTCCGAGAACACCTCAAACAAAAATGGGACAACATCTCAACGCCTCCAGTACAACCACTTGGACACCATTGTAATCACAAGGTTGTCATCAAGTGTTGCTGTCAGACAATAAAATGATCTGTCTTTGATCGTTTGAAATTTGCAACGTCTGAATCTATGTCAGAAGATGAAGACGAAGTTCTGTACGCGTCCGTTAACATGACTTCCAGGGACACTGGGGGTAGGAAGTGCTCCAAGCACGACAAGCCTCGTAAGCCAAGCCAGCGGTATTTGGATCTACTCCAAGAATCTTCTGATGGAGTATTCCAACATACCCGATCCCGAAGCCGAGATACAATCGGTCAAAGAAATCTTCATGATCCTTCTGGTCATCTTCCTTTTTCTCACTCAGGAGATGATTCTTTCTCCGACTATGATGTATACAGTGAAAGTTCGGAACAGACAATGTCTTTCACTGTACCTAGAGAAGTGACAGCTTATGTTGTCACTGAAGATCCAGATGCTTCCAGTTCAGCAAGTCAAGAACAGCGAATAGCTGCACTAGAAGACAAGCTGAAGACCATGGCCGAAATGGTTGCAAGTATACATTCTATTTTTGTGGCCCAACATACAGTACCACCGATTGTATCTGCTGCAAATCCTGAGATCATAGCATCGTCGGTGCCTGTCAATACAGGGCTGGGGGTAGCATCTCCTCAAATACCTCCGGTACAGATTCAACCTACACCCAGTCAGTCAGGTGTTGGGGGTAGCGCTTACCACGCTGTTCCTCCCCCTAACACGCTGATTCAGCCTGCTCCTTCTACATCAGTGGAGGATGCCAATAAAGCTGTTAAACTCCTGCGCACTCAATTCGAGGCCTTCAAAGAGAAGGACAATTTGTAGAGGTTGGGGATCAAACAACCTTACCCAGTTGAATGGAAGGAAGTCCTATTTCCTCCAAAGTACAAAATCCTAACAATCTCGCTGTTTGACGACAGTACTTCTTCCAGTCAGTTCATTAACCACTTCGAGGTAATGACTGTCCAACTTCAGCCAAATGATGCTCTTCTTACCAGAGTATTCGTCGGCTGTTTAGCCGGTGTATCATACGATTGGTACAGGAGCTGGTCATCTTCCTCTTTCTCACTCAGGAGATGATTCTTTCTCCGACTATGATGCATACAGTGAAAGTTCGGAACAGACAGTGTCTTCTACTGTACCTAGAGAAGTGACAGCTTATGTTGTCACTGAAGATCCAGATGCTTCCAGTTCAGCAAGTCAAGAACAACGAATAGCTGCACTAGAAGACAAGCTGAAGACCATGGCCGAAATGGTTGCAAGTATGCATTCTATTATTGTGGCCCAACATACAGTACCACCGATTGTACCTGCTGTAAATCCTGAGATTATAGCATCGTCGGTGCCTGTCAATACAGGGCTGGGGGTAGCATCTCCTAAAATACCTCTGGTACAGATTCAACCTACACCCAGTCTGTCAGGTGCTGGGGGTAGCGCTTACCACGCTGTTCCTCCCCCTAACACGCTGATTCAGCCTGCTCCTTCTACATCAGTGGAGGATGCCAATGAAGCTGTTAAACTCCTGCGCACTCAATTCGAGGCCTTCAAAAAGAAGGACAATTTGCAGAGGTAGGACAATTTGCAGAGGTTGGGGATCAAACAACCTTACCCAGTTGAATGGAAGGAAGTCCTATTTCCTCTAAAGTATAAAATCCCAATAATCTCGCTGTTTGACGGCAGCACTTCTTCCAGTCAGTTCATTAACCACTTCGAGGTAATGACTCTCCAACTTCAGCCAAATGACGCTCTTCTTACCAGAGTATTCGTCGACTGTTTAGCCGGTATAGCATACGATTGGTACAGGAGCTTGCCCGATGGCTGTATCACTTCCTTCTCAGGTCTAAAATAGATCTTCTTGGAATGATTCTATGAGGGGATCAATGACATGACCATGTCAGCCCTTAATAAAATCAAACAAAGACACAATGAAACTGTTGAGAGTTTCATTGAAAGGTTCCGCCGAGAAGCTTTAAAAATGCCTCCTGGAACTCCGGTCGCTGTGACTATAGACACCTGCAAGGCAAATCTTTTGCCTATCATCAGCATGTGGACGGGGTCAACTCAGTTCCAAGACTGGCCATCCTTTATTGTCAACGCTAAAGCAGCTGAAGTTAGTGCTGACAAATTCAAACAGTTAGGGGTACACATGTCTAACCCCGATCGGGATGAACATCAGACATCGGGTGGTGGTAATCGCCAGAACAACCGCAAGGAAAAAGAGACTTTGAATATCAACTTGAAGAACAAAGAATCTTTGACGGTCAACGTAGCTCCACCTACGTCTACTTCTACTCCTTCTGCACCTCCACCAAGAGAACCTCGTCCGAAAGTAGAGTACTCCTTTGATGAGAATGACACCGTAAGCATCTTTGATTGCTTAATCAAAAGCAATAAGCTCCAACTCCCAGACCCGAAGAAGCCTGATGAGGTCGGTAAGACTGATCATCCTAAGTACTGTGTCTATCACAGATTCATTGGACATCCCACTCGAGCATGTTATGTGCTCAAAGGAAAAATTCAGTAGCTAGTCAACGCTGGTGTTGTCACTCTGCAGCAAGACGAGAAGACTGTTACCGCGAACATGGTCTCAGTTCAGTTCGGTGACTTCCCTCCACAGATGGTACAACACGGTGTCATTCCTATCCCCAAAGCTATTCTTGAGATCGAGAATCTCCCTCCTCCACGAAGTGAAGGTCTCGTCCCCTTGTCTCTTGACAATGGCGAGATTATGTGGATTCACCATGATCTTGCTTCAGAGTTTGAAGTTCCCTCTTCCTCCTCCAAGAAGAAAGACCGCTCCAAGGGCAAAATAAAGATCTGCAATATGGTGTCTTTTGACCCCATAGTTGACGAGGAAATCCTGTTGGGCACCAGATCAGGGAAAGCCTATCTAAAGGATTATCCCGAAGCTCAGGAGAATCCTGCTTCTTCTTCTGAGCCTGCTCCCGTGCAACCTGCTTCTACTGAGAATATTCCTACTACATCCTCACCGGTTGTAGAGTCTACTCCTCCCAAGCCGACAGTCGCCGACAAAGGCAAACAATAAGTCCGTTTGGACAAACCTTTGAAGAAGTCATCTCCTTCTGGACTTGAGAAGCCTTACAACTTTGATATCTTGGCTGAACTAGCCAATACACCGGCCCGACTATCAATTTTTGAGCTCTTGCGCCTCTCCAAAGAGACTCGGAAAACTCTGAGTGAGGCTCTCATGCAGGCAAAAACCTGTCTAGCCCTTCTGAAGAAGCCAAAAGCAGAGCCTGTCTCTTGCCTTCATTGTCATAGTGTATTAGAGTTAATTCCAAACATTACCTTCACCCAGGGTGACATGCTGATGGAGGACAATAGGCACGATCGTCCTCTATACTATGCAGGATATGTCGACTCGATGAAAGTCGATCGTATTCTGATAGATCCAGGGTCTGCCCTCAGCATCATGCCAAAGACAATGTTAGATGCATTGAAGATGCCAGTGCATAGTCTCTCCAGTACAATCACCACCATCCTCGGGTTCAACCAGGGAAGAAGTGAACCTCTGGGCAAGATTCGCCTAAAACTCCAAATAGGCAATCTTCGCACAAAGGTGACCTTCTACATCATTGACAACCATGGTTGTTCTTACAATGCTCTGTTGGGGAGACCATTCTTATATGACAACATTGTTCCTTCGACTCTCCATCAATGTTTCAAATATGTCGATGATAATGGAGAGGTTCAAAAGGAGGTTGCTGATCTCTATCCGTTCAAAGGGGTCGAAGCATACTGCAACGATGCTCGTATGTACAAGAATGAGTTTATGAAAGTAGTACTGTCTCTTGACAGTGAAGAAGAACAAGAAGCAATGCGTAATGACACCCTCATCATACCTGTCAAAGGACATGTTTCTCGTCCTCAATCATCCAAACCACTGGCTATTCACTTGCCAGTCCAGAAGCAACCAACTGATGATGATCAGGATCAAAGGGAGCTCACCTCTTCTGAGCCACTTGTTATTGACTTACGTCGTAACAAGGAAAAAAGGCAGCTCACCTCTTCTGAGCCACTTGTTATTGATTTATCTCATAACAAGAAAAAAGGGAGCTCACCTCCTCTGAGCCGCTTGTTATTGACCTCCATCGTAACAAGGCCAATCCTCCTCCACGTTCTTCTTCTCCTCCTCTTGTAATCAATCTGACCAAGTCTGCTAAGGCTAAAGGTCCTGCTGTAAATATAGATGTATAAATCAATGAAAAATTATCTACTTTCCAGTATACTGATGTCATTTATCATGCTAAATGCTATTTGGATATGTTAGATAGCTTTCAGTCATTTACAATGGGAGTTGTACAGTCTCTTCAAACTGAAGTCTTACTCGAACACCCAGATGATTCATACTTTGTTGTCCCTTCTCGAAAGAAAGGCGAGAGTCCGATACTTTTTAGTAAAGGACCAGAACAAAAATTCAGCTATACAGATGATAGCAAAAGTAACGATACGGGACATCTTCAACTTCGTCGTTACAGTCAACAATCAAAAGACATCATCCGGAAGATGGGTTATGACTTCAAGAGTGGCCTCAACTACGGCAAGGGTAGAAGAACTCCTATCCGTACGGCTGTTCCAAAAGGAAAGTCAGAGATGTACTACAGCAGGACCAAAAGAGGTCTCGGATATGCTTCACCTTCGGTATTATCCCCAGCAGCCTCCGAATCCGATAGCGAGGAGCGCTCTAACTCTTCTGATTCCAGATCATGGGATTCTGACACAAGCATTGGTCAAGTTCATCGGTTGATCGTATCTTCTAACATGGTCTCTGTCGAACTTCCAGAAGGCTATGCCGAGGATGTTGAAGAAAATCCCAAAATTGATCATTGAGCTCAACGAATGGATACCCAATGGGAACTCCGATTCGAACAACGAGAACCTCCTACCGAAGATCAATTAGTTCAAATTGATGTAGGAGAGAGTGGGTCATCTCGTCCAATATTCATCAGCAAGAACCTCCCAGAGGCAGATAAGCAAGAATTAATTCTTCTTATTCAAGAATACATTGATGTCTTTGCCTGGAGCTATGAAGACATGCCAGGTCTAGATCCCAAAGTTGCTACTCACAAATTAAATATCTTGCCAAATGCAAAATCGGTCAAACAGCAGCAACGACGTTTCAAGCCAGAAATGATGGACACAATCGATGATGAAGTCAAGAAGCTCATCGCTTGTGGCTTTATCCGAGAAGAGCAGCATCATGATTGGGTAGCCAATGTCGTCCCAGTTCTAAAGAAAACCGAAAAAGTTCGAGTCTGCATCGACTTTCGGGATCTTAATGAAGCATGTCCAAAAGATAAATTTCCTCTCCCTATCACGGACGTCATGATTGACAATACCTGTGGGTTCGAGCGAATATCTTTCATGGATGGATTCTCCGGATACAATCAGATTCGGATGAATCCTGAAGATGAAAACACACTTCTTTCCGCACGCCTCGTAGAGTTTACTGCTATACCGTAATGCCATTTGGTCTCAAGAACGCTGGTGCAACTTACCAACGAGCCATGAGTACCATCTTTCGAGATCATCTGCGCAAGACTGTCGAATGCTACGTTGACGATATTGCTGTCAAGTTTCGTCTAAAAGAAGATCACATCCAAGACTTGAGAACTATCTTCAACCTAATGCGCCAACACCAACTCAAAATGAATTCCACCAAGTCATTCTTGGGTATCTCTAGTGGCAAATTTCTTGGCTTCGTCATTACCTCTAAGGGTATACACGTGGATCCCGAGAAGATCAAAGCCATTCAAGAGATGCGTCCTCCACGCAACCTAAAAGAGCTACAAGGATTCTAAGGTCGACTTGCGTACATCAGGAGGTTCATTTCGAATTTGTCTGGACACTGCAGACCATTTACTCAACTAATGAAGAAGGGTGTATCTTTCATTTGGACTGAAGAATGTCAACGAGCATTTGATGACATAAACGATATCTCATGAACCCACCAGTCTTGGTGCCGCCGATCTCGGGCATACCATTCTTAATGTACGTCCGTGCTATGGATCATTCATTGGGTACTTTACTTGCCCAAAAGAACAAAGAAGGTCATGAACAAGCCATCTACTATCTCAGTCGTACTATGATTGGTGCCGAACACCGTTATAGTCTAGTCGAAAAAGAATGCCTGGATCTTATGTTCGCTATTCAGAAGACTCGACATTACATCATTGGACAAACTATTCATGTCATTTTCCGAGTTAATCCTCTTCGGGTACTGATGAAGAAACCCAGCACACTCAATTCTTGGCTGGCTACATGGGCCATTCTGCTAGCCCAATATGACATGGTATATGTTCTTCAAAAGTCTGTCAAAGGTCAAGCACTGGCGGATTTCTTAGCAGCTCATCCTGTTCCGGAAACATCCAAACTCTATGATAAAATTCCAGACGAGACATTGAAATCAAATATGATCTCCGAAGGATTTCCAACTTGGCGTCTATTCTTTGACGGTGCATCCAGGATCGGACCAAATGGTGCCATTGTTGCAGGAGTTGGAGTTGTCCTTGTTTCTCCAGACGGGTCAACTATTCAAAGAGCCTATTCCTTAGATGAGCCTTGCTCCAACAATGTAGCAGAATACAATGCTCTATTCATCAGCCTTCAGCTAGCTAAACAACTAGATGTCGAATATCTTGAAGTCTATGGCGACTCCAAGCTGGTTATTAACCAGGTTAGAGGAACCTATGAAGTTCGCCATCAAGATCTAGTGCCTTACTATGAAGCGGCAATCAGCATGGCTACATCATTCAAAGCCTTCTTCATCGAATATGTCCGTCGAGCTTGCAATACCGAAGCCGATGCTTTGGCCAATCTTGCAGCAGTCCTAGCCATCCCTATCAAAAGACAGCAAGTGGTGGTTGTCTCTAATCGAGAATTATTCTGCATCGAAAACAATCGTAATATTGAGTTCAGTAATTTTACTGAAGCCAATGTTATCAATGAAGATTGGAGAACTCCTTTCATCGACTTTGTAGTTCATGACATACTCCCTGAAGATCCCAAGTAAACTATGAGTATTCGTCGGCGGTCTTTGCGATTCTACTACAACCAGACCACCAAAACTCTTTACCGGCGGACTTATGACGGCTTACTCTTGCGCTGTCTTGCTGGTGATGAAGCGAAGCAAGTCTTGCGTGAAGCTCACGACGGTGTCTGCGGAGCACATCAACCTGGTCCTAAACTACAGGACCGTATTCGACGCATGGGTTACTACTGGCCCTCTATGGTATCTGATGCCATTGAATATGCGAGAAAATATCGAGCTTGTCAAATCTACGCAGATTTCATTCATCAACCATCAGAATTCCTTCATCCGACTGCTGCTTTCTAGCCTTTTGAAGCTTGGGGCATGGACATTATAGGTCCCATCAATCCTCCTTCTTCTAGAGGACATCGGTTTATACTAGCAATAACCGACTACTTCTCTAAATGGGCCGAAGCTATACCATTGGCTGAAGTTAAGACCAGCAGTGTCATCAACTTCGTCAAACACCATGTCATCTATAGATTTGGTGTACCTCGACGAATCATCCATGACAACGGACCTCAGTTCATCAGCCAAAAGTTCACAAGGTTCTGTGACGATCACCGGATTGACAATGTCGCTTCGACAGCTTACAATCCTGCTGCTAATGGCTTAGCTGAAGCTTTCAATAAGACTATCATCAAGCTCCTCAAGAAGTTTGTGTCTACTAACAAACGAAACTGGAGTGAAAAGCTTGGAGAATGTCTATGGGCCTACGGTACTACGGTCTGCAACCCTACAGGCTTTACACCCTTCTCTTTGGTGTACGGCTGTGAAGCAGTTCTACCCTTGGAACTTCAAATTCCGTCTTTGAGGATTGCCATTGCCAATGAGCTCACTACAGAGAACAACGACCTTCTTCGACTTCAAGAATTGGAGGCGCTCGATGAGAAGCGGCTATTGGCTCAACAGCATATTGAGTTATACCAAGCCCGCATCTCAAAGACTTTCAATCGCAAAGTTAAGGTCAGAGCCTTTCAGAAAGGAGAGCTCGTTTTAACAGTTAGACGTCCTATGACTATGACTCACATGAGCAAGGGCAAGTTCGATGCGAAGTGGGAAGGGCCATACATCGTGAGCAAAGTCTTCTCAAATGGAGCCTATCAACTTACAGAGCTAGACGGTCGAGTTGCAATGATGCCTATCAATGGCAAGTTCCTCAAAAAGTATTATGTATAAATGTAAAAGACATTGCTTGTAATCATCAGACAAGTTCACAAATAAAATTCAATTTTATTTCATCATGAATGGTAGTACATAATATCAAGGAAGGTCACTATCATCCTTCTCAAAATTGGGACGCGAGCCACTGCCATCCTTCTCAAAAACATGATCGGCAAAAGAACCGAGAACATCCTTGCTCGAACCTACCAGGAACTTGCAAGCAGCTATCCTCATGGCCTCTTCTTCTTCAGTTTTTCCTGGTTCAAGAAGGAAGTCCAAAATATCCCTGGGCGGCTTGGGTACAGACGAACCCTCGCCTACCTCTGTCTGCTTTGGCTGGGCCGGCTCGACTGGACGTTCTTCAGTAACCGCTTCAACCTTCGGGGTGATCTCAGCCTTCTTGGATGTATCTCCAGACGACATCTTTATGTTAAAAAGTGAAAGTGATCATTCAGTCTGATTTTCTGTTCTATTTATAGACAGAGATTCATATGACAATGAAGCGACACATTCATCCGACGGTTCGTCCGTTCATTACATTCATCACACGGTTCACCCGTTCATCACATTCATCTGACGGTTCGTCCGCTCATTATATTCATCTGACGGTTCGCCCGTTCATCCATTCATCAGACGGTTCACCCGTTCATCCAAATATCTGACGGTTCTTCCGTTCATCATATGCATCTGACGGTTTGCCCGTTCATTACATTCATCCGACGGTTCACCCGTTCATCACATACATCCGACGGTTTATCCGTTCATCTATTCATCTGACGGTTCGTCCGTTCATCATATCTATCAGACGGTTCATCCGTTCATTCCATTCATTTGACGGTCCACCCGTTCATTCCGATGATTCACTTCGTTCATTCATTTCGTTCACACATTTTGACGAATCATCCATTTCGTTCATATCAGCAACTTGTCATCTTTGATTAAGTTGTTTACTGAAATAATAATATTCAATAAATTATATTCTGCCATGTCCACATTACCTCTGAGCAGATATAATTGAATATAATTATTTTCCAAAATCAAGAAATATATCATGTCTTGCACCTCTGAATATATTTCCTATCGCTATTATTTCTATCTGAATAAGATATGCAATAAATAATAGAGCCACCAAGAAAATATCTTTTTATTGATCAAAATTGAAAGACATTACAAAATTACATATCACAAAAATCGAAGATACAAAAAGTCTTTCTCATTCCGCTGGCGGGATCATCAAGCTGGTCATCTGCTGTTTTAAAGATTGCAGTCGCTCCTCACGAGAGTCCATCACTCGCCTCCTAGCTTCCACCATCCCAGACTTATCGTCGAAAGACGGCATGGTTACTATTCTGCGAAAGATTTTATCTTGATGAGTTGCGACATACTCATCTCTTTTCTGAGTCAGAGCATTCAGTCGTTGAACTGCAGCCTGGTGTTGTGTGGTCTCATCCTCCAGAGCAAGTTGAACAAGTCTCAGCTCTTCTTGAAGACGGACCGATTCTGCTTGCAGCTCGGCAACTTTCCTCTCCTTCTCTTCAGCAACAGATGCTATTGTTTCCACTTGGGAATTATACTCAGCAGACTTAGTAGAGAAAGTGTCCAAGAGAACTTGAAGATCAACCTTCGCAACTATAACTTCTTGTGACATCTTCTCAAATTCAACCTGTACCAAGAGCTCCATCTCCCCCTATTAAGCTCTTTGTAAATCTTAACCGATGCCTCTAGCTCATCTAGTACATGTTCAAGAAAAATAGCCTGAGCTTCGTCGCCTTGACTGCGGATGGCATTGATCAAATAGGAGGTTGGACCTCTAACTGTAGAGAAACCAGCATCTTCTTTCTCTTTCACCCTGTCTACTAAGGGTCTCAACGAATTAAAGAAAAGGTTGCTGAAGGAGCTAATGATAAATCGGTTAGTAGCCAGAGCACCAGGAGTAGCAGCTACTCCCATAGACGTTGAAGCAGCAGCATGTGTCTGTGTAGATAGACGTTTAACTTCTTCCATTTGAGTAGAGGGCTTTTTAGACAGAGGAGCCATCGTAGAGCTAGCTGCCCCTTCCGGATGTTCTTCTGCAAAATCAAATGAACCTTATCATTGTTTGTTGTTGTCATTAGCAACTAATTGAAAAGGATCAAAAGTAAAAGGCGATCTTACCATGGCTTGCCCCAACAACAAGTCTGTCATCTGTTGGCACAGGTTCCAATCTAGAAGAAGTAGCCTCAGACATTACTGCCTGGCTACTACCAGCCTCAGAGCCACCCAAAAAATGTCGGCTACCACTAGCTATAGCCATTATTGGTACTTTGTCTGTACATACGAGAGGAACTGGGGAAGATTCAAGTTCTGCATGGATAAAAATATGGATGTTAGCCATTAATCTATGAAAAGAAGGTTGATAATCTCATTTAATACCTTTGGGAGCAGCAGGAGTAGTTTCTTCAGGTGCTACTTCTTTACCCGCATTCTTTTTCGGAGACACATGCACCTCAACATCCTCTTCAGGATTCAACGTGTCATCAACAGCTTCCGAGGTACATGGACATTAGCGTCCTCTTCGGTGTTTAAAGTATCACCAACAGCTTCTGTTGATATATTTTCATTACTCACACTGTCTTTCGGTGCTTCTTCGCTGTCAGTTGCGACGGTCGAATTTACATCATCCTACAGGCCGAAGTCGCAATCATTCAATGCTTCAATCATTAAACGATCTTCTTCTTCACGGAGTGTTCCTGGTGTAGTAGGAAGTTGGGCACCTTCCACTGCGAGTGAAGGAGATCGCAAAACTTCATCTTCTCTCTCCACAATGTCTTTTCTGGTCTCTACAGCCTCATCCCTCTGTTCTGGACTAGGAGTTTCTTGCCTAGGTTCAGGGACAAGAGTGGGAGATGACATTGTAACTCCGGCAATAGCACTAGCTACGACCGATGACATAGGTCGAAGAGTGACTACTTTCTTTTTTCGGAGGACTAACTTCTTTCTATGTAGAGGTCTCTCTGGACTCTCTACATCTATAACATTGTCTTGCCTTCGGATAGAGGTCGGGGTCGCCGCCTCTTCTCTTTGGGTTGATTCGGCCTGTTGTCGAGATTGCGATCGGGTCGTGACCCTTTCTGATGGTTCCATGACAAGTTTCTTCTTCGCAACTGGAGAAGAAGGTCCTTCTCTCCTTCTCTTCCTCTCCTTGGCAGGAGATTTGACAACTTTTAAGGAGATGCGCAATAGCTCATTGATTTCTTCTCGAAAGTTGGCCTCCCTAGAAGCTTCCAACGGCACATCGACCGGTTCACGTTCTTCTTCGTTGCCAGGAGCCACCACAACAGTTGTTCCCTTCTTTAATCTAGTCGTCGTCGTGAAGTTATCGGCAAGACTGAAATTCTCTGCAAAGGTGTTCGTCGATGTGTAAAAGATTGAATATGTGTACAACATCCGCGGGCCATGGTCGCTCTTTGTTGGCATCGAGAACATGGCTCTGGTATCTCGAGCATTGTAATAAGCCCATGCCCGGGCGCCATCGATCAAATAACCTTGTCCTTGCAGGCATGTTATGGCGTTACCCACGTGGAACTGGTCGTAGCCGAATTGACGAGCAAAGTGGCTTGGCAGATATGGTTCCAAGTAACATTCATCTTCAAATCTATAAACCAAGTGCGACGGCCTAATCGTCCTCAGCCAATCAAATGCTGCACGACCCAAAGGCTGCCTCCCAAGATCAACCAGATTTGTAGACATATATTCATAACCAGTCGGAGGGGGAACACAGTAAAAATTCTACCCTTTCCCGAGATTCAGTGCTCGTCTGCAATCTCTTAGGCTGGTATAAATCCATTTGCTCCTTGAGAATCTCCGCAAGAAGCTTCCGCTGACCGTCCCCATATCGGGGTTCATCAATGAAGGTTGGTACAGAAGCAACCATCCGAACAAATAAGTGTAGGGAAGCTCCAGCCGAGGAAAGTTCCCTTTCTCTCCTTTCCCCTTGAGCATTGAATCAACAAAAAGACGAAGACCCACGTTCATTCTGCAGGTCATCGCCGATAGCACATCCATCCGGTAGCCAAAGACTAGACGGACGGCAGCAAAGAGCACGCCGCGATGGAAGCGATCTACGGCGCTCGCTCCGGGGATGACGAATCGTCGTAGCCAATATGTGAGGAAACCCGCTAGCTGGGCTTCCTTTGACATGGGCCTATAGTCAATTCTCATAAAACTTTCAATTATATCCCCCGTCTTGAAAGGAGGGTATTGAAGTTCGTCATCAACCTTGATGTCCATTTCCTTGTTTTCCTCCATCAATCCTATCACCTCACTATGGCTGAGTGGTTTGAAGAAGGTAGGGTTGCACGTATCGTGATCCTTAGTCTTCTTCTCGATGATGTGGTTGAGGAAGAGATAGGGCAACCACTTTGACGAGTAGCAAGTGCCAGAGGAACCACTCTTGTAATACATGGAGAAGATCTTATAGTGGCACAACAATTCTTAAAAAACAGCCACCATCTCAGCATTCTCCCGATGAAGCCGGTCCAACTCGTCATTTGTGGGAACAAATTCTTCATAAAGGAAGTCTCCCATTGGTAAGCTTGAGATATACTTCATCTCATGAAGAGCTAGTCCAATCTCTCCACAGGGTGTCATGAAAGTCCCTGTCCTAAAATTGTACCTCTCCGCCAAAACGAGAAACAGATGAGGGCTGGGGTGGAATCCATATACGGTAGAGTATACCGCCTGGTACAGCTCAATCTCTTTGAGCTTCTCTTCGAACTGAACCAATATCCAATTGGTTATGTAGTTCCATCTTTTGTTATCTGGGTTCACCAGACCTGTCAACCGGATGTCCTGATCCGGGTATCTTCCCTCAACCTTTGCAAATTCATTTGTAAAGATCGGTGTTCTAACTGGCAGCAGTAAGGAGGAGTTCTTCGGTGGGATACAGCCGGGCTTCAATCCCCTGAGCAAGGAGCTGTGACGCTCAGAGGAGCTATAGAACATATCCTTGTGATTCGGTCCTTTCTTCACACAAATATTTCCTGTTCTGGCTTGCTGGAGTGGAGTAATATCCCAGTCCATCCTCCTGGGATAACTCGCATGAGCATAGCGGGATAGAGAGAGGCACCTGGCAATGTCTGGTAACAGTATTCTTTTTTCACCTCTTTGAAAGAGTCTTTGTTCGACACGAGGCCTCGGCTGAGAACTCTTATCAAGAGCCTCACCGAATAGAAACAAGGGTTTCTTATGAGTAATGGTATCGGCAGTCTGCAGAGGCTGCCCATTCATCAGACTCAATAAAATTTTGTTGTCCTGTGCTACTAAGATGGCTTGACGGGAAGATGGCAGAGCATATTGGAAAAATATTACATGGGACAAATCTTCCTTAAACTCTGGTTCAGCAAGGGTCCCTGTAAAGATTTCATAATCTGGGTCTTCTCTGATGTTAATTGCATCAAACAGAAAGACAGAATTCAGTATATGCAAAATCAAAGATTCTGTCCAAAAAATCAGCAAATTGTGCAAGCATCAGATTGCGCTGTCTGTAAAACATCAGATTGTGCAACAACAGCTTCTATGCACAAACTGTCCAGTTGCGCCAACATATTCACTTGCACAAGCCGTCAGATTGCGCTAACAAGCTTGCGCAAGACAGCAGTTTGTGCTGGACAGACTTGCGCAAACCGATAGAATGCGCTGACTTCTGCCAGCGCTTTCCAACCGATTGCGCAAGAAAATAGTCTTCATAAAAATAAAAACTATTGGGTTTGTGCAACCGAAACCCTAAACAGTGTGGCGCAATATAACCAAATCTCTAAAAAGAGATAGGTTTGAAGATTCAATCATGTCGAAGAACCCTAAAAAGGGTTTTTGATCGAGCAACTACTTTGCAGTGCGGGATGATCGACTTCGTGTCGTGAAATGCGCGGCGCAGCCCGAGTCGAAGAATCGGCAGGGGCTTTGCCCTTGTCAGCGGCAGAACGCTTCGGAGCCATTGAAGTCGACGGAGAAGAAGGAAAAGAGTCGGAGTGGGCTCGGGAATTTTCTCTCTTGAACAAAGTGGAAACAAGTAAAGAACAACAGAAAGAGGAATGAGAACTATTTATAGTTTTTCGAAAGCAAACAGACGCCTCAGATTGCGCCGAAGAAATAGGAACTAATTCCTCCAATTGCGCAGACAGGGCATTACTTGCGCAACTTGATTTTAATATCAAAATTCAAAGTATTTCGAAACTTTGAATATTTTCAAACTTCGAAAACTTTGAAAGGGGTCTTGTAGGTCCTAAAAATCAAGTTGCACCCAACAAAGAAGTCATAAAAATCAAATTATGCTGCGCACACATCCAAGCGCGCAAGCTGACGTGGCCTTGTCATCATTATCTGACAGAGAATCAGATCTTCTGACAGCTGACAACACGGAGAACGAGGAAACTGTTCGTTTATCGTACAGCACAGCGCTCGAGGACAGCTGTACATGCAGCACAATTTGCCAGACTTCCTGCAGCACGGTCCATCCCAGCGCAATCTGAAGCCAGCACAATTCAGGTGGCGCACTTCATCAAGACAACTGACAATTTACACGTGGCCTACATGCCATCAATTACTCACCATGTGGAAACCGTCTGTACACGACCAAGCGTATTTCAATCAAACAATGCCACGCGTCACATACAGGTGGTCCACGATCGAGTAACTGCCTGCGCAGTTTATTACTTGCGCAATCCAAAGTCTGCGCAATCCATCCTGCGCAATTCAGAATAACTAAAAGTTAGTTATTTCCAGAACTCTATAAATAGAGTTTCAAGTCTTCATTATCATATACACATTCAAGTCATCACCAGAGATCAAGAGTTCTTGCCAAAGTGCTGCTGCAATCTTCAGAGGCTATCTTCTTCAAAGTTCACATCGTCCAAGGGATAAAGCGATCGTCATTCAGATCGGATTCCTGTAGTTGTACTTTCCTAGAATTCTTGTAATCTTCTTACAAAGTTTGTGAAATAAAGATCAACTTTTGTTTTTACAAACAGCTCGACAAAGACCGGAAAATCTATCTTCGATACAGAATCGTCGGAAGACTCAACTTATGAAGATCGAAGGCGTACTCAAGCGAAGGCTAAGGTGGCAACGGATACAGAGTCATCAACGTACTCTGAGGATTTTGAATCCTCATCAGAAGAGGAAAATGAAGAGGAAGAGCAATCATCAAATAAGTCCCAGGCTGGAGAGGTGGTAAAAAAATTTAAAGACTCTAAATCTAAGAAGATTTACATTAAATATTTTAAGAAAAAGGCTGTTATGCCGGAAAGATCAATTAAGATGGATGATGTCGAAGACGAAGCTTTCCTGGATATATTAAAATTCTATCAATTGGAGAAACTGAACAAATCCTGTCTTAAGAAAATCTTCCAAACAACAGTAAGAGAATTTTACTCAAATCTTCCGGCTGAAATTAAAGAAAAAGAAGAGGATCAACAACTGGTGTTTCTGAGAGGAAAACTGATTGGGGTAAATGCTGCTGTCATCAACGAATTTTATGGATTTGATCCAGTTTCTGAGTTTGATATGAAAGATATTGATAATGTTTCCATGACGGATGCAATTCATGAGATTACAGGTGTATCAATGGGTGCCAAGACCCCTCAAAATGTATACAAAGATCAATTAAAAACTTTGTATAAATTGTTGCATGCCTACGTATCTCAAACACTCAACCCTACTGGACATGAGTTTTCCATCCATCCCGAGAGAGTAAAATTTCTTTATTATATGGGAAAGAAAAAAGGATGGATATAGGTTCCTACATGTTCAGTAGACTGATGCATCTCGTGGGAAAACCAACTGCAAGGACAGCTCTCCCTTTCGGAGGATTTGTATGCTCGATGGCTAGTAAACATTCTGTCCCAAACTTAGCAGGGAATGTTTATATTAAAAACAAAGGCCCCATGAGAAAACTAACTTTCACTCGAATGTTTGGAAAACAGGCAGCAGCTGCAAGCAAACCATCAACATATGGAAAACCATCAACTTATGGAATCAAAAATACTAAGGATAGGGTTGATGATCTATACAATTTTGTTGCTGCAAACTTTGAGAATGTCTTCAAAGAGATGAAGACTATATCCGACAACCAGAAATTGATTCTGGATAAGATTAACCAGATAGAGGTTGAATTTGCTGACCAAGAATAAGATTTTTTTCCTCATGAAGAAGGTAAATGGGGCTAGCCCAAACTCTTATGTAAAAATACACACTGTGCACATTGACACTTTAATGCTAACCATCACTTTGATACTTCTATTTATGTTTCTGGATGTCATTTCTAGATATACAGTGAGTCCATACTGACTATAATTTTTTTTAATCCGTCCCTCAAGGTGTAGGTGAAGGATATTTTGAGAAAAAAGAAGAAGAAGAAAAAAGAAACAAGAAGAAGATGGAGATGGCTATGCAGATTCATCTTTTGAGTTTTGAATCTTTTATTTCAATTTGGAAATAATATTTGACTTGTAATATGGTTCTGAATATTTGTTGGTCATAGCGGTCAAACTAAATTTTGTGTTTGAAATATTGTAAGACTAAACTTTTCGCTTGTATTAAGTGCATAGTTCGTAGTTTTTTTGGAAAATGTAATATGGTCTTGAATTTAGAGTAGGTCTGATATTTATTTGGATTATTGTATTGTGAATTATGCAGGTTCTATGTTGAATTACTAACGTGGATTGGGCAGATTACTGTAACGTGAATTATGTAGTTTATTGGACTTGGAATGAAATATACTTAATTTGATTATGATTTTTTGGTTGAAGCGTTTTTTTGATTGGCAGTTGGCCTTCATAGATGATATTGATATTTTGGTGTATTCCTTTGATTTGCAGATGCCCATCACAGATTTCATGAGTCCTGGGTGCATTCCTAGGGTTTACAGATGGCCTCATTACGGATGCATTTCTGGGATCACTAAAACTTTATTTGATTGTAATGTGTTTTGCTTTCTGTAAAAAATTATTACATCGATGCCATCAGTATGAATTCGATGCCAGTGCCTGTTCATCCCTTGTTATTGCTGAAGCAAAATTGTAATGCTGCATGTTCATCCCTTGTGATTGCTGAAGCATAATTGTAATCCTGCCTGTTCATCCTTTGTTTGTTATTGCCATCAGTACATCGATGCCATCAGTATGAAGTCGATGCCAGTGTAATGCATAATGTAATGTAAGAAAAATTCTCTTTGATAGTAGGTTAATTATATTCAAACACTCGCAAAAAATTTTGTGCAGCCATACAGTGGAAGCCTGATAAAATAATATTCGGATTTTCTTGAACATGATTTAATATTAAATGAATATACTGTGGTAAATGATATTAAAAATACTGTAAATATTTGGTGAAAAAAATATGAGATACTTGAACATTTCCAGTCCTAAATGTACCATACTTTGTTAAAAGCACAGAGAGTGTCCATTTTCCGTTTTCAAAGAACGGAGAATGACCATTCTCCATGTTAAAGGAACGAAGAATGGCCATTCTCCTTGAGAATGACCATTCTCTGTGTTAAAAGCAAAGAGAATAGCCATTCTCCGTCCATTCGCCGTGTTAAAAGCAAAGAGAATGACCATTCTCCGTGTTAAAAGCAAAGAGAATGGCCATTCTCCGTGTTAAAAGCAAAGAGGATGGCCATTCACCGTCCAAAAAAAATATTCTCTTCGAAAATATTATCATTAGAAAAGTTAAAAATATTTCGTCCGATCAATACAGATTTTTTTTTAAAATATGTGAGCAGATGATCCGCCCGACCTCAGAAGCAGGTTTTCTCAGTTTACCACCACCACCATGACATGTAGCTTTATTAACAAAATATTAAATTATTAGATGAAAAATAAGAGGCATGGACAGTAAAATTAGAGCGGCGCCGCTGGTACTTCTTCTTGTTCGAGGAGGTTTCGACGACGTCCGACGTGAACCGGACCGATTCTTCTCGGCGCAGCTGGTACTCCTCGTTGTTCTAGGAGGGCTCGACGACGTTCGACGCGATCCGGACCGATTCTTATTTCCTTCTTCATCTCCGTTTCTCTTTCCACCACCACCACCACCACCATCACGGCCTGTAACCAAAAATTTTTTTTTACGAAATATTAAATTGGATGGACGAAAGAAAGAGTAAATATGAGTTAATTTAGGGTGTTCATTGAAAAAATTAAAGTGAAGAATGACCTGCTAAAGCAAGTTACCAACAGGTCAAAAGTCTAAATCAGCATTAAATGATGTTTCTACTCTATTATTCAATCCGAACCATTGGATCAACATCCAACGGTCCAAATTTCGGATGTATCGATACATCCTTTTCCAAGGGATGTATTGTAGAACGACCCATATATATATATATATATATATATATATATATATATATATATATATATATATATATATATATATATATATATATATATATATATACACCCCCCCCATGCCCCCCCCTCCCCCCCGGGCTCCCCCCCCACCCCCGGCCCCCCCCCCCCCCCCCAAAAAAAAAAAAAAAAAAAAAAAAAAAAAAAAAAAAAAAAAATATATATATATATATATATATATATATATATATATATATATATATATATATATATATATATATATATATCATATAGTTATGATATGATGAGAAACCAGTGTCGACATTCGCGAATGAGCATTCGACAACAGAGTTGGTAAGAGTATCATTAGGAAGAAAGGCAGAGGCGGAACCAGAATTTTGGAGTAGGATGAGCTATCTAATAGTTACTATAAGGTTCTAAAAATTTATGCCAAAAAATTGGCAAAATTTTCTTCGTAAATTCGATGATTCAAAATCTGTCACAGACAATAAACTTAAAAAGAAAGATAGGATGTAGATAACAAATACTCAATTCATCATTTTCTCATCTATAATTACTTCATTTCATCATATACTACATACAAAATGTAGAGTTAACAAAAACTATATAGCCATCATATGCTATGTCAAGTATGACATGTACAAAAAGTGTCTTTCATATCCTATTGAACAGCCAGTACATTTCAACTGCTAAGAGCATCTCCAACCCTGTTGTCTTGTTAAGTGTTGTGAGTCTTAGGTGGCTCCTATGTGGCATGAGCCACAAGACAATGTCTTGTTTATGTGGCAAAACTATAACTCAAAAGACAATGAGATAGAAAAACTCTCTCCAATGCAAAAGTATTGAGGAGACAATAAAAAGTATTTTTTCCAACTTCCAAGACACAACTACTCATCTTCTTTCTTTTTTCTAATATTTTTTATTCATAATTGATGACATGGAAGAGAAGACATTGTCAAGTGCATTGTCTAGAACAAGACAATCAACTTCACAATGTCTTCTTTAATTTTTGCCACATAAGCTTCACACTTGACTTGACAATTGCATTGGAGAAGAACTTTTGAATAAAATTTTGTCATTCCTATGTGGCAACAACTTTTTTCCAAAGTCACAATAGGGTTGGAGATGCTCTAACAATCAACAACAAAGGATTAGTACACGTAGGAGCCACCATATATGCTACATAAGAAATTTGACACATATTCAAACTGGAGCCACCATATATGCTATGGCGTTGAAACAGAAACTATGTAGCCATCATATGCTATTGTCAAAGTATGAAACAGAAACTCTTGAACTACATGTAAAGTTTCACTGTATTATACAAGATGTAAAGTTAACAAAAAGATGAAGGGATTAAAGTGGTGCCGAGTGCTGCCGTCAAGCCACGGAGGGATGCTGCCGCCTGCCAGGGAGGACCCGGAAGAGGGATGCCATGGCTGCCGTCGTCGAGCCACGGAGGGGACCGAGTGCCGCCTGCCAATTGAAATCGCAACCGCAGGTTCACAACGCCAGCCCTAACACATCAGATGAGAGAGCAAAAATTGGGGGAGGAGAACTTAATTGTATGCAATTTACATTTTTATCCATACTGTAGTTAAAAAAAAAAAAAATTAAATTGAGCTTGGACCTAGTTCCGCCCCTAAAAAGGGCTAAGTAGGGAAGGAGGATGGAGTCTTTAATCTGAGTCAGAATGCAAGCCTAATGATGTTTAAGACCGCTGATGGAAAGCGTGCTAACAACCACTTTCCAAGAAATGCTATTCATTATCCAATTTTTTTATTATCATGACTTGCAGGCCGGCCCAGGAAGTTTGTTATTCTAGCCGTAGCTAAATTTGGTGGCCTCCTGTCCTTGACTTCAAAAAAAGATATCAAAAAATTGATGGCGAATGAGGATGGCAGCGACGTCGAAATCTCTGATTCTGACGATGGCGTGGAGCTTGGATTCTGAGTTCCTCTTCTTGAGCTACTCGAGACCTTCTCAGTGAGAACTCAAAATATATGTATAGTTAATTACTAGTTCAGCTGACAGAAAAGAGTTGGGGTTGGACCGCGAAGGCTCTATTGACAGAGAGGTAAAGAAATTAGGGGTCTGGGATTGCCCTAACCGGAGGGGTTGTCCAAGCCCGATGGCTTGTCAGTCTTATCCTAGGGCCGGCCCTGATGACTTGACGTTTACGTCGACAATTTTAGTTATATATATATATATATATATATATATATATATATATATATAATATTATTTTTAATATTCTAATATAATTTTTTTGAATTATATCATAATTTTTTTATATATTTATAACCATTCTCTGATACTAAAAGGTGACGCTGACTTGACGTAGAACAATTTTAATATTACATATAACACATCTTTTTAAATTGTTTTATTTGTGAGATTCTAGCTTATTTTTAAATTCATGTTAAAATCTCTTAAAACAAATGTTGTATTACTGAATAATAGAAGTCACAGAACTCATGTCAAAAAGAACATGAGATTCAATACATGATGGTATCTCTTATTTGTAATTAAAATTTTCTAACACTAAAATTACTGGCACATCATCGTTAGGTTATTGCAATATGGGTGATAATATCACATAAAAGATTGGATGATAAATAATATTTCTATTTTTCCACTAAGCAAAGCAAGAGACGTATTACTATATAATGGGAGACAAAAGCAACAAGTTGATTTAGACAATAATTAACAATCGATTTCTTATGACTCACTTTCCACATTACACCTTTTGGAATTGCCTTTTTCATTGTTTAGCTGTTGTTTGAAGTCAATTGCCACCATGCAATTGTGATCTCTCCACCCATCCATGGATTAATTGAAAGCCCAATAGATCACTTTCCTTCCCTCTCTCTCGTTTCTCAGTTGACATTAGGAGCTCGTGAATCATGACCATGCCCATACCGTGTCTTGCAAGACTATTGAAAACTTGGTGATTAGAGTTCTGATTTTATATCTTGAACTTGAACGACCTACGTGCATGATACATGCGATATTCTCCTCGCCTCTACGTAAGAGTAAGAGAGCGACAGCGAGCATAGCTTTCCATGAGTGTGGTCGAGTGATTGACGTAGTAGTTTATATATAATCGAATCTTGACGGAAATATGTATATGACACAACTGGGAAATCTGGTTGATACTGACACTTCAATTCTCAAACGAGAGATTAGAAGACATATAACTAAAATCAAAGTAATTCAATATTATTCAACTTATCCAAAATCTTACAGTATTTTAATTATTTATCGGTAGAAATTCTAAATAAATAAGAAAACATATAACATGATAACCCTAAATTAAAACATACTAAATGTAAGAAATCCCAATCCTATACTAGAAATTGCTGAGATACCCACTTTCGGGATGAGTGTTTATGAAAAACCCACTGGCAGAGTAGGTTTTATGAAATACCCAACATTATGTATTTTCACGTTAAATATTTCAAGATTCCCTTTAGATGTTCTGTATTTACAAAATTATCATTTTGATAATACCATAACTACTCCTTCATGCAAATTTGGTCATATATATGTATTTGAATTCACAAACTCAACGAGAGATCTGAATTCCATTGCTCTCATCTTCAGCAGAGATCGCAAAGATCATTCGTAGTTCACTGTGCTGTTCTTCAGTTGAACTCCGATCATCGCTCATCATCATCGTCATCATCATCATCATCATTTTCGTGGAGAGATTTGAAATTTTTCGACGATTAGGTCAATTGTGGAGAGAAGATCTTCTTCTTCTCTTTCACTACACCAAAAAGGCTCTTTTGGAACGCTAAAATTCTATTCCAAATAATTTTAGGCACACCTATATTTCGTGCCTATTTATGGGCTGCCAGATTTGTTGGAACGGAATAAATGCATTCCAGTAAACATTTATTGGAACACTTTTATGGTGTTCCAATATTGGAACACCCATAAAGCGTTCCAAAAAAGAGTTCCAACAAAACATTCCAAATTACTTTTTTTTTTTCACTTATTGGAACGGTTAAAAAGGGTTCCAATGTTGGAACATTAGAAACGCGTTCCTCAGAAAAGCATCCCATAATACTTTTGCGCCAAATTTTGGAACACCTAAAAAGTGTTCCATTTTTCAATATATATATATATATATATATATATATATATATATATATATATATATATATATATATATATATATATATATATATATATATATATATATATACATATATATATATTTTTTTTTTTTTCAATATATATATATATATATATATATATATATATATATATGACTGCCACATCATTTGAAATTGCACACGTGTAGCTTGAAATAATATATAGCTAGCATAAGTACTATGACTTACAAAACCTGTAGCGCTCCAAAAATTTTTATAAAAAAGAATAACAATTGACACAATCTTGTAATCATCTTGAGAATTTATAAATATAGAATTCACAAAAATATAAAATGAAAGTAAACGAACTTCCATAGTACAAGTGCATAGAGAATAGATAATGTTAAAGCTACATACACAAAGTAGCCAAATGTCTTACATAAACATTGTAAGTATAATACAAGTTGTCTACCACACCAAAAAATAATATCCGAGAGCTGTGAAAATAATTTGAGTCTTTGACACTTGATGTTCTTGTTAGTGAGCGTAGGCCCTGGAACTATGATAATCGAGGAAGAAAAAATGTGACGTCCTGTAAACATTTCAAAGATTGTTAAAAACATGATAAAATAATTTTGAACACAATTAAGAACTTAGTCATTAGGTTTAGTAAAAAGAAGAGAAAAAGATATGCGTTTAGCAACCTATTTAGTGATAGAACAACATAATCTAAGAGATTAAACACCTACAAGCTGTTGGCAATAAAAAAAATAGTCAAACGATTGAAGGGGGCATCATAAATACAAAATGATTAATTAAAGACACAAAAACTAACTGCTTATTCGACACAAATAGTCTCCAAATAATAAGGGCGCAAACCATAGGATATGTTATTCCAATATAGATATTTAGTGATACAAAATGATTTATGCTTATAAACTTACCACTTTTCTGTAAATGCCAAGTTACCCAAAATAGTTGGAATTATTCAAGTTTAACTATTGGAACTCAGATCTCTTCATCACATATAAGAAAGATATTTATGGCATCTTAATCCCACCGTATTGCTTATGTTTAGCCCACTACGATAGTTTAGATAGGAACATCAAATCAAAATGACACAAGTTCGAAAAAACATATGAATATATCTTCCCTTTATTATGGTCTATGAGATTACAAGTTGTAGCTTGATCTATAATCTAAGAGATTCACGGAACTTACAAAACTGCAAGAGCCTGCATCAAACTAATCATTAGCAGAATATGCCCAGTAAACTTGTCTCCTTCCAAAGACCTGGAGTGTACAAGAAAGAAGACTTCAGGAGGTTGGCATGTAGCTTTCTTGTGTTCAATATCTTAACACCTATAAAATAATCACAACATGGACCAAACAAAATTAAGGATATCCGAAGAACGACAATTGACTTGAAGCATATAAATAGTTGTAGGTAGATACAATGTCCAACTATAACCAACAAATACACACTAGTTGTGGAAATAGACAGAACCATAGCAAAAAAAAGGAGAATTTTAAAATGAGCAGTAGTAAATACGAACTCAACTAGCTAGGGAGAATTAAGGGTTAAATTGAAGGATGCTACTAATTAGGAATGGAAATAAAGTTTTAAAAAATGATCTTCCCGACTAGTGACCGTTTAGGTTCCAAACGTTGATTACATGTAGGTTCTAAGTCAGCTATGATTTCCATTTTACAAGAAGAAGGCAAGTTCACATTTTGTTCTACAAAAAGAAGATTGCCAACTCCAAACGAAAATAAGGTAAAGTCGATCTTTCAAAGTCTTATGTTCATTTCATTTCCAAAAGGTAGTTACCTTAGGCTTTCCATAAACTGCTTGCAACATTTCAGACATAACACCAACTCTAGATGTCGTGCCAGTATCACAGGGCCTCCGTGTCAATATTGTATCTCATTCAACTATTCATGTCTGAGCAACCTAGTATTCATGACAAATTTTGCTAGTAGCCTCCTAATCCTTCATGTAAATTTACAGTTTCATCCTATGATAATTTGATTAGAAGCAAGAAGTTTACCTTCCGGTGGGCCAAATTTCTATGAAACAAATTCATCCCCCTTCTTTCAGAGTTTTTGCTTTAGAGGCCACTCAACAATGGGATTCCTACTGAAGTTAGAATCATGAAGATGAGCATTCCCTTTAGTTCAAGATGCAGATGTTGCTCTAATCCTCAACATGAAACTAGTGCCTACTTGTTCGTCCATAGTAAACTGGCTTCTTATCTCTGGAAGCATTTACACGAAATATCTTTCAGTTGGCCAATACTCATTCCGATAGTCATTTGCAAATAATTTGAGTAGGAAGGAAGGCAAGGAAACCAAGACCAAACTTTCCCATCCTACTTAATCATCTACCTAGTTTATGAGTTGTAAATTCTGATTTAGCAGGCATTTAAGTTTTCTACAAATCCAAAATTAGATGAAAGATTTCTTCAAATAGATTTACCCTGAGGTCAAATCAAGATTGATGAACAGAGAAAAGTTCAAACAACATAATATAAGGATAGATTTGTAAAGCACATGCAGAAGTACAAGGCCTAACATACATACATCCTCTCTCCACTGCAAGAGCCTTCAAAATTCTAAAGTGCAAACAAAGTATAAGGATAGATTTGTAAAGCACATGCAGAAGTACAAGGCCAAACAACATTCCCTACAAAAATCATTAAAATGTAAATACCTTTTGCAAAAAAATGTAAGCTAGCCTGGATAATATTAACTGAATAACTATGCTTACTTTATTCTGGGTTCCATAATGAACAATACTAGAATTATCTAACAAGGACAAAAACTAAAATATTCCAACGGTTAATAGAAATTACAAGGCACCCATTGCGGCAAATGGAAGAATGATTGACATTGGTGTTGTTTTTTCAAATAAAACCTGATTTTAAGACAGTTGCAAAGACATAATCAATAAAAAAAGTGATTATTTTAAAATTGAACTAATATCAAAGTCAAGAAAATCTAGAACTGGTAAACACGGAGGACTAGTACATTGATATACCAATCGGAAGCTGCAAAGAAATCAAGAACAATAGATATGAATGCTAGCTACTCTATGTTGCATAGACACGGATACGACATAACACCGTAAGGACACAAAAACATGGATTTCACTCCTAGAACGTATACCCAAAACAGTGTTAAAACTGGGATTTGTTGAAGCAAAATAAGTTTTTCCCGATTAGCAAATGATGCAAAAAAGCTTTTAAGGCTAGATTTAGAAAGGAAGAAGTTAATCGTCGATGAGAACATGTATCTAGTAGACATCAATAAGTTTTATATGAAGAACCTCTAGCATTATGTGCTTTTTCTGCTATACATTGCTTTCTTGTAGTTTACATTTTCCTACTGTGTTCATGAGGATCTTCTTGGTCAATTAGTATATTGCTCACATGGACAATCTACCATACCCCTTATATTTGGCACTCATATGCTAGCCATCTGCATTTTGATCTCTAATATGCTGCTATGAGGGGCCTCAACTCATTTCTGAGGAGCAGGTACACATGAAGCATTTCTTTCGCAACAGGTTTGGATCTCCTTGTTGAGAAGGAGGATGCATGGGCACGTGCCATGCCATCAAGTGTCATGCATTTAATTGTCAAAAAGGGGTTTCCTTCTGTCATCTTTATCTTGAGCATCAATGATTTAACTGCACAATATAATTGAGATGTCTTCACAATTGATATGGAGCACCTATCTGCGCAAAGTGTTGCTCGTAGGGTGAACAGAGGATGAAGGGGGAGATAGCCAAGAAATATATACTATTTTAATATTCAGGTCTCGACAAGTTTGCAATACGGGGAGGACACTAGGAAGTCCGGGTACGTCGATAAGTTTTCGTCTCTTCTGCGGTGATCGTCAAATTTGTTCTTTTTGATGGAACAACAATTTTTTCATCAGGAACTCGAAGTAACGAGGTTTCCACACGAATCAGTATAAAAATTGAATCTATTTTTTTGTTTCTTTAAGGAAACGTAAGATGAGGGCTTACTTTTTCCACATCACCTTCTCCTTCTGGTACATTCGCATGGGCATCACCATGGCCGGAGCATTGTCGCTTCTTTTTTATTTCTTCTCTGTATTGAGGAGGATGGGGAAGAGATGGATTACCGAATTGGAGCTGGAGTTAAGAAATTAGGGTTTAGAAAGAATTGGGGGGATGACGTATCTAAGGGGAGAGAGTGTTTGCGAATCTGAGGGGAAAGAAGGGTTTGGTGGACGCTTTTCTCATATACCACGTGAGATGCACATGTATTCATGCTTAATTTGGAACATATTTGTAATTACATAAAAGCGTACCTGAATAAAATATTTTTTTGAAAATTAAAGTAACACATATTAGGAACGCTTGTATGATTTGGAACACTTTTGCACCGTTCCAGCACCTAGGTACGGAAAATAAACGTTCCAAATTAGAAAGCACCTAGTGTTCCTAATTTGTCATTTTGGTGTGGTGTTTGTATATCTTAAAACAAGGTGAGGGTTCAGATATGTAGAAATTCATTCATCATCTTCGTAGATATTGAATTTTTGCTGAATTTAATTTGTTATGAAGATTTTTAATTGAGAAAGGATTAGAGAGATCTTTAATCTGGTTCTATTGTGTTGATTTGAGCTTGAATAACTCCACAGAACTTCTATTTTGGTTCTTTCTTTCCTGAAAATCTGATTTCAGAAGTGATGCAACTTTTTTCCTGATATTCTTCGTGCGAATATGACGGCGAATGATATTCGTCGTGCTAATATGACGGGGAATGGTCATCCTCCATTCACTTGTCACAGAGAAAGATCATTCTTCGTTTTATACATGACGAAAAATAGTCATTTTCTGTTACCGGAAGACGGAGAATAGTCATTCTCCGTGACAATTAAACGGAGAATGATCATTCTCCGTTATATCAGAATGGCGAATGATCAGAAATGTGTTGTTCTGATTTGTGATATTTCTATTTTTATGCTTTCAAGGGAATGGATTCAAGCTGTTTAGTTAATCTTTGTTTCAAAGGAGACCTACTTTCTTGTCGTGTCACTTATGAAAGTACCGTGGAATTTTTAAAGCTTCAAGTGTGCGATCGATGGACTTCTTTGGATCCACTTTTCTTTTGTTTCAAGTTTTTGCATTCTGATGGGACTGAATTGTACGTTGACAGTGATTTTTGGCTTCAGTCATTGGTTGGTGGTTTCCACGGTACCCATCACGTGAGCTATGATCTATTTGTGGAGCAAGTATATCGTCCATGTTCTTCATCGACATATTTTTCTTGTCAAAACATTCCCATGGTACCTTCATCTTCCTCTTCTAGAACTTCGAGTAGATGTTCTTCTACTGTAAAGGATAAACGAGTAGTAGATTTTTATGAGGGCTCGCTTGAGACAGTAAAGAAGAGAAAATCGAATGTGTGGCCTGGATCAATTACCGGCGTTGGTTAGACTAAATGGTGTTGAAGAAGTTAGGCACGCTGTTAGAAATGTTTATTTTGAATCTCGTCATCAATTCCATATTTTAAAATTTGAGCCGGAGAGGTACACTGTTTGCTGCAAGAATTACAAGATCCATGCTTGTTTGTGGAGCTTCCATGTTATATCTATTTCGAAAGATAATCAAATTTTTGAGGTAAAGAGGTATGTGGGAGAACACAATTGTGGAGCTTGCTACATGGATAAAGGTCATCTATTTGTTCCAGCAAAGTTTGTGAAAAGTTTGGTTAATAACATTGTTCGAACGGATCTTAAAAAGTCGGCAAAATCAGTTGTCGACGAATTCATGGTTGACTATGGTTTATCTCTTACCTACGGGCAGACATACCACGGCATTAGGATGGTGCACCAAGAAATGTACGGAGATGATGTTAGAGCTTACATCGACTTGTGTTGGTATGTCGACAAGGCTAAGAAAACTAATCCTGGTTTCGTTATCGACTTTCAGAAAGATGATACAACAATAAGGTTTCAGCGGCTTTTTTTTCATATGGTGCTTGCGTCGAAGGCTTTCAATATTGTCACCCGATGCTATATTTGGATGTGACCTTCCTTACAGGAATGTTTATAGGCTGTTTGATGGCTGCTACAGCGAAGAACGGTAACCAACAGTTTTATCCTCTTGCCTACGGTATAGTCTCGGGAGAAGATGGCGACAATTGGGAATGGTTCCTTAAAAATCTCAAGAATGTTATTGGATCTAGTAGGCGTATGGTCTTTCTTTCGAATCAAGACACCGGTTTAGTTTCTGAAGTTCCTAAAGTGTTCCCTAGTGCTTACTATAGCTATTGTTATCATCACATGAAGAATAACATACCGCTGAAGGAGAAAGACAATGAAGGAGTGTATCCGCTTGTACTTGAAGCTTGGAGGCAAGCAGTATAAGCTCTAACACCAGGTATGTAAATCAGACAGATATATGCAGCTTTTCTGTGTATTTTTTGTTATTTTAACAGGGAGAATGACTATTTCCCGTGTAATTCTCACGGGAAATGTCCATTCTCCATTATGCATAGCACGACGAATAACCATTCTCCGTTACTTTTGAACGGAGAATATCTATTCTCCGTGATTTTAACACGGAGAATGGTCCCTATTTTTTTATCTGCTTGTGCCCTCCTTCTTTATTATTTTTTTTTATAAAAGTGGGTATAAACAAGCAGTTAAGAAGATTTATGATCTGAAATGTGGTCAAGTTTTGAATTGGATGAATAAACAAAAACCTGAACATTGGTCAAATGTATTGTTCCTCGGATGTAGATACGGCGAGGTTGCTTCTAGTTGTACGGAGTCATTCAATGCATGGATAAAGACTGAGAAGAAAATGCCTATTTCAGCACTTGTAAACGTTATTCGAGTGAAGATGATTTTGGATCGCCACAAGGATGCAATTGATTTCCATATCAAATTGACTCCATACACCGAGAATATGCTGAAGCAGCTTACAGATGATGGCATGTCTTATAAGGTATATCGGTCTGATAATTTTGAGTTTGAGGTGATGGCAGATACTTCCTTCCACCAGGTGAATCATCTTGATTGGCATTGTAGTTGTCGTAGATGGAATGTAAAGGGATTCCCTTACAGCCATATAATCCAATGCATCAGATTTGGTTCGAAGAAATTTATTTACGATTTTGTAGAGCAGTATTGGACATTAGATTTCTACAAGAAGCTATATTCACGTACAATTCGTCCAGTTCCAGATTGTGAAAAATGGTTTGAAAATAATTCTACTGATTTGGTTCTACCCCCATGCTCTGAAACGGGACCCCAACCGACCAAAGGCGGACCGTTATAAGAGTAAATATGAGAACAAGGATAAAGAGAAGAGGAAGATGAGGTGCCAGAATTGCTTTGAATTATGTAATCAAAATCGCACCACTTGCGCTCTCCCTCAACATGCTGCTACAAGGGTCGAGGAGGCAGCGCCCCCTCGTTAATACATATACATATATTATTTATTTTATATAATTGTTTTTTGAATATATTTCTTATATTTTTGGATATCAATGGTGCAATTTTGAAGTCTGTATATCTACTGTTTCATATTTTTTGACTGCATAAAGGCCATTCTCCGTAAGATTTACACGGAGAATGGCCATTTTTCGGCATTTTAACCCGAAGATTGGACATTCTCCGGTACTTTAACACGGTGAATGATCATTCGCCATGAGCATTACACGACGAATGGCCATTCTTCTTCACATTAAGACGGTGAATGACCATTCTCCGTGAGATTTACACGGGAATGACCATTCTCCGTTATTTTTGAACAGAGAATGTCTATTCTCTGTGATTTTAACACGGAGAATGGTCCCTATTTTTTTATCTGCTTGTGTCTTGACTTGGATGGATAAACAAAAACCTGAACATTGGTCAAACGCATCCTTGGGTAAAAAAATAAAGATAAATTTGCTCTAAACTGTTTTATATATATCATTTTTGAATTATATTTACATTGTTGTTTACAATGTCATCGCTAGGTTGTTACATATGGTATTACATGTTCACTTGAAATCACTACCAAAATTTATCGTTTTAGCGACGGCCGCATCCGTCGCTAAACTGACGGTAATTACCATTAGCGACCGATAACCGACGGATTTTGGCCAAAATAATCCGTCGGCAATCAGCTCGTCGCTAATAACGTTCCGTCGCTAAGTTGTCGTCACGGCAACGGAATAGCGACGGATGTCCGACGTCACAATACGAAGCATTAGCGACACGTTCCCGACGAATTTTCATCCATTTCAACTATTAAGTATTGAACTGTGTAGGAAATAGCGACGTAACTTTCCGTCGGTAACCCGTCGTAACAGCGTATCAGATCGTATCGATCCGTTGCTAAGCCGTCGGTATCCGTCGGTAATTAACGACGGATTTGCGACGGTTTTATGACGGACTATCCGTCGATCAGGTTCTGGAAATGCTTGGCATTTCCAGCACCACGGCGACGGAATAGTCGTCGCGGACCCGTCGCTATCGCGACGCCACAGCGACGAATTGCTGACAGATTATCTGTCGCCATGGTTCTGGAAATGTCATGCATTTCCAGAACCATGGCGACGGATAACCAGCCGCTAATCCGTCGCCAAATACAGCGACGGATTAGCGGCTGGTTATCCGTCGCCCTGGCGACGGCCCTTCCGTCGCTGTTCAGTCGAAGCTTATATTTCCAGAACGTTGCCGACGGATGATCCGTCGATAACCCGTCGCTGACTGCAAACAGTTTAAAAACTCCAGGTAGCGACGGCTTATCCGTCGAAAACCCGTCGGGAACTGTGAATGTCCGTCGCTAAACGGTCACTAGTCCGTCGCTAACTGGGTTTTTTGGGAAAAAAATTTGGCAGCACTTTCCCTGTTCACAAATATATGCATAAACCAAACCAATATATAATGCACACCAATTATCCAACAATCACACAGACCAAATATATAATGCACACCAATTATCCAAGAATCACATAGACCAAATATGCACATACGACCAATTATCCAAGAATCACAGACCAAACCAAATTAATAGAAAATAAATATCAATTATCCTAAAGAGTAACATAATATCCGGTGCTATAAGCCGATTATAGCACAATTAGTTCAAAGCTCTCACAAATAATCCAAATTTTCTTAATACAATATTAATTTAAGAAGGAGGAGGTCGATTGTCCGTTCTCGTATTCGACCGACGCATATACTCCTCCACAAGGTACGGAGGCAAGGCGTCGTAGACAGTGCTCGGAAGTCGGCGAAGCTGCTCTGCGGACATGAGATCCAGGAGTGCCGTCACAGCCGTAGGCGGTAGCACAGGGGCTTCAGGGTTGAAAGAAAGGTGGCCCACGGAAGACGGACCGACACCTGCAGTCGACGGACCAGTAGAAGATGGACGAGCACCATCAGCAGACGTACCGGCAGCAGCAGACGCCCCGGCAGCAGCAGATGCAGGCGGAAAGTGCGTGGCAAATTGCTCCCGCAAGGACGACACCGTCTCGTGCAGCTGCGTAAGCTACGACCTAACATCATCGTCTGCCCGGGCCACGGGAGGAGGCGGTGTCGGTGGAAATCTCTGTGTCGCCATATGCAATGGCCCTAGGGAGCCGACTCCGTACAGGTACCCTTTCTTAAAGCCGCCGACGGTATCTACGAACAAGTCGTTCCGAGCGGCCAAAGAAGAGGGCGTCCGGAAGGGCGTCGTTTCACCGACATCCTCGGTGTCAGTTAACTGAGCCCGACTAAGGGCCTCACGATACGTAGCCTATCAAAAGAATGTGTTTATATTATAAGATTTACCTAAGTTGTAATCTAAATCCTATGTTTCACTAAGTTAAGTGTGAATCCTAAGTTTACCTAAGTTATAGTCTGAATACTTTTAATTCTAACGTTAATCTCATAATCATAAGTACTTACATCAGTCTCCTTGGCCCTCTCGTCGAAGAAGCTTCCGTCCTTCCGTCTTTTGTGCGTATGCTGGAAGACGTCGTGCATGGTGACCGATTATGGCGCCCTTCCCTCCTTCACCGCCCGTTGGGCCTGCATACAAAATTTGCGTAGAAACTAATTAACTCCTTTAATTAATAATACCTAATTCGATAGTGAAATAAATTTACGGTTGCTCACCAGATCTGCAAGTGTCGCTGCGTGAGACCTTGATCCCCCCGTATGAAGGCCCGCGGCAGATCGGTTCACCTTCGCCTTCTCCGATTTTTCCTTGTATGCAGGGTTATCCATCATGCCTAAGAGGTCCTCATAATAGTCCTACCGGATCCAATTCGGCCTCGTATGCCCCATCTTTAGGTCATGAATCATATCCCGTATCTTCTTCGAGCATGCGCTTCGGTAGGTCCTGCGGATCCTGTCACGACCCGCACCCACCGTGAGGGTACGAGTACGTAACAGCGCCCAGCCTACGCCGCAGTGTCGGCGGTAGAACGCTGTTCTAGGTCATGAACTATAACTAGCTAACATGTAATACTCTCCAAAAGGAGTCCAACACAGAGGTACAACTCAATCACAAACTAAGGTAGAATGTAGTACGAATGAAAATAGATAAGAGAATCCTCAACTGAGGTACAACAGAAATGAAATACAAATCTAATCATCACTAAAAATATACAACTCTGAATCAAAAACAACAACTAAACATAAAATGGAAAAACAGTCTAAGCTATCTATACTAAGCAGGGTATCGTCCTCAGCAGCTGCCTGAACCTCCCCAGGGGTCCAGGTCGCGAGTGTCATCTAGGCAAGCTCCAAGTAAGGGGTGCAGGGTTCCTCATCATCCTCTGTAAAATTTTCAACAGGTCCAGTCAGGACGGGAGCGAGCACAGTACATCTCAACAGTTCATAGCAGGTTAGAAAATATAATCATGCAGTAAAGTAAGATACAGGTACTGAAAGAATGCTGTATGTAAACAGAGAGAGAGCTGTAATAGAAATATCTACTATAAATAAGAGCTACCAGTGACTAGCGATTCAGAGTACAAAGTCGACATGTGAACGGCTTGATTTGTACATGGCTATACTAAAGAGGCGTACATGGCTATTCTACTTTAGAAATTGTTCACATGACTATTTATACTCCCCCGTACCCCCAATCAATACACAATGATCCAGCCAGGTTATGTTATATGATGCTATGTAACAGCCCCCGAAGGGTGGTAGACCCCGAAGGTGATAAGACCCCGAAGGTAATAGGACCCCGAAGGTAATAGACCCCGAAGGTAGTGGACCCCGAAGGTAGTACATAGCAGTCCCATAAATGGGATAAGGATTCTAGGAAGACTCTACGATCATAAGAGTATATGTCGTAAGTGATCAAAGAACCAATGAAGCATATGATATGTCATGTAAGTGAAACACACAGAACATGTAGTACCTGATGCTTCCTAAGGATAACATCTCAAGAAGGGATCCATATAGTACCAATCCGTGCGACCAACGTGACAGTACAAGTAAAGTAATCTACTGCAGGAAATAATTCTAAGCAGGATATGAAATGATCAGAGAATGTACTCGCCTGGTATCTGAATAGCTGTGAAAATGTACTGTCCGAGATGAGGTACCTGGCTCCTAGTTAGAGCAACACAAGTCACAACAAGTCTAAAGTGATATAATGAAGTCCTACTATGTATTCTACATGATTCTAGGTCAATCTAAACAAAAGTCAACACTTGGTCAACTTCAGTCAACTATACTAGTCAAGGCTAGGTCAACCAAGTCAAACCTATGTCAACTAGTCTACACTAGGCTAACAAGGCTATTCTAAGTCTAACTAGATTACACAAGTCAAATCTAGGCCCACTAGGCATACCATGCCATAGTCAACCCATAACTCATCTATATGTCAAATATATATCTATACCATCTAAAATAGAAGCACCTAAACATACATACACCTATTACCATTATACAATATCAACCATGCACTAATCATATATTTACATTAACACACATTCATATATATAGGAACCTATGTATATACATACCTCAATTTATATAGGCAAAAGCAATATTTATATTATATTACATATATCACACTGGTATATATATATCATATATACATATGTACACAATAGAAGATAGGTGAAATCATGCTTGTGTGTGTGTGAGGCATAAAAAAAGGGAAAAAGTGTATGTGAGATAATGTGTGAAAGAAAGGGTGTGTAAAAGAGGAATAGGAAAACAGTGCTTGTGTAAACCTGTGAGGGTGAGTGTCAATAGAGTGTGAATGTGTGGTGTCATGAGAGTGTAGACATGTAATAGAGTGTGAGGGAAAACAATGTGTAAATAGTAATGTGGGTTTGTGTGTATGGTTGCAATGTGAGTGAAAATTGATAGGTGTGTGCTATGAGAATGTAAGGATAAAAGGAAGGGTGCACATGTTTCAGTTTCTGAACAAGGACAGAAAACAGAAACCCCAAACAATATACAAAAACCAATTCAAAGATTTCCCTACCCCCAACTCAATTTAACTCCCCTTGACAGTCCCTCTAACCATCTCAAATCAACCCAAAGCCCCCAAAACTCATTCTCAGGTTCATGGTTCATTGAAGATACAATCTCAGTTATCAATATACAGGAAAACTCTAACATTACCAATAATATCAATTCAATCTCAGATTTTAACAGTAAAAAAAAGATAGGGAAAAACATGTGACAGATAATGACATATGTGTGTTTTCAGTTCTCAGTTATGTTGGCAAAACAGTGGTGTAGCTAGGGTGTATAATCTCAGGATTTAAGGGGGGGTTCCCAGGAATATCAGTCCAAGTGTGACAGTTAGCCCATGGTGTGCTCAGTTCAGTTCAAGTGTGCAGAGCTCAAAATATAGGAAACTAGGAGATAGGGGTTGTGTGTACATGAATTAGTGAATGTGTAACAGTGTGTGTAAGTGTCAATATGACAGTTTGATTAAACAAAACTCAGCTTAATGTATAAATGCAGATGTGTGGGTGTGGGGATGTGTCAAAGTGTTCAGATAATTCAGTTGTGTTGACAGGAAATGTACACTAGAGTATATATAACCTGGAATCAATATGAAATTCCAGTTCATAACAGGAAACCAAAATCCAGTTTAATAGGAACATTCTAATTCAGATTTCGAAAAGGAAAGGGAATCAGTTGATAGCTTAATGAACCCAAGCATTCAATCACATGAATCTAAACTTCAAAGTCAGTAAAAAGGAATGAAATAAAAAGACTTTTATGATTAACTCAACCTAAATTGAATCCCTCATACATTCTCAGGTTTCAGGGTTCCTCTTCCCAGGTTTAGAACATAGGTTTCAGAAATCTTAATGAGTGAGACATGTATTAGTGAAAGTTTGTGAGTGAAAAAAAATAGGTTTCAGTCTAACACTTCAATCTCTGGTTACCTTAACTCAAAACTAGAAATGAGGAAAATATATAGTGTAAGCCATATAAACAATCAAATTGAAAACAAACTTAAAACCAAAATCAAACTCAGTTGTTCCTTTTTAAAACCCAGGTTGAACTTAACCACAGTTAATTAATTTTTATGACAATATGGACATTAACATTTCAGTCAAGAAGGATAAACCCAGAAACCAAAATCGAATTCAAAACCCCTCCAACTGACAGTTCTTACAAGTATCAGAAAATGTGGATTTTTCCCAATTCGAAAACCAAAACCTAAGGAAAACCAATATCAGGCATATGGACGTGTCCCCCATGTGTACACGTGTCTAGGGGGTCCATTCGTGTCCAAGAAACAGGACACAAAGTGTCCCAAACCATTACACAAACATGACTCAAAACTGTGCACACAACAGCATCGTGCACGCGTGCACGTGCTTGCAGAACACGACACACGACACGACACAATACGTGGGCGTGCACACGTGTTCGCCCATACTAGGGCTAGGGTTTTATCACCCTGAATCCTCATGTCGAGTCGCACAGTCGTGTCCACGACAGCGTATCAGAACCCGATTCAATGTACGCACTGCACAGTGAAGAATCCGTGCGACACTTATTCCTCTCTCGACACGCCACGTGGTCACCTGAAATTTGACATATGGCATGTCAGACACTGCCCCAAGGCGTGTGTCAAATTTCACGTGTCCTGGTTGTGTGTGGTGTCCGATACAGCCCCCGAGTAGCAGGGGAGCTGTACGGTGCAGAAAAGCTTGGGTTTCGTGTCCTATAGCGTGTCCGACACACAATAAATCATGCTCAGAGTTACAGAAATGGATAAGCGACACCAAAAACTAAATTTCTATTCAATAACATTTCGAAAATAATGCAAACAAATCCACTGTGACATTCCATCAAACACCTAAGATATTGCACTGATACGTGTCCAATTTGGACACGAAAGGACACGAAAACTTAGGGTTTCCTATTCCTACAGTTAGGTTAGGCCTAGGGTTCCCTAGAAATGCAATAAAACTAGAATTTCATGGTGAGATTAGGAAGTTACCTCTATGTATCAAAGTCTCCAAAAAGCTCTAAAAAGAGAGGTTCCTCTTGAGAGTCAAACTCTTCCAAATTGATTTGAATATGAGAATAAGTTGTAAGAACAGCAAGAATACTCAGATTAAAACCTATTGTAATTTGTTTGGGGGAAAAAGGAGCTAAAATGGATTTTCTAGAGATTTTTGAAGTAGGGACATTACCTCTTCCTAAAGCTTGTTCTTCCTTAGAGGCTAGCCCTAATTCCAAGAAAATATTTATAAGGGGGGAATCCCAATGAGGGTTAAGTGGCTGGCCACTAAGGCTTAGGGTTAGGGTTTTGAAACTTGTCTTGGGCTTTGGGCCTAGTTATTAAACAAATGACTTAAAGTCACAAGTCATGGCTTGTGGTCAAAACTTCCTATTCAAAACTCAATATCCTTAATTGTTTTCACTAACTAGAGTATGGTTGACCTAACTTAACCTAGGATCTCTTATCTAGTCAAGTCCAACTTAACTAGGGTTAGGTCACAAGGTCAAAGCTTAGTCAAAGTCAACCTAGTCAACCTTCAATCAAACAATTCCAAAATAAATTCTAAAATTCCTAAAAATTCCAATAAATCCTAAAATGACCAAAATATCCTCTAGGCTAAAATGTACTAATCAAACATCCTAATGTTAAATGACTAGGCTCTATGTCAACAGTCTAAGGCTACACTAGTCAATGCACCAAAATCATAAGTCATAATTTAATGGTTTTAAAAATTATTAAAAATTACCAAAAATCATATTATAAATTTAAATACCATAATTAAATATATTAAATACAAAATTTCAAAATTATTCTCATCTGGAAAACTGGGTGTTACAATCCTACCCACCTTATAAAAATTTCGTCCTTGAAATTAAGATGGTAGCAGTCTCTCTAGGTCAGACACCCCACAATCAATGTCTCAAACATACCGTCAGACAATCATATGCGTCTGTCCATAATCATGATACTCAGAATCTTCGTCATGCTAGTGAGCAAGGCTACGATAATCACAGAGTCCTCGACTAAGGCACATACCTCTTGAATCATGGTATTTAAAATTTTCGTATTGCCGCATGCTTGGCAGCGAAAACCTTAAATTCCCACACCCGAGAAATACGTTCTAAATCTGACTATATGTCCTCACTATGCCAGCTAACACGACTATCGAAGATCCTAGATTCCATAACTGGGTGACCTAGCCCATATGATTCATCTCAGAAGAAGGTCAAACATAACACAAGAACAACAGGACAAAATTGATAAATCAACAAGGAACAGAAGGAATCAGAATTTCAAGGCAGTTATAAGAGACAATTGCAGAATTTGATTCAAAAGAACGAAACCTGTAACTAGATCTCCAACGACCTGAGCATCCTCGACTGTCCTGGCGAAAGCTCGCCCTAGCTGGCCTCCTTCGGCCTGCTGCTGATGCTGCATGTACCTCTGCTGCTGAGTCGGTAAGGGTAATCCCCTCTGCTGGCCTACCGGAGCCCTAGCTCCTGTTCCCTGAACTGTCTGTCCTGATGACTCAGGACACTCTCTCAGACGATGATCGGATCCCCCGCAAAGCAAACATCTGCCCAACCTCTTCCGGCACTCGCCCCAACTATGCCCTGGTCTCTTACAGAAGGGGCAAATAATAACTAGCTGCTGTTCCGGGGCCTGCTGCTGCCTCTGTGGCTGCTGCGTCTGCTGAAAGGGTACACAGCCCTGAAACTGACGCTGCTGAAGGTAGACCCTCGGCTGCTGGTACTGCTGCTGAAACTGTAGAAGTAGCATCTGCTGCTGGAACTGTAGAGGTAGCATCTGTTGCGGATACTGCTGCTGAAACTGTAGGAGTAGCATATGCTGCGGATACTGCTGCTGAATCTGCAAGCGGGGCATCTGATGCGGATACTGCTGCTGAGTCTGTAGGTGGGGCCTCTTGGCCGGGCCTGCACTGCCACTAGCTCCCTGAGTGTCTCGCGTCCTCTTCTCCTTCAGCCCAAGATCGTCCTCCGCTGTCATGGCTCCTACCAGAATCTGCTCGAAAGTGGCATCGTGGCCGCTCTTAGTATATGACTTGATCTCCTTGATCAAACCCTTGCGGAACCTCCTCGCCTTTCCAACCTCGGTAAGGTCCTCGATGAATCTGCTCAAACGGCTGAACTCTCCAGCGTACTCCTCAACGGTCTGGTTCCCCTGAACCAAACTCTCGAACTGCGCCTCCAGAGCACGAAGAGCTATATCAGGAAAGAATTTCTCCTTGAACAGCTTCTTGAACGCTGCCCAAGTTTGACCGGCTGTACCAATCCTCGGGTCCGTCTGGTACCAGGTATGGGCCAAGTCCTACATCTGACTGGCGGCTGCCTCGATCTGTAATCCTGCTGGTATCTGTGCCAATCGGAATATCTCCTCAATGTGCTCTATCCAATCGTCAGCGTATATAATGCCCTCTGTACCCTTGAAGTCTCGGGGTCCCATCTTCTTGAAGGAATGGATGTCTGGGGTCCTCGGCTGATACGGCTGCATCTGACCTCCCTGTGGCTGAGCAGCCACTAGCTCTACTGTCGTCCTGACTAACTGATGAGTATCCTACATGCTCTGTCGGATATCAGCAGACTGGCTCTGCTGTATCTGTTGCTGAAACTCCATGAATCGCTGGAAGAGGGTAAACATCTGAGCCGCATCTACTGTCCCTGAAGGTAGCTGCTGCTGAGTCATATCTGGAATGACGGGGAAAGACCTCCGGACAGGTGGAGGTGCACTCCCAAAGGCTGCAGAAACTCCTATATGAGCAGAAATAGGGGGTACTGTGGTCCCAGCATCCACAATCGGGTGAGGGGTGGTAGGCCTCTCACCAGCGTCTGCTGAGCCAGAGCGATGCGATCGTGTCTCAATCACCATCCTGGAGACAGACCAAACAAGGAATCAATACTGAGATAGAATCGATAATTCAAGGGAGGACAGTTATTCAAGGAAGCAAATTTTCAACAGGAATTTAGATGGCAGGAACCCAGTTAGAGTTTTTCCTAATGTGATTGAGTACCTCAAAATAATCCTATTCCTACTGCAGGCTGTAGTGGTGCTCTAGTTCGAATACCACTACACAACTCGACCTGCATGGGCCACCACTAAAAACGTGTCACGACCCGCACCCACCGTGAGGGTACGAGTACGTAACAGCGCCCAGCCTACGTCGCAGTGTCGGCGGTAGAACGTTGTTCTAGGTCATGAACTATAACTAGCTAACATGTAATACTCTCCAAAAGGAGTCCAACACAAAGGTACAACTCAATCACAAACTAAGGTAGAATGTAGCACGAATGAAAATAGATAAGAGAATCCTCAACTGAGGTACAACAGAAATGAAATACAAGTCTAATCATCACTAAAAATATACAACTCTGAATCAAAAATAACAACTAAACATAAAATGGAAAAACAGTCTAAGCTATCTATACTAAGTAGGGTATCGTCCTCAGCAGCTGCCTGAACCTCCCCAGGGGTCCAGGTCGCGAGTGTCATCTAGGCAAGCTCCAAGTAAGGGGTGCAGGGTTCCTCATTATCCTCTGTAAAATTTTCAACAGGTCCAGTCAGGACGGGAGAGAGCACAGTACATCTCAACAGTTCATAGCATGTTAGAAAATATAATCATGCAGTAAAGTAAGATACAGGTACTGAAAGAATGCTGTATGTAAACAGAGAGAGAGCTGTAATAGAAATATCTACTATAAATAAGAGCTACCAGTGACTAGCGATTCAGAGTACAAAGTCGACATGTGAACGGCTTGATTTGTACATGGCTATACTAAAGAGGCGTACATGGCTATTCTACTTTGGAAATTGTTCACATGACTATTTATACTCCCCCGTACCCCCAATCAATACACAAGGATCCAGCCAGGTTATGTTATATGATGCTATGTAACAGCCCCCGAAGGGTGGTAGACCCCGAAGGTGATAAGACCCCGAAGGTAATAGGACCCCGAAGGTAATAGACCCCGAAGGTAGTGGACCCCGAAGGTAGTACATAGCAGTCCCATAAATGGGATAAGGATTCTAGGAAGACTCTACGATCATAAGAGTATATGTCGTAAGTGATCAAAGAACCAATGAAGCATATGATATGTCATGCAAGTGAAACACACAGAACATGTAGTACCTGATGCTCCCTAAGGATAACATCTCAAGAAGGGATCCATATAGTACCAATCCGTGCGACCAATGTGACAGTACAAGTAAAGTAATCTACTGCAAGAAATAATTCTAAGCAGGATATGAAATGATCAGAGAATGTACTCGCCTGGTATCTGAATAGCTGTGAAAATGTACTGTCCGAGATGAGGTACCTGGCTCCTAGTTAGAGCAACACAAGTCACAACAAGTCTAAAGTGATATAATGAAGTCCTACTATGCATTCTACATGATTCTAGGTCAATCTAAACAAAAGTCAACACTTGGTCAACTTCAGTCAACTATACTAGTCAAGGCTAGGTCAACCAAGTCAAACCTATGTCAACTAGTCTACACTAGGCTAACAAGGCTATTCTAAGTCTAACTAGATTACACAAGTCAAATCTAGGCCCCCTAGGCATACCATGCCATAGTCAACCCATAACTCATCTATATGTCAAATATATATCTATACCATCTAAAATAGAAGCACCTAAACATACATACACCTATTACCATTATACAATATCAACCATGCACTAATCATATATTTACATTAACACACATTCATATATATAGGAACCTATGTATATACATACCTCAATTTATATAGGCAAAAGCAATATTTATATTATATTACATATATCACACTGGTATATATATCATATATACATATGTACACAATAGAAGATAGGTGAAATCATGCTTGTGTGTGTGTGAGGCATAAAAAAAGGGAAAAAGTGTATGTGAGATAATGTGTGAAAGAAAGGGTGTGTAAAAGAGGAATAGGAAAACAGTGCTTGTGTAAACCTGTGAGGGTGAGTGTCAATAGAGTGTGAATGTGTGGTGTCATGAGAGTGTAGACATGTAATAGAGTGTGAGGGAAAACAATGTGTAAATAGTAATGTGGGTTTGTGTGTATGGTTGCAATGTGAGTGAAAATTGATAGGTGTGTGCTATGAGAATGTAAGGATAAAAGGAAGGGTGCACATGTTTCAGTTTCTGAACAAGGACAGAAAACAGAAACCCCAAACAATATACAAAAACCAATTCAAAGATTTCCCTACCCCCAACTCAATTTAACTCCCCTTGACAGTCCCTCTAACCATCTCAAATCAACCCAAAGCCCCCAAAAACTCATTCTCAGGTTCATGGTTCATTGAAGATACAATCTCAGTTATCAATATACAGGAAAACTCTAACATTACCAATAATATCAATTCAATCTCAGATTTTAACAGTAAAAAAAAGATAGGGAAAAACATGTGACAGATAATGACATATGTGTGTTTTCAGTTCTCAGTTATGTTGGCAAAATAGTGGTGTAGCTAGGGTGTATAATCTCAGGATTTAAGGGGGGGTTCCCAGGAATATCAGTCCAAGTGTGACAGTTAGCCCATGGTGTGCTCAGTTCAGTTCAAGTGTGCAGAGCTCAAAAGATAGAAAACTAGGAGATAGGGGTTGTGTGTACATGAATTAGTGAATGTGTAACAGTGTGTGTAAGTGTCAATATGACAGTTTGATTAAACAAAACTCAGCTTAATGTATAAATGCAGATGTGTGGGTGTGGGGATGTGTCAAAGTGTTCAGATAATTCAGTTGTGTTGACAGGAAATGTACACTAGAGTATATATAACCTGGAATCAATATGAAATTCCAGTTCATAACAGGAAACCAAAATCCAGTTTAATAGGAACATTCTAATTCAGATTTCGAAAAGGAAAGGGAATCAGTTGATAGCTTAATGAACCCAAGAATTCAATCACATGAATCTAAACTTCAAAGTCAGTAAAAAGGAATGAAATAAAAAGACTTTTATGATTAACTCAACCTAAATTGAATCCCTCATACATTCTCAGGTTTCAGGGTTCCTCTTCCCAGGTTTAGAACATAGGTTTCAGAAATCTTAATGAGTGAGACATGTATTAGTGAAAGTTTGTGAGTGAAAAAAAAATAGGTTTCAGTCTAACACTTCAATCTCAGGTTACCTTAACTCAAAACTGGAAATGAGGAAAATATATAGTGTAAGCCATATTAACAATCAAATTGAAAACAAACTTAAAACCAAAATCAAACTCAGTTGTTCCTTTTTAAAACCCAGGTTGAACTTAACCACAGTTAACTAATTTTTATGACAATATGGACATTAACATTTCAGTCAAGAAGGATAAACCCAGAAACCAAAATCGAATTCAAAACCCCTCCAACTGACAGTTCTTACAAGTATCAGAAAATGTGGATTTTTCCCAATTCGAAAACCAAAACCTAAGGAAAACCAATATCAGGCATATGGACGTGTCCCCCATGTGTACACGTGTCTAGGGGGTCCATTCGTGTCCAAGAAACTGGACACAAAGTGTCCTAAACCATTACACAAACATGACTCAAAACTGTGCACACAACAGCATCGTACACGCGTGCACGTGCTTGCAGAACACGACACACGACACGACACAATACGTGGGCGTGCACACGTGTTCGCCCATACTAGGGCTAGGGTTTCATCACCCTGAATCCTCGTGTCGAGTCGCACAGTCGTGTCCACGACAGCGTATCAGAACCCGATTCAATGTACGCACTGCACAGTGAAGAATCCGTGCGACACTGATTCCTCTCTCGACACGCCACGTGGTCACCTAAAATTTGACATATGGCATGTCAGACACTGCCCCAAGGCGTGTGTCAAATTTACGTGTCCTGGTTGTGTGTGGTGTCCGATACAGCCCCCGAGTAGCAGGGGAGCTGTACGGTGCAGAAAAGCTTGGGTTTCGTGTCCTATAGCGTGTCCGACACACAATAAATCATGCTCAGAGTTACAGAAATGGATAAGCGACACCAAAAACTAAATTTCTATTCAATAACATTTCGAAAATAATGCAAACAAATCCACTGTGACATTCCATCAAACACCTAAGATATTGCACTGATACGTGTCCAATTTGGACACGAAAGGACACGAAAACTTAGGGTTTCCTATTTCTACAGTTAGGTTAGGCCTAGGGTTCCCTAGAAATGCAATAAAACTAGAATTTCATGGTGAGATTAGGAAGTTACCTCTATGTATCAAAGTCTTCAAAAAGCTCTAAAAAGAGAGGTTCCTCTTGAGAGTCAAACTCTTCCAAATTGATTTGAATCTGAGAATAAGTTGTAAGAACAGCAAGAATACTCAGATTAAAACCTATTGTAATTTGTTTGGGGGAAAAAGGAGCTAAAATGGATTTTCTAGAGATTTTTGAAGTAGGGACATTACCTCTTCCTAAAGCTTGTTCTTCCTTAGAGGCTAGCCCTAATTCCAAGAAAATATTTATAAGGGGGGAATCCCAATGAGGGTTAAGTGGCTGGCCACTAAGGCTTAGGGTTAGGGTTTTGAAACTTGTCTTGGGCTTTGGGCCTAGTTATTAAACAAATGACTTAAAGTCACAAGTCATGGCTTGTGGTCAAAACTTCCTATTCAAAACTCAATATCCTTAATTGTTTTCACTAACTAGAGTATGGTTGACCTAACTTAACCTAGGATCTCTTATCTAGTCAAGTCCAACTTAACTAGGGTTAGGTCACAAGGTCAAAGCTTAGTCAAAGTCAACCTAGTCAACCTTCAATCAAACAATTCCAAAATAAATTCTAAAAATTCCCAAAAAATCCTAAAATGACCAAAATATCCTCTAGGCTAAAATGTACTAATCAAACATCCTAAAGTTCAATGACTAGGCTCTATGTCAACAGTCTAAGGCTACACTAGTCAATGCACCAAAATCATAAGTCATGATTTAATGGTTTTAAAAATTATTAAAAATCACCAAAAATCATATTATAAATTTAAATACCATAATTAAATATATTAAATACAAAATTTCAAAATTATCCTCATCTGGAAAACTGGGTGTTACAGATCCCCTCCTCGCGATGGGGGGGGGCCACCAGTACGTTCTCTAACACAGAAAATCAATTATCACGTAATTTACAAAATAGTTGATTAGAGAATGACATAGACTTAACCAAAAAAATATAGATATATACCCTCAACTCGTCGAGCCAGACGTACTGTTCGGTTGGGGGCACCGACGTAAAGTTGAGGTAAGGACCGTGAAAGTTAGCCCTGATAATTTCTCCAAGGGCCCTGCCAACATTAAACGGAAAAAACCTACAAAAAAGAAACGACTGGATTATTAACTTGAATAAATGAAAGAAATTTAATAATTTAACTTAAATTTACTTACGAGGTCCCCGTGGGCCATAGCTCTCGTCGGAACTCGCCTCTCGGCCTCTCTGGTGCCTTCGGAGGATCCGCGGGTCCGCGTATGTACTCTCCAGTAACCGGATGGAACCGAGTATGGGGGTACTCCGAGGCCCACTGTGCAGTAACTGGGGCATCCCCTGGTGGATCCGCTGCTGGTGGTTTCGATAGCGGATCGGATCCGCTAGCAGATCCGGACTGATGCCTCGATGAAGTGGTCGATCGAGGGCGGGATGCGTCTGTGCCCGGGGTACTCTCCGGGTCGGGCTCGCTCGATGGGGTCACATCTCGGGAACTCTGAATGCGACCACGACCACCAGCACCAGTACGACCACGACCACTACTCGTACCACCACTACCACCACCACCACCACGACCAGCACCACGACCACGGCCAGCCATCATGACCTGTAAATAGAATACATAAACATAATTAACAATATGAAAGTGTAAATGGATATAAAAAACTAAACTAAAATATACATACCACCAGTAGGGAGACGAGTGCCGCCGCGATGAAAAAGACTAGGAGTGCCATCAACAATAAGTAAATAATCGAATGAAAAAAAACATGAATTCACGTAATTGCTTTTATGAGGTCAAACTTAATTCACGTAATTGGAAGTATTTTTACTATACAACAATATTTAACCTAATCATCGTCTTCATTCTCATCCTCGGCCTCGTCTTCATCATCATCCTCCTCATTCTCATCCTCATCCTTATCTTCATCGTCGATTTCATCTGTATCCTCATCCCCATCAAATTCTTCTTCTTCTTCTTCTTCTTCTTCTTCTTCTGCCTCAAAATTTGGGACAAGACGCCTCTTTATCCCCTGGTTGACAGCTAAGTCTTGTGTATCAACCTCTTTCTCCCCTCTATTTTCCTCAACAATATCTTCAACATCCATTGTATCTGAGTGTTGTCCCAAGTATTGGGACTTTTCGATCTGGTCCTCTTGGTATGCTGGGTCTCCAACGTTGAATGTATTTCTAGATTTAATCTTGCATACTGCCCACCAGTCAAATCGATCTCTACGACGCCTTGGGTAGCTTGTATAGTAGACTTGAACAGCCTGATTTGCTATTGTAAATGTATCGGACCCTCTATACCTCCTGCGATGATTTATATCGACGAATCCAAATTGTTTATCGATTCTCCAACCGATATTTGGTGTTGTATCGAACCACTCATATTTGAACATCACAATATGCATATCATGTGGGCCAGTATATTGTAAATCTACAATATCCCGAAGCACTCCATAATAGTCAAAGTCCGGCTCGTCGTCATAGACGGTGCCTCTTATGCAAACACCAGAATCCTTGGTATTGATGCCGTCATTGATAAATTCGACATTTATAGCATTCTGAGTTGACTTAAACCTGAAGCCATTAACGACATAGCCTGGCCAAGTCTTTATTTGCTTCTTCGGTCCCAGTGCCAGATAACGAACACTCTCATGAGTGAGTGTTGTTTCAGGCAATAAAACCTGTAAACAAATATTTATAATTTAAATGTTTCAGATTATATATTAATAATCTCAATTATAATCACAGTTACTTACGTATTTGCGAAACCATGACGGAAATGTACAATCAACCTTTCTTTGAAGTCCCTCATCGGTAATATCGGGTCTCCTCATTTTGATTTCATCTCTAAATACACTATTAGAGAAAATAAGAATATATAAGTGTAGTCACTTACTTCATCAAATTCGTGATTATAACGATATTTAGTGTACTGACTTACTTCTCCAAATCTCTCACTTTTTGTATGTCACAGTTTAACAAGACATATCGGTGAGCGGCATCATACTCGTCGTCTGTCAACCACCGTCTTTTACTAGCCCCAACAGGCTTACCCCTTACATTGAATATTTCTCCATCCTCAACGTCCTCGTCATTCTTTTGAGGTCTATTTCGATTTGTTTTAACATGAGTATCGAAATAAATGGAGCAGAAGTTTGAAACCTCTTCGATAAGATATGCTTCGCATATCGAAGCCTCTATATGAGCTTTGTTGCCAACTTTCTTCTTTAGATGGTGTAGGTATCTAGAGAGACAAATTATCTTTTAAGAAAAAATTTTAAAATAAATAGAAATTCAGCTTAAATTATATCGATATTTATGTACCTTTCAAATGGGTACATCCATCGATAATGAACAGATGCACCGACACGGGCTTCGTATGCTAGATGAATCGGTAGATGTTCCACGCTGTCGAAGAAGCCAGGAGGAAATATTTTCTCCAACTTGCAAATTGTTAAGATAATCTTCTCCTCAAGTTCAACCATGTGTTGCACAGTCAACTTAGTTGAACAAATATCCCTAAAAAATATTGATAGTTCGGCCAACGGAATCCATACAGCAGAAGGCAACAACTCTTTCAAAGCAATGGGCAGTAATCTTTCCATAAACACGTGGTAGTCATGACTCTTCATTCCCGTTAGCTTGCGTTCATTGAGGTCAACGCATCTAGACAAATTCGACACATAGCCGTCGGGAAATCTTAAAGTAGATACCCACTTGCAGATTATTAATCTATCTTCTTTGCTCAATGTGTATTGTGCTATCGGCTTACTTAATTGTCCAGCAGCTCCCCTTTGTATCAAGTTCAGATAAGGACGCTTGCATATCTCGGCAATGTCTTGTCTTGCTTTTGGATTGTCCTTCGTCTTTCCTTTAATGTCCATGACGGTATTGAAGACATTATCGAACACATTCTTTTCGATATGCATAACATCAAGATTATGCCTTATAAGATTATCTTTCCAATAAGGCAAGTCCCAAAAGATACTCCGTTTGGTCCAGTTATGGGTTTGTCCGAACCCATCGACACGATTGTTCGATGGATCTTCCATTACAGTGGGAAAATCCTTTACATCTTCCCAAATATCGTATCCCGACAATCTGGCAGGCGGATGAGAAAATTCTTGTTTTTCAGCTCTGAATGCGTCCTTGTTCTTTCTCCAAGGATGACTCGCGGGCAGAAATTGACGATGACAATCAAAGAAAGAAGTTTTTCCTCCATGCTTAAGGCAGAACGCCTTACTATTTTGCATGCATATCGGACAAGACAGGGTGCCGTGAGTACTCCATCCCGACAGCATACCGTATGCGGAAAAATTATTGATTGTCCACATCAGTGAAGCTCTCATCTGAAAGTTCTGTTTCCTGGAAATATCATACGTCATGACGCCGATCTCCCACAGCTGTTTTAGCTCATCCACCAACGGCTGTAAATATATATCGATATTCTTCATCGGATTTTTGGGACCCGGTATGATAGCTGTCAAGAACATATAAGGAGTCTTCATACACATCCATGGTGGCAGATTGTAAGGGGTCAGAATGACCGGCCAGCAGGAGTATTGAGATCTCGACTGCCCGAAAGGGGCGAATCCATCAGAACATAGCCCCATGCGTACATTTCTGGGCTCTGCAGCAAAATCCGGATGGCAAAAATCGAAATATTTCCATGCCTCTCCATCCGAAGGATGTGACAATTCTCCATCGTCCTTTGTGCGTTCTTCGTTATGCCACGTCATGTGTTCTGCTGTATTCTGAGACATATACATCCTCTGCAAGCGCTTCGTGATCGACAAGTAATGCATATACTTGTAAGGACGTCATTTTCTAGTTGACTTTCCTTTTCCCCTGACTTTCTTGTAATGATCCGCATTACAGAAGCGGCAACTTTCTACATCCTCGTTCTCCTTGTAGTACAACATGCATCCGTTGCGACAACAATCTATCTTGTCGTACCCCAGTCCCAGTTGTCGGACCATCATCTTCGACTTGTAGAAGTTTTTTGGAAGCTCTTTTGATTCCTTCGGTAACACCTCCTTCATTAGTTGTGTAATCCGATCATAACAAGTTTATGGCAAGTTAAAATCGGACTTTATGCTCAACAACCGCATCGTCACTGACAGTACGGAATGTGGATCACAACCAGGATATAAAGAAGTTTCAGCATCCTGAAATATATCATAGAACTCATTCGCCTCGGGATTAGGATCCTCCGGATCAAAATTAGGCCCTGTCGCGTCGTACACCATATCTCGTGCAAGGTTCTGCACGTCTCCATAATCAACGGAGCATTCGTCGTCATCGACGACAAAATCCGCTGCAGCATTATCATCAAAAGCATAAGTAGCAGCATTCACAACCTGTCTTTCGGCATATAGTTCACCTTGCGATGACCACAGGTCGTAATCACGTACGAAACCCTTACGGGTCAAATGTTCTCTTACACTCACCACTTCTTCGTAACGTCTATTACGATAATTACGACATGGACACTTGATTTTGTTACCGTCCATAAACTGAGCTTTGCTCATGGCATACTTAAGAAACACTTCCACACCTGCCTGAAAATCGTCACTCACACCTATTCTGCTCTCGTGTTGTCGTTTGTACATCCATGTACGATCAACGAAATAATGATCCATCACAGATTAGATGTAAAAATCTGTATAGTAAGACAAACTAAACAGAATTAGTATATAATCATGTAACTGGTGGATTCGCTGGTATTCTAGCTCGAGAAGAGAAAAATTTACTAGTAGTTCGATACCGATAGTGCGATACCGATACCGATACCGATAGTGCGATACCGATACCGATACCGATAGTTCGATACCGATAGTTCGATACCGATACTGCGATACCGATACCGATACCGATAGTGCGATACCGATACCGATAGTTCGATACCGATACTGCGATACCGATACCGATACCGATAGTGCGATACCGATACCGATACCGATAGTGCGATACCGATAGTTCGATACCGATACTGCGATACCGATACCGATAGTGCGATACTGATACCGATACCGATAGTTCGATACCGATAGCATGGTTTAAAGTATCGGCCGATATCGATCCGATACGGCCGATACCGATACGGTTTGGCATGTTCCGATCCGATACCGACCGATACCAAATATTGACCGATACCGACTATGGGGGTCTTTGTTCCGGTCAATTCGGCAAAACCAATCGGTAAGGGTGACTACTATTTCATATAATTTCAAAACTACTAAGAAATAACGCTGAAATACTTAAAATTATGCCTAAATGTATAAAATATATGTTTTTAAATGTAAATAATTTATTAATAATTATTTGTTTTTCGATACCAAAGTCTGATACTCCGATACGATACCGCCGATACTACCGATATCGCCGATACCAATACTCATAGGAATAGTCCGAAACCGATTTCGATGATTGTGAACCTTGACCGATAGTGCGATACCGATACCGATACCAATACCGATAGTGCGATACCGATACCAAACTAAGTCAATCTATCTATTTCTAAATTACAAGAGTCCACTTCTAGGATATGGGAGCTATATCCTAAATATCTAGTCTAAATTAACTTGGTTAGGATACTAGAGTGTCCTTATTACCTAGCAAGCACTACCTTAGTCTAGTCACACTAGCGTTAATTACCTATAATTCCTACCATGTCTACAATCACACATTACACCCCAAGCCGTCCTGCATGCTAATTATAATAGGCACATATATATATATGTATATCACTCCATGATGTATAGACCATGAACCCAAACACTGACTTATGCAGATGAAGAACTCGCACTGTCCTTGACACAGTAAACATATACACCACGAACCCAAACGTCATATTCACATTTACTAATCCAAACACCACCAAACTAATGGATAACACCCAATATGGATAACACATTATTTAGCCAATATATAAATTAGATGAATTTGATAAGCAAAGCCCCCCGCCGCCCCCGACTAAAGCCCGCCGCCCCAAGCCCGCCGCACAGCCCCCGACGCCCCCGCCCCAAGCCCGAATGTCCCCAAGCCCGCCGCCCCCGCCCCAAGCCAGCCGCTCAGCCCCCGACGCCCCCGCCACAAGCCAGCCGCCCAGCCCCCGACGCCCCCGTCCCAAGCCAGCCGCCCAGCCCCCGACGCCCCCGCCCCAAGCCCGAATGTCCCCAAGCCCGCTGCCCCCGCTGCTCCTACGTCGACACCGCGATACAGAGAGAGAGAGAGAGAGAGAGAGAGAGAGAGAGAGAGAGAGAGGAGATTACCTTCGGGAAAGAGAGATGAGAGGACGCCGTCGCCGTTCACGAAGCCACGCGAGAGAGAGAGAGAGAGAGAGAGAGAGGAGAGAGATTGAATTTGGGGGGAATGCCAAAAGTTCCCCCAGCCTTTTTATTTAAGTTTGGAACGCTCATTTAGCGACGGAATAGCGACTACGAAAATTCCGTCGCCAGGTAGTCGCTATTATTGATTATCTGACTGAATATCCGTCGCTACGTAGTCGAAGATATGTCCCGCCAATTATATACACAATTCCCGCCAAATAAACGACTACATGGCGACGACCGAAGATCCGTCGCTATAACACCGACACACTAGCGACGGATGTGGGACCTTTCCTGCCCCTAAAATTAAAATAAAAAATGGCAAATGTTTGTGGTCGGTAATCAGTCGCTGAGCGGCCACGAAGCCGTCGCTAATACCGACGGAATAATTCCGTCGCTAAAATGCCGTCGCTAAATGAGCATATTTTGGTAGTGAATCAACTTCTTAGCCCATCTCAACCTCGTCATTGTAATCTTCTAGTGAATGACATCGTCTTTTTCTCTCAGGAATTCGAAGGGAGTATTCACCAAGAACTTCATATAAAATGCCGTGTACAAGAGGCGGTTGACTGCTAGTTGTTGTAGGCATCGTGGAGAACATTTCAGCTCTGTGCTCTCATACTCCATTATCACCGGACTGTTTTCCCTTATCATCAAAACTTTCTTCCTGACGATAGGCTCTAAGGACTTTTTCATAAATTCTGCATCCCCTTGCTTTTTTTGTACATGTTTTGTATTAATGAGTTGTAGTGTGTCCAATCGTAGGAGATGAAGTTGAATGTGAGCAACGGATAGTGTTTGCATGATTCATTAAAGAGTGAAATGAATAGCCACTCTATGTCGTCCTCTAAATCCATGATGAAGTCTTCTACATTTTGTTTAAAATTTTCATGGGCGCTGGATGTTGCTTCCGATTTAATGGCAAGCTCCACGGTGTTCTGTTTCCCAAAAATAAAACACAATATCATGAGTAAATTTTTACGTCATTTTTCATCGGTGTACACATGAATAAGAATTTTTTAGTTTTGATTCTTACCAATGTGTTGGACAACATGAATGCAGACTACTTATATTCCACGCCCTGTGAACTTGGCTGGATGTGCGTTCTTGCCAAGTCTTGAATTAATTTCACCTTCATTATTATTAGGTTGAGTATGCCAGCCTCCACATCTTCATTGTTGAGTATGTCTTGTTTGTCTTTTGCTGACAGGATGACGGCAACTCCCTTTTCTCCCTCTTTCGGAATATTCATGTAAACCGTATCACTACACATAAATTTAGTTTAGATTAAGTTAATAAGGATTCTCAGGATATATTGTAAAAAAGACTAGAAAGGAAAAAAAAGAGTCATTCGTCGTCCAACTGATATGGCGAATGATCATTCGCCGTCCAACTGTCACGGAGAATGACCATTCTTCGTTATGAATTGGACGGAGATTGGTCGAGTTCAAAATACACACGATGGACTCATCTTTCTTGGGAATATGACGTCCCTATAAAACTTCTTCAGCTCTTCATCTGCATCCCCCCAAAGTCTGAGGTACTCACATTCTCTTAATATTGTTCCCTTTCTCACTAGTTCAGCCGTTTTGGGGTCCCCATGCTTATTTTTCCCTCGTCCCCCAGTTTTGGCTTGAGGTTTTGGTTTCGGAGCGGCATTTGTCTTCTGCTTTTTATTAGTCTCTGCTAGTGTATTCTTCCCCATGGGAGTGTAGTCTTCATCGGCTACTGCAGGTGATGGTTTTATCAACCTCTTTTACCCCCTTGATCTTATTGTGATTTCTTTTGGAGCAGCAGGTTCAACAGCTTGTTGTTCAGCGGCTGGTTGAGTCTCAAGCTGTAATGCTACAGCCATGGCTTCGAGATTAGCGATCTTTTTATCCTTTTTAATGGCTTCATTCTGCAATGATTCAACTTATTTTTGAAGCTCAATTTTTTCATTCCTGAGCCTCTTATTTGTCTCTTTGAGCTTCTCGGTTGTTTGCACTGATATAAAACAAACAACAATGAAAAGTATGATATCAATCAATATATACTTTTAAAAAAAAGAAGGAAACAAAGATCATTCTTCGTGATCTTAACACGGGGAATGGCCATTCTCCGTGATTTTAACACGGAGAATGTCCATTCTCCGTAATTTTAACACAAAAAATGACCATTCTCCTGCACTCTAACACGGAGAATGGCCATTCTCCATAATTTTAACACGGGAAATTACAAATCAAAACTTTGAAAAAAGAGAAAATTTTACCTTGTGCCTCTAGCCCTTTAACCTTTTCGTTAAGCTTCTCATTCTCAACAATAATCTAAAATTTCTCTTTTCGCAAGGAGTCCAATTCCTGCACCGACCCCTCCATCGCGGTGTTTATTTCAAGTTGTTGGGCTCCTTGTGCCTCTAGTTCTTTAACCTTTTTATGGAGTTTCTCATTCTCAGCAATAATCTGAGATTTCTCTTTTCGCAACTCCTCCAATTCCTGTACCGACCCCTCCATCACAATGTTAATTGCATGTTTTTGGGCTCCTTGTGCCTCTAGCTCTTTAACCTTTTCATGGAGTTTTTCATTCTCAACAATAATCTGAGATTTCTTTTTTGTAACTCCTCCAATTCCCGCACCGACCCCTCCATCGCAACGTTAATTATATGTTGTTGGGGGTCTCTCCTGCTCAGCATCCTCATCCCCACCTGTTTGGTGGTGTTCCTCTCCCTCGTATGCACCTTCTTCTTATATATCTACCTCCTCTTCTAGGTGTCCTTCCTCTTTTCCAATAGCTATATATAACCAAATCTTTGAATATCTTTTTCGATCTCAATTTACTGTGATATTCATTTATGAGGAAGACCGAGATTGTGTACCCATCCCATGTGTAAAATCTTGGGTATTCACGAATTGGTTCGGACTTCCTTTCCACATGGGTACTATGTTTCGTAAACCAATTGTCACGACCCGCACCCGCTAAAAGGGCACGTGATGCGAAAACGCCCAGCCCTCACCGTAAAAACGGCGTGGAACGCTGTAGGTTTTCTACTCTAACACAGTTTATATATAATATCAAAACCTGTCGAGAATATGGTCAACTCCGAACGGAGGACAAGCAATGATAATATATGAGTGCTCAATCACAACTCTAAGATGATAAAGTAAAGACTGAAAGATAAAGACAACATGACGATAAAATATAACCTGTCGAGTCCAAACACAAATAATATACAAGTCTAGGTCCAAGTCTCTAATACAATCCCAAAATATAATATAATAACAAGTAGTAAGCTGGAGACAAGGTCCAGTCCAAAATGTCTAGTCTAACTAAACTAAGCTAGAGGCTCGTCGGGCGGAGCTAAGCCCTGCTGAACCAAGGTCTCCGAGTCTAGACCGACTACGTCATGAGGACCGTAGTAGGTAGGACAATCCTTCTCGCCACAATCTGTAAAATTTTGTCAACATATCCAGTCAGGATGGAACGAGCACAAATCTCAAATTATAATTCTAGTTAGAAGATATTGAAAATATAGCAGTAAATAGAAAGAATCTACGAAGTAAATAATGTGTACATGAATCATGGTAAGGCATGTCAAGGCTATAATCTGAATGTAAGAACAAGAAAATAGTATAAATCATGTACAACAATCTGGAACTATATCTATGTGAGTTTAGTATTAGTTTCAACATGTGATCGGCTTAGAACTTGATACAATGTTTGGCCTGGCTAATCATACGTAAGTATATGATTAACACTATACAATGAGAATACTATAGTGATACAATGATGATACAATATAATACTATGGGGTATTGATCACATATCTACGCTAACACCCCCATCCCTGACTAATATAGTGGATCAAGTCATGACACGTCATGATATGTATTCTCTGAGGAGGTCGCGAGCCTACGCAGGAATCGTATCTATACAATGAACAATAAGCAATGAAGACTTGCCCAGTATATACCATATATAAGAGGAATAATATCTTATGACGGGATCCAGACTAATATCAATCCGTGTGAACAATATGTCAAGAGAACAAGGATAATCTACACTAAATACTAGAAACAAAGACGATATCATAAAACAGAAATATTATCAGAGAATGTACTCGCCTGTACTGTGATGGATAAGTCGACTGAGTCCAAGATCAGTACCTCGAGGACCTATAGATAGAATACTGTATTAATATAATGGTTTGGAAGTGAAATTAAGTCATACTGAGTCAAAATAGGTCAAGACACGTCAAACTAAGTCAGTCTAGGTCAAACAAGGTCAAACTAGATGGTACAGGATTAATCTAAGTCATATTAGGCCTAACAAGGTCATACTAGGTCAAGATAGGTCTAGTTAGGTCAACCTTGGTCATAGGAGGACATTGGAAGTCAATCCGAATCAAACTAGGTCAAAAATTGACTTACCGTTGACTTTTGGTCAACGGGTCAACTCTGGTCAACTCTAGGTCAACCCTAGGTCATTGGTGACTAATAGTTGACTTTTGGTCAACTGTCCAAGTTTAATGGAATTTGGGACTAAATTGGGTAAAGTGTTGACCCATAGTTAATTTTTGGTCTAAAAAGTCAACCGTGGTCAACCGGGGTCAAGACTAGGTCTAGGCGACTATTTCTAATCATTACCAACCCTTACAACCTATATCCAAGTCCATCTTGGACTCGAAAACTCAAATCTTGGCCGTGGGCCAATATCCTATTTTACCCTTAAAAAGGGTAAAATTCTAACTTAGGCAATTATCAAGTTAGCCTACCCACGCTTGGTATTTTGACCCGATCTCCCTAGGGTAGTAAGATACTAACCTATACATACGTTACCTACCAAGATACCTAGGTAAAGTGGACATCCAGTCCATGATACGGTCCATTGCCGATATCTTGAATATTTCAAGATACGCAATGGTACGGCACGATAACGGCGCCCTACGACCCCGATTTCTACTCGGGAACCTACCCGCAAAATCTAATTCATATAATCTAGGCCTACGCCAAGTTTCATCTCATTCCGATGCTCTGAGCTCAAATTCACTCTCCAACTCGACTCCCCTATAAAACTATTCTTCCTCTTTTCTTCCTAATCTTCCTATTCCTCTAATCCTTCTTCTTCTAACTTCTTCTTCCTATTCTTCTAACTCTAATTCTTCTTCTTAACCTCTTCCTTACTCTCTCCTTCTAATCTTTTCTAATTTCTTCTCTTTCTTTTCCTAACTCCTTCTATTCTTCCTTCTACTTCTCTTTTAATCCTTTTCTTCTAACTTCTTCTTATTCTTTTCCCCTAATTCCTTCCTCTAATTCTTTCCTCTAATTCTTCTTCTAACTATCTAATTACCTAACTATACATATATATATATATATATATATACATATATATATATACATATATATATAATGGGGGGGTATAAGGGGGTATACATGGGCTTAAAGGGGGGGGGGATTTACTGGCAGCTGCTGCTGCCAGTGGGGCTGCTGCCACTGCAGCTCCCTGCTGCTGCACAGCAGCTGTAGCTGATGCTACTGCTGTGGCTTCTTCTTCTTCTTCTCTTCTCTTCTACTTCTTCCTCATCTTCCTATATATATATATATATATATATATATATATATATATATATATATATATATATATATATATATATATATATATATATATATATATATATATATATATATATATATATATATATCTATCTATATATCTATCTATCCATATATCTATCTATATATATATATATATCTACATACACCTATATATAATCTAATATCCATCCCTCTATCTATATATATACATATATACACACACACATATAGATATACATATATATACATAGACACACACACATATAGATATATATATGTAAATATATATTCACTCACACACACTCTCCCTACCACACAAACACACACTCACTCTCACACACACAAACACACACTCTCACCACCACTCTCACATACAAACACCACCACTTCCATTTTCCTACACACACACACACAAATACTTATAATTATTTATATACGTATATGTATATATATTCATATATATACATATATATACATATATATATACCATTCTATATATATAAATCCCTAATAATCCTTAACCTAGATTTTCTAGGAAAAACCTACAAATTCATGGGCAAATGGTGGAGAATCTTCTCCTCTACAATAATGGTGAAGACTATAAATGGAGAAGAGTAATTAATAAAGAATAAATGACATACCTAAAATGGTTTTCTTGTAGGAAGGAAGAGCTTGGGAAGGATAAGGAAATTTAGAGAGAGAGAGTGTTTGACTTAATGTAGAAGAAAGGGGGGGTTTATTCTTGGCCGGCCATGTGTGTGTGTGTGTGGGGGGGGGGGGGGGGGGGGGGGGTGTTATTGGGTTGTGGGTGTGATCCAATAACCCTCCAACCCATTAAACTTAGGTTGGGTTGGTTCGGGTTTGGTTCGGTTTGTTTCGGTTTAAATTCTAAATACTAATCAAGCTCTAAAATGACTAATTAAGCCATGGAAATAGGGTTTATAGTTTCTAGCCTAATTATGATGGTATGTGGGCCAAGCCCAGCTAGTATGTGGGTCCCACTAAGGTCCAGGCTACCCGGATCTCCAACTTAAGTCCAAATTGGTTAAAATCCAAATCAAACCAAATAAATCCCAAAAAAATCACATAAAATAAATAAAAATTCCTAGAAATTATAAAACTTAAAAAATGATGAAAATACCCCTAATTCGAAAACTGGGGGTGACACCAATAAAGGAAATATATTGTACAACCTTCCATTTTAGAGTATGCATCGGAGTAATCCCTCCCAACAGTATTACTCGTAGTCCTTTTGATGCTCTCCATGACATACGCCAAGATTAACCTTGGCCAGCAGATAATTTGGATAACTTCTATACTGTCTACCAAGGCCAAGAATCTGTACGATAAATTTGAACCGCCAGACTTTGTGAAGAATGTTGTTTGGCACCAGTGAAAGATTATTAGCTTGGCCAAATCATCTGGTTTAACATCTTTATTTTCATTACGAAGCCATTGTAACAATTTAAAAAACTCTGTCTCACTTCCATATTCGTGACTTCTGAGTGTTTGCCATTGGAATTAGTCAGCAATATCTTGAAGTGGTCTCTACACAGGCTCAACGATGTCGGTGGTGTGGCCTGCTGTTATTTTTCTATGATCAATCTTCTATAATAAGCATCATCCTCACTTTCATCCTTCAGTGGTAGACCAAAAATGGCTGCCATATCGTCCATACTTGGCACTATTTTAACAGTAGTGCTCAATTCAAAGTATCCGATGCCATCTTTGTCTTCCAAGTAAGTTCCTATCAAATTCTGAAGACCTTCTGAAACCTTGGCCAATTCTTGATTGCCAACTTTGTTTTTGTAGAATACCTTGACGAAATTATAGAAACCGGTATTATTTAAAGACTCAATAACTGGCTCGGGTAAACAGCCGCCACCTTTTTTGGCATCCTACATAAGAGTTAGCATCATTTTGAAAGAAGAACGGAAAACTCTTGAATCTTTATTCATGACAAATTTTTTCTACAAAAAAAAAAACAAAAAAATTAGATTTCTGTCATCTGTTCTCCGTCATTTTAACACGGAGAATGGATATTTTTCATGATTTTAACATGGAGAATGACCATTCTCCTGCATTTTAACACGTGGAATGGTCATTCTCCGTGATTTTAACGTGATTTTAACACGAAGAATGACTATTCTCCTGTATTTTAGTACGAAAAAGGCTATTCTTCATTATTTTAACACAGAGAATGACAATTCTTCGTGATTTTAACACGGAGGATGGCCATTCTCCTGTATTTTAACACGAGAAATCGCCATTCTCCATAATTTTAACACAGAGAATGGCAAAACTTCGTAATTTTAACACGGAGAATGGCCATTCTCCTGTATTTTAACACGGAGAATGATCATTCTCCGTGATTATACCACGAAGAATGGTCATTCTCCGTCATTTTAACACGAAAAAGGCCATTCTTCGTCATTTTAACACGAAGAATGGTAATTCTCCATGATTTTAACACGAAGAATGGTCATTCTCCTGCATTTTAACAGAATCATGAGCATAACTTAAAGTTATACCTTCTTTTTGCTTACCAGCCTTTGGCTTATGTGCAACTCTCTTAATTCTCTGTGATTCTCCGTCATTCACCTTTGGCGTATGTGCAACTCTCTTCATTCTTTTCACATCAGCTCTCTCTTCTCTAACTGGGGTTCCAGTTGATGCTAATGGTGATGCTGATGATGATGAAGTGGAAACTGATGATGATGAGATGGTGTGAAGTTGCGAATGGAGAGTCACTGATAAGTTTTTGAAGAAAGGTTTGAAGATTTTGGAGAAGAAAACCTAGATTCGAAAGTGAGTAGCGTATGGAAGAAGAGGAATAATCGAAACATTTTTTTGAAGAGTAGGTTTCGTAGGTGTTTTCAATAAATTAGAAGGGTAAAAAGGTCATTCCATACCCTTTTATATATTTTTCGCTAATTCTGGGCACGCGATAAAATGTTATTTTGCGATGGATTTTTCATAAAACTTTTGCGATTTTTGGGTATTTGATAAATTTTCCCAATTCTATATTAAAGGGAGCAAATAAATCAAGAAAATAAATCAGAAAATGTAGTGGAAATTATATATTAAGAAATCTCGTCCGGGTCGTACCCCTCCTCTTATAGGGAACACAAAATTCATTGTGCAGCCGTCTAAATAAAGTACCTCGTCCCCAGTCACTACAAAGCTCGTCAATGCCTCCTCCCTCACAGACCCAATCTCCTCCGTTGAATGTTTATCGTAATGCCTAACCGACAACATCACCTTGCAAAAGCACACCATGATGTCGCCACGGATATTGAAAATCTTGCACTTATGGTACCAATATTAGTATGAAAATTTATGTAGCAACCTGTACCATCTTGCATGTAATGCCCGCTCCGCATGGAGGTTTTTTTGTTGGCTTATTTGATTTGATCAGACCGTTGGATTGTAAGTTGTTGGAATCGAGGGATATGAAGGATGATGCAGTCTTTCTTAAATTAGCCCAATGGGATGAATTATAGAGCGCAGCTCACTAGTACGTTTATGTCAAGTAAGAAAATCATGTATTGCGTCAAATCATCTCTTAAGGATCCGTTGAACATATATATGAGCGAAACATGAAGACCAATTGTATAGGTGGTGGATTTGTTCCTTATTCACTACTCCTTCACGCTTAACCAAAATGAATTTCTTGTGTTGCTGTATTATGTCCCTAAAAGAATGATGCTTTAGTTGATGTAAATATAGCGATGCTCATGTTTAATGTGATTTAAATAAACGATGATGAGTATGATGAGGATGATGAATTGATATATCCAATAGGGCCAAACTAGGACAAATGATAGGACAAAATGAATTGATGTAAATAGTTGATGTAAATATTACGTATAGGCCAAACTAGGACAAACGATGAACCATATCCAATAGGGGACCGACCGATATCAAAAAACTGACCGAATATCGATTAAAAATATTCTGAAAAATCGAACCGAAATTATGTACCAATACCAAATTGCCGAACCGACTAAAATATGATATAATGGTGGTGGTAACGGTTTGAGTGTAATACCATACAGAAAATACCAAACCGATCATATATATATATATATATATATATATATATATATATATATATATATATATATATATATATATATATATATATATATATATACACTTTTTCTAGAATGTTGTTCGTGATTAATTTTATACTACTCATTTTTATTTTTATCTTTGTTTTGGTCAGTTTCTTAGAGCTTAGAATGGATTATAGTGGACTTGAAGTTATGTTAAGAATGCTAAGAATTGAGTTTTTGATCTTTTGAGCTATGTTTTTGTGTTCTCATAAAATTTGAAGTTAATTTTGGTTACTTAAACTTATACTAAAGATTAAACTTAGTGACCGCTTTGAATTTTTAAACTTATTTTTAGGTGTATGCGACTTTTTATATATTGTTCTAATAATTTTGATTATTTGTTTGGTTGGTAGAGGCTTGGGTTTAAAATTTAATGCTTCAAAAAAGTAAAAAAAAATATATTATAGGTTAAGAGTAAGTGTGTTGATTGATCAAATTGTAATTGATAAAATATCGATACCAAACAAAAACGTCCGAATACCGATTTAACCGAAACCTAAAAAATCGATTTTAAATGGTACGATACTGGTATTGATTTTTTAAATACCAATTTAAAAAAGTATCGAAAAATTCGACCAAATATCGACCGATTATACCGACGCTGACCCCTAATATCCAAGGATAGGGTTAGGGGCAACCCTACAAGTGTAAGGGCAGTATGGCATCGGGTTAAATGTTTAGAGTTGTCTTAATTAAGGCCAGTCCTTTTCCTAAGCGGTCATCAGTTCAAAAGGGCACACAGTCTAACCCGCACAATTACTCCTATGGAGCCAGTACAAACCAATATTTGTTAGTTGACGCGTGCCAACAGCAGATGCTCCATTAATTAAGGCTGGGGCTCCCCATCCTCTCTTGTTTTTCTAGGCGGATATGGAGATGACTGCGAAGTTTCATCTGTTGCGTATGTACACTGGAAGACAAGATATATACCTGTGCATGAGGACCCCATTGTCATGGGTTGATACTGTCATTGATCAATGGCGGAGCCGACATCCCTTGTCCTCTAATTATGTGGATGCAAATCAACACCGGATTATCTTGTAGAGGGCTTAACCTTAGCTATATGGGCCGATGGCGACTTATGTTGTCAAACTTGTCGTCGTTGATTAGCAGTATTCTAGACAAATTTATTGGGATCAAATCAAATCGCACAAGGGTTGTTAGGTTATAGTGGGCTAAGAAAGTCAGAATCAAACGTTGGTGAACTCAGTGTCAAAAGAAAATCAAAGAACATGTACAAGCGTGATGACTTAAAGAGCGTTAGACTCTGATCCAATTGATTATACTTCCCAGTTCTAGGATGATATTTTTTTCCAAAAAATTTCGTCCACAACATTAAAGTTGATGAAAATTGTGCAGAAAGCACAAAGTTTGAAAGATTTACAGAATGAAAATCAAAGCGTCCATCCGTTGGACTATTTTGAATCTAACCGTTAGATAATTAAAAAATAAAATAAATAAACAGCTTACTATTGAATATTTTTTGTTGATGTTTTGGTATTGAATGTAAAAAATTTATTGTACCATGTCGATTCATGAGATGAAAAATATAAATTAAATTGCGAAAGCGTTCATGAATCCATTGTCTTTGCTTGACAGATCTTGAAGCAGACGTCTCTCTTGATGGGATTTGATCTTCCAACTTGCTACGACCCTTAATGACAAAGGTGAATCTGAATCCTTTATCCCTCTCTTTCTGTTGATGGGGATGCAGAAGAGAAAAAGAGAAACCTCATTTTTGGTGGCCGTATAAGTTGGGGACCATAACCCTAATGAATACACATATTTATATATGTGTTAATATTTCTAATTTGGCCCCTCATCAAATTAAAATTATCTCCGGTATCTACACATTAATTCCATAACAATTATACCCTTAAGCCAATTTTCAAATAGACCACTTTAATTTGGCTTAATTATTTAGATAACAAACACAATTAATTTTACATTGTGGCCCCTTAATTATTGAATAATTTCAACAATCTCCCACTGGGCCACATATGTAACCTTATAATTGTGTTAACCTTATTGAGCTCATAAATTGCTATCTTAATCCTTAGGGTATATCCGGACAATCTCGTCCATTAACCATATCAACATAGGATCAAAGCGGCATTCGTCACATATAGCGTAACTAAACCATCAATGGTCACATATACCAATATAGCTAAACGACATAGATCAATCATGGATGCGTAGCATGAAAATTACACACAATGTGATCAATACATGTCTATTTCCAACTGGTCCTCCTTAACTTTAGTGAGATCAAATACTTTAACATAATGAAAACAGAATGAACTGAATTTTCATATATCTGATCAGATAAATATCCAAAATACTTTAATACATAAATGTGTCCAAAACCAAATAGCACCCAAATACATAAAATACAAACTCCCACTATATTGTCATATTCTTAATTAACACCCATATGAGCAGTATGCTCATGAAAGACCCTGGGTGATAATAGTTTTGTGAGCGGATCCGCTAACATGGAGTTTGTCCTAATGTGCTATATGAACACTGTAACCATTCTGAATTCTTTCCTTCACAACTAGAAATTTTATGTCAATATCCTTTTACTTATACAAATTTCTGTTATTTTTGGAATACAGTACTGCTGATTTATTGTCACACCATAATTTTATGTGGTCTTTCAACACCGTACTGTAGGCGCAGCCTTATGACAATTTCGTAACCATATTCCCTGAATAGATACCCCACAGCATGTTATAAACCTTGCTTTCATGATGGAAGAAATTATGAGTGCATGTTTGACACTCATCCAAAATATATCTCCATTAGTCAGCATAACCTGATGTGGATCTCCTGTTGTGTTAGCATCCAACAAAATCGGAGTCGGAATACCTTATGATCTCCAGAATTATTCCATCTCCTACAAAGAGCATATAATTTCTTGTTCTCTATTAATTACTTAAGTAGTTTGGCTGCTACCCAATGATCCATCCATATTTGCTTAAATATCTGCCTAGCATCCGAATTATGTACGCAATATCCTGACGCGTACATACTTGTGCATACATTAGACTTCCTACAACTGATCATGAAGGAAAAATCTATTGTATTTTCTTAATTTTAAGGCTAACCTTAGGGCACTTGATTGAGACCGAATTTGTCTCCTTTGACGAGAGGTGTAACCTGGTTTGCATTGAATACTTTAATCAATATACAAAACCAAAAAATTATTCCTTCTCCCACTGAACTTGTGATACACACAATCTTCAATAGTGTTTATCTCAAAACCAAACGAGATAATCACTTGGTAAAACTTTAAGTACCTTCGACGATAATCCTGCTTGAGTCCATGAATAGATTTTGTCAATATGCAAACCATATTATTTGGGTCTTTCGACACAAAATTTTCTGCATGCACCATAAATTGTTTCGTCGATGTTACCATTGAAAAACACAATTTTGACATCCATTTAATGTAACTCAAGATCAAAATGTGCAATAAGTGCTGTGATTGTTTTAAAAGAGTCTTTCAAAGATACCGAAGAGAAAGTCTCTTTAAAATCAATCGTTGACATTTGAGTAAAGTCACTAGCTGCAAGACGTACTTTATACCTCTCCACATTATCCTTTCGAATCTTTCTTGATTTTAAATGTCCATTTTCAACCAATGAACTTCGTATCTTTTGGTAATGTGACAAGTTCCTAAACTTTATTGTCTTGCATAGACTTATACTCCTTATTTATTTTCTCAATCCACTTTTAAGAGTTGGAACTTTCCATGGCCCGACGGAAGATGGTAGAATCACCTTCCAATATTCCATAGTTTTTCTCACGTTCCTAGAGAAATATGACAATATTGTCCGAAATTATATTTCTCCTTTCTCTGGTGGACCATCTTAATATTACCGGTTCTTGAGGTTGTTGAGTTTGTTCCTTAGGAATAATTACCTTATCTTGAATAGGGTGCCGCTACATTGTCGTTGTTAAGGTATCTCAACAACGACTTATAGAGGTAATTCGACATTGTCTTATTGAGGCTCCGAATTCACTTCTTGATCATGACAGGTATAGAATCTTGCACATCGTCAAAAGTGATAGTAGGAATCGTAATTGATTCCTTCTCAAAGACAATGATCCTGACTTTATTTCTCCCCCAAACTCAACATCCTCAAAAAATATTATACTTCTCGTCTCAAAAAATTTCTTAGTATGGGACCATATAATTATTAACCCCTTGATTTGTCAGCATAGACAATAAAGTAGCTGCTTACAATTGAACTTTGGTCTGTATTTTCTTTACACATTAATATAGACATTAAAGTCTATAGAGTCAATAAAATCCAAATCTCATCAGACACAAGTCGTTCAACTCTATTTCTAGAGATGTGACCTAATCGCTTATGTCATAATGAGGCTAAAAATATTTATTGTTAATTTTGTGTTTAGTACCACATGACTCCACTTGTAAGGTTTCATTTAAGCTGTAATAGTTTCAACTGAATATAGGTGATCATAAATCTTAAAGGAACCGTTACCAATAATATTTGGATTTAAAGATAGACTAAACTTATTATTTCCAAATGAACAATGATAACCGGATTTGTCCATTAAGAAAACTGAAACTGAATTTCGTCTAAAAGACGGTACAATAAAAGTGTCTATCAAATCCAAATAATAATCAGTTCCTAAAAATAACCTAAAATGTCATATTGCCTTCACTTCTACCGATTTGCCGTCACCCACATAGATCTATCTTTCACCATCAATTGGCTTCGGTAGCTCAGACAACCTTGTCTATAAACACTAATGTGGGTAGTAGCACCAGAATCTAACCACCATGTGTTTTTAGGTACTAAATCTAAATTAACCTCAGAACAGACTAAATTTAGAAATGTACTTTTCTTTATACGCCATGCGTGCGTGGTACTTTATACATTTCTTCTTTATTTGTCCCGTCTTATCACAAAAGAACAACCCTTAGTTTTATATTGTTGTTTCTTTTGACCTGGATCCTTAGCAGCTACTGTATTCATTTCTTTTTGCCCTTCAAGTTTATCCCATTAAACATGAAAATTAAAATCTTATTGGCAGATATTTTAACAACATTAACTGTAAAGAGAACAAAAAATAAATAGACAAACATGCTCTAATTAATAACCAAAGAGTAAAATATAGTCAAACAAATTCAAATAATGATGAACCCCATCTCAAGATACCTAGTACATCATTAATATCAAGTCTTTGGACAGTGATATTAACTGCAAGTGGTACTCTTGGTGTAGTGATCAAACGTTGACAATAAGTCATGTCAAATAATATGCCTATCTTTGGATCGGGTTATTATTCACATGTAAACCGTATAATTGTCACACATTTATCACCACAAGTATGTGTGCAATTCGGCCAAGTATTAACCTTCCTTTGGGCCGGCTAATACTCGCATGAATATACACACACAAACATCCTACATCCCTCGTAGACTATCTACGCAAGAGATGTCACTTTGGCGACATCTTGTTTCAATGAGTCTACTTAGAATATTGGACAACTATTGCTAGTCATAAAAAACACAAAAATTGAATGTTGACTAAATTTTACAAAACTGAATCATGTCCAAAACTTTATATAAATGCATATTCATAAGATTATTACTCAAATAAAGTAATCAAAAGCATAATCATGAATTTCAATTTGACAAAATTGGATATTATCAATATAACAAAATTCATGAAATAATCTACGAAGGATATGCATCCAAAAATAATATCAAATAATTCATAAGGATTACTTTAAATAGAATAATCTATAGAAGACCAAATATATATGCATCAATATATTACATCAGATAATCTTTAAAGATTATACCAAAATTGGTCTACTGTATCAAAAGTATATGAATCTTGTGCATGATTTAAATCACAAATTAAATCACTTTAAATAAAAGAACATTCAAATATTCTTTTAATAAAAAAAAAACATGCATCATAAAAAAAAAACTTCCAACTTTATTTCGTCACATTTTAATTCTTAAGAATTGCACAAAGAATAAAACTTCAAAAAAAGGAGTCATCTGTCAAAACATAGGAAGCAAGGACAATAAAAAATGCTAGTCGTGCCTGTGTTTGTCTAACTCGTATTGGCACTGCACAGGCACTCCAAAATACACTACTAGGACAAGCCAAAAATAGTTGATGTGTCCATACCACCGTGTCCATATCGTGTCATGTGGTGTTCGTGTCCTGGAAAGCTACGTCAAGAACCTAACCTTCTACAACTATACATGACCAATTTTAGAATTTACCAAAAAGTTAGACCCACAAGAACGTACTTATTCAACAATCATACAATAAAACCATAAATTACAACTAATCTGACCTAATCCCCAGCTCGAGGTAGCAATTCTACTTCCTAAACTCGAAAATCTACAATAGAATCCCTCCAATTCTAGGGTTCCAGAACTTTCTTGAAAATTTTTTTAGGGTTCCTTCTAAAATCAAAGGATGAGAAATTCCTGTCGTTGCCGATGGAGAAATGGGGATCGGAAAGAAGCAGTTTTTTTTTTTTAAAACAACATTAAAGAACATTTGCAACAAAAGGCCATATTACTCTGGATCATAAAAATTTTGATCGAACAATCAAAACCTTAAATTAAATTAGATCTTACGATCTAGGGTTCCTAAACAACAACAAAAATTAAATCTAAACCTTCAATCTCATAAATCAAACAAGGAGGCTCTGATACCACTTGTAAGAAATTTATTGTACCATGTCGATTCATGAGATGAAGAACATAAATTAAATTGCAGAAGTGTTGAATCCATTGTCTTTGCTTGACGGATCTTGAAGCAGATGTCTCTCTTGATGGGATTTGATCTTCCAACTTGCTACGACCCTTAATGACAAAGGTGAATCTGAATCCTTTGTCCCTCTCTTTCTGTTGATGGGGATACAGAAGAGAAAAAGAGAAACCTCTCTTTTGGTGGCCGTATAAGTTGGGGACCATAACCCTAATGAATACACATATTTATATATGTGTTGATATTTCTAATTTGGCCGCTCATCAAATTAGAATTATCTCCGGTATCTACACATTAATTCCATGACAATTATACCCTTAAGCCAATTTTCAAATAGACCACTTTAATTTGGCTTAATTATTTAGATAGCCCAAACACAATTAATTTTACATTGTGGCCCCTTAATTATTGAATAATTCCAACATTGAACTCTAGAATTATAGTCCCACATTTAGGGGTGCAACTCGGGCGGGCTAAACCCGAACCCGATGGGGTAAACCCGTTAATGGGTTGGGTTAGGGTTGAAGATACTCGGGTTCGGGCTCGGGTATGGATTAAAATATTTGAACCCGATCAAAAATTGGGTTGGGCTCGGGTTCATGTGTCGGGTTACCCGAAGAACCCGAAATCCGACACACACACACACACACACACACACACACATATATATATATATATATATATATATATATATATATATATATATATATATATATATATATATATATATATATATATATATATATATATATATATATATAGTTTTATATTTCTTAAATAAAAAGTTTAAATCCTAAATTTCTCTACCCAAACTCTTCAACTCCTTATCATAAATCTTATTTTAGTTTGTAATTTTCAATGATCAAGACTTTATTGGTATTTGATTATGTGTTTAATAATACTTTTGTTTAAAACTATTTCAAATATTATATTATAGTCCGATAAATTCGATGGACCCGACCCAACCCGAGTTCAAATATTATATTAGAGAAGAATAATTTTATGTTTATATTATTTATTTATTGCACGTATCTGTTTCTTGAGCCACTTTGTAGAAACTATTTTTTTTCGTTTAAGTTGTGGTCTGATTCATTATCGTCATTTGATTGCACAAGTCCATGCTTGCAACAATCATTAGTGATCTGCATTTCACTAATAGAATAAGTCATATTAGCGACGCAATTAGCGACGTTTTATTAAAATGTCACTAACGTTTAAGGAATTAGCGACGTACTCTATAAACGTCGCAATACGTCACTATTATCGACGATCGGCGACGTTTTGCGACTTTTTTGTGTATAAGAAAATATACGTCACGGATAAGTCGGCGAACGTCGTTAATATCACTAATATTAGCGACGTTTACCGACGTAACTACTGTAACGTTGCTAATTTCACTAATATTAGCGACGTTTACCGACGTATACGTGTGACGTCGCTAAATTGAAAATATAGGGCTTTTAGTTTTCATTCCCCTCTATTATTTTTCGTTCAAAATTTTTCCAAACGAAAGCGCGCTCCCCCCTCGGCCTCCGGCGACCCCCTCCCCCCTCGGCCTCCGGCGACCCCCTCCCCCCTCGGTCTCCGACGACCCCCTTCCCCCTCGGCGACCCTCCCCCCTCGGCCCCCGACCCTCCGCGACCCCGCTCGGCGACCCTGCTCCCACCGGTGACCCCGCTCACCCTCATCTCCAGCTCCCCACCGGCGACCCCCTGCCCCCTCGACGACCCGCTCCTCCGGCCCCGACTAGGTAAACCCTAACCTAAATGTTAGTCCTGTAGACTGATACGATTCTTACATTATTTCTATATTTATATAAATAGGCTATATAATTGAATGTTGTATGTTGTTTGGGAGTTTGGGTGAGTTCTGAGTTAGGGTTTGATTTTGAGTTTGATTCCCAGGTTGAGTTTGTGAGTCTCTGAGTTAGCTTGGGTTGTAGTTCAGTTCAGTTTGTGGGTTTACATACCAGTTTGGGATAAGTTTGGGTTTACACATGACAAGACGTGGACACGCATCAGGCCACTGGGCATGCAGCCCTACCCCTGGCGTACACGTGTGCAAGGCCACGTGTCACCACGTGGCCTGTGTCGTGTGCTAGACGCGTGTGCACGCGTGCACGAGGCTGTGCACTGCGTGTGTGCTCGTGTAGTGATTTTGGTGTCGTGGACACGGTTGTGTCCACTTGGTTGGACACACAGACCCTTTGGGAGACACATGCACATGTGTGTCCTTGTTACCAACCAATAAATTTGGTTATTAACTGCATTTTGGTTTTCAAATGAGGTTTTCCTATTTTTCGTGAAACATAGTTTACAAATTCGATTTTCTGAGTTTTTTTTATTGAACTTTTTAACTGAATTATTGATGTTAATGATCAGGATTAGTTCATTTACACATATATTAGATTACTAAAACGTAGACTGTCAATAGGGCTTGCATTGTTCTCTGTTTTCCTGAGAACTAATTCCTGAGATTAAGTACAAATTTTACTGATTTTGACACAACCTATCTACTATTTTCCTATTACACATTATGTTACACACATACACACACATTTTCAATTAATTCCTGTCACATTACACCCATTACTCTATATGATTTTCTGTCAGTTTACACACACATCACTCTTCCAGTCACACTCATCCAAACCTGAGAACTAACCTATTCCCTGTTTCTCCACTACACACACCCTATAGTTTCACTCACCTTGCATTGATTTCCTGAAACACATGGACACACAATATGTGTATGTAATGAATGATATATGTGTAATGTCATGCATGTTGGTAAGCACATATGAATGCAATATGCATATATGTATGCAAATGGGAATACATGGATATATGCAAGTTATAAATGCAACGTTTGGGTAACATATGAAATATAATGTATAGGTAAGCATTAATGTAGGTAATGACATGTAATCACCGGTGGGGCTGGCTCGGCCGGGAGAGACTGTACCCTATGGCTCGACAACAAACCGGAGAGGATACTCTGAGAGATCCATCTGAGTATGACGTATACTCTAAGAGATCACCTTTACAAGAATGATATCAGTAGTGGAATTGAGTGTTGGAGGAGATATTATCAGAGTATACGTCCTACTCAGATGGGTCTCTCACAGTTACAGATGGTGGATGTGCTCCGTCAACAGATTCTTGCTCTGAGCCAAAACTTTGCCCCGGAGCTCAAGTAGACATCGTTCGTGTAGAGCTCGAGTGAGAGGTTCCTGACAGCATGGTGGTCTCCTTTGTTAAAGTATCCATGATCGTCCCACAACCAATCAAATTTTTTTCATTTTTAATCTCTTGAATATGAAACTCTGCTTCACATTTGGCTCTACCTTCTGTATATAAGAACCAAATGTGAAACAGAGTTTCATATTCAAGATATTAGAAATAAAGAATTTTGATTGGTTGTGGGACGAGCAAGAATCCTTTGACAAAGGAGACCACCATGCTGTCAGGAACCTCTCGCTCGAGCTCTACTCAAGGATGTCCACTCGAGCTCCGGGGCAAAGGATTGACTCAGAACGGATTTCTGGACAGAGATGACGAAGAAGATGGCTGCCAAAGCTTATGTAATTTTTTTAATTCTTTATACGTATTATATTTTTGTCATTTTGTATTACTGTAATTAAAATCGATCATTGCATTGTATCAATAGGTGATTTTGTATATTAGTTACAAGTGCTACTTAGTTAAAGTTCAAGTGCTACTTAGTTGTCTCTCTCTCTCTCTCTCTATCTATCTCGCTATCAATGCTATAGTGTTGTTCCCCTCGCAATACGGAATGGTCCGATACCGATACTCTGAGTATCAGACCATTCCTATGTGTATCGGTATCGCAATCACAATACCGATACTCGAGTATCGCATTGATACTCAAGTATCACATCTGATATTACACTACTCTTTTCAGAGTAGCAGACGAGTACATTCTTTGATAGTTCTCTCATTTATTTGTCAATTACTGTATTTCAGTTCTAGTTAGTTTTATGTGATTCTCTGATAGTTCTCTCATTCATTTTCAAACGCTCCCCTGTGAATATTGATTTTACCAGATGGCACCCATGACCCGAGCAGCGACACGTCGTTTGAGGGAAATACAGATTGCTGAGGTGGCTACTCCTACTGCTAAGGAGGAAGTGGCACCGGTTGCTAGTGATATCGGAAGTTCCATTCATCCAGCACCGGTAGCTAGTGAGACCGGGAGTTCTATTCATGCAGCACTTGCAATGGACTACATCTCTCCTGCCGCCGTCGATCCTACTTATTCGAGGTGGTTGCGTGATCGTATCACTGAGCGTTTGCGTGAGCTGCGTGGTTCTCATTAGCTATTAGTACTTATTTGTATTGGACTATTTGTATTGGATTGTTTTTGTATTAGACTATTTGTATTGGACTACATATATGAATTAGTACTGTGTCAATATCTGGATTGTATTGGGTTGTTTTTGTATTAGACTATTCGTTTCATTTGGATGTTAATTTACCGGTGTTGAATGTTCCACCGAAGGGGTCGGCGAACCCAGGGATAAAATGTGCTTGTGTATTGTGTTTCAGATTAAACTACAGGGAGAAAATGATTCTGTGGAGAAAACTGCATACTGCAATTTAATTTTTTTTTAATTTTTTATCAAATTTAGCGACGTCTACCGACGCTTTCCGGCGGCACGATGCGTCGGTAGACGTCGCTAAACTGGCATATATTGCCAGGTTATCGACGTATAGCGACGTCAGTTTCGTCGGTAGACGTCGCTAAATATCCCAAGATTTTACCTCATTTACTCAGGATATACCGACGCATAGCGACAACAAAAACGTCAGTAATTGTCCCAGGGAATACCGACGTATAGCGACATCATAAACGTCGCTAGTTCATCGACGAAACGACGGTAAACGTCGGTATATTACCGACGTATCTGTGCGTCGGTAAACGTCGATGTTGGCGACGATCAGCGACGTCTTTCCAAACAGCGACTAAGGTTTCCGCGACAAGAGGAAGACGTCGCTAAATACGTTGCTAAAATTGTTTAGCGACGTCTTTAGGCGTCGCTAAATTGCCTTATTCTGGTAGTGTTTTTTTTTCAAGTTTTGTGTCCATCTTTGTAACCCGGTAATAAAAATCTTAAAGCAAGATTTTCGAGCAACACAGATGGAGAACCAAGCAAGCCTTCTCGATACTAGTCTTCACAAACTTGAGAAGTATGATGGAGAGCACGACTATAATATTAGGAAGAGAATTTAGTCTCAAATCGTCAACTCGTAAACGTTAATTAAATGTTGACATATCCAGAACCAGCTCTTCTAGAAAAGGACGATGCACAGAAGTAAAACATGATCAACTACCGGATCGAGGAGGGCTTGGAAGATGAAATGAGAGTAGTCAAACATGGATGCGGGGTTAGGCGGACGCCCTCCGGCCCGTTCCGCCGCTTTGGTCACTCATTAAAGTCTCCTCCACAAAGCCAGGGTACCCAAGGTCTGCTGTCGTGAACCTGCAATAAGTTCTCCCACAGCTCCCTTCTAATCTGCACCATATCCAAGCCTAGGTCTGCCACCATGACCGACAAGGCCTGGGAATAGTCCACTTAAGCTTCAATCCGAACCCGGACATGACTGAAATATCCTTTCTCTCTGCAACACCTTGCTCAAAGCCTAGTTTCAGTCGGGTGGATACAAATTTGTCCATGGGGAGCTTGTGCTCCATAACTGCAAGAATATCAACGTTGTTAATTTTACATAACATCTTCACTCTGTTTAAAGTGTGCTTATTAGCCATCCCGCGCACATTCCATATTCTCCTGCCCTTCCCATGACCAACGCAAGACTGGCCATAATCAGCTTCTTAGCGCCAACCAATTCTATGACCAGCTCCATGTTGCCATTCGACATTTGGTTCCCTGCCTCCTTATCCCTGTTCCCCAAGACTGTAGTGTCCCCCAGCACAGACATCCCTCCCTCCGGATCTTCTTCATTCTTAGATGTGTCCACAAGTTCCTTGTCCCCGGCATTCCCATAAAAGTTCATAGCCGTCCCTTCATTCCCGGAGTTTCGATGATGATGCGCTACCAATAGCCAACGGAGTTTCGATGCACTATGCTATGTTGAAGAGAACTGATTTACGGAATAGGTGAGGAGGGAGATCCGATAACGATACCCAAACGAACGCGAGCGGCGCTTATGTGAACGGGGAGAACTCTGGAGTCCACCCGAAAATTCTCATGGGGCAGCCAGCTAAGTACCACAAATCCCGTGAGCGAAGTCGTAGAAAATCAACTTCCGGTCGCGGCCTGATCAAGACGTGCCTGAAGTCAATCATCCCAACTTGTAGTTATCCACTGAAGTCGAAGGAGGCGAGTGCGGCCCAGACCTCCGCAATCGAGAGTTTGTTATGAGAGAATTTGTCCACCAATGCAAATCTGAATGGGATCACTAGTCGCTTCATCTTGCTCAGGTGAAAGCAATCGGGGTGCTTTCATGAAGGAATCTCTGTCAATGAGGGAGCTGGGGTGGCTCCCCCGAGCCACCTCTGACCGCCTCCGCGAAGGAGACACGTCCCGGAGGAGGCACAGGAAACGACCGCAAAGAAGGGGAAGTCGGAGATGGGGACAAATCAGATGAAAGTAGAAGGGGGATGTAAGGCTGTCGAGGAGGAAGTGGACCCCAGTGCGGTCCCTACCAGACCAGAGCGCCAGCAACGCTGTCACACCCCGATCAACAAACCGTTCGTCCTCGCATCGATTATGACGAATTGATCGTCTTCGCTAGGACGTGATGCCGTACGAGTCTGGAGTTGCACTCGTATAAGGCAAGAACATTACATTTGATACATCTTTTGAAACATCAAGTTAAAACTTCACAAATCGTAGAGAATTGAACACGCAGTATACGAAGATAGAAATATGTTTTCATTGATAACTTGCAAGGAAGTACAAGTCGTAATTACATTGGATATGCCGTTGTGGCTATATTGATTGAAACAAAAGAAAATACTTGATAAGCTGCTTGAACTAATATTTGTCGTTCTATACATTCACTCCCTTTTATAAATTGAAAGCCTTCGATGAAATGGTTCAAAATACTTCAAAATATGAAGAGCTTCAAAATGTCTCTCCAAACTTCAAATTTGGCTTAGCACCGTGCACTCCCAAAGTTCTCGTCACTTGTGGGGTTGGGAGATTAGTACACTTGGAAATGTACTAGTGAGCAGGGCAAACCCACTCGTCTAAACCGACTCTGATTGTTAAGGTAGGCATGCATTCAAATTTTATTTCTATTTACAACTAGATGAATTCAGTTCATATTGATAGCCTTCTTTGAAACAGTAAAAGCATACAGTAAAATATAGCAGTTTATCTCAATTTTTACCACGGTCGTGCTCATCCCTGCATGAAACATAGATTATAATTACCACCTGCATAAGACAATAGTTGAGCATGCTACTATCTTATATGTGATCATTAGTATTATGCCACCACAAGGGACGATGATCAATGGTATTGCGATGCGCCATCAGTCCAAGTTGTAAGTCCGTCTAAAGTCTCGCAATAACTCGTGCCGAAGCATGACTCGTATTTTTCCTAGGTCAATTCGGTTCCAGCGTCCTGGATACCGTTTCTAGGAAAGCCAAACTTGTGCCCAAGTTGTCCATGACCATGCCAATACGTGAACAGTTTAATATATGAAACAGATTGTATAGCATGGACAATATTAAGCAGTATTATCATTTTGACTCATGCGAGAGTTCATTTTCTCAGTGATGTATGTTCTGATTTGGTATCCTGTAGGCACCAAATCTTCCGAGGCACCATATGCCGCAACCAACGTTTTATTTTATTTTTGTAATTTATGAAATAGTCTCTCTTTTCTAGAACCTTAACTTTTCGCTTTTTGATATGAAACATACTTTTAGAGTAAATTATTCTAAATCGATATAGTTATTCCGAGTTCTTCATCTAAGTGATTTGTCATACATTTAATTTGACATCGTCGATTTGAATAAATTCGAGACAACAAGTATTTCATTTGTGGAAAGGAGTAGGAAAGAAGGGGCCAAACCATCCACCAAGTATTCGATCGTGCCGAGAGTCGGAGCGCTTCACAACGTTCAAACTTCATTTACGCGAGTTCCTGCAATGGCACCAACATTTTATCAGAATCCCTTCTTTAATCATTTGTTTCAAAATTCTTAGAATGCATGCAGAAATCGACGCGAAAACACATTTATCAAAACCAAGTAGCGAAAACATCAAGAAAATCATACATCAGTCTGGTCCCGTCGAATGGACTCTTATACAGAGCTCACTCGCCGAGACGCAGTCTGCTGCATCTAGGACTTATTCCAACAGAAGTCGTTCCATTAGTTGGATCGATTCTCGTAACATTCGTCCAAATCGATTTATTTGACGCCACAAAGTTAACGAATATCAAGCTCAGCGACCGAGTCGAACTAGCCATCTAAGTTTTCGACCGAGTCGGACTCGCCGCAAACATATTACATAGTCCGCCGCCTATCGGAAATGAAGCGGAGGGATTCAGTAGGAGAAGAGGAATGAGAATTAATTGGGGAGTCGGGGGAGGGAAATGGGAGGGAGGGGGAGGGTTGTTGGATGGGGGACAAGTGGCGGAGGAGGGATGGAGTACAGTGGGGGACATTGCCAGTCCGCCACCAGGGGACGCACGACAGCCATGGCACGCAGAAAAAACTATATATATATATATATATATATATATATATATATATATATATATATGTGTGTGTGTGTGTGTGTGTGTGTGTGTGTGTGTGTGTGTGTTAAATTTTGGATATATGTCTAAATAGTTGTAAGGATTTTAAATTATTTTACAGTTAGTCATAAGAATTTTAAATTATTTTTACGTGAGAATATACATAAGGTACGTATTGATGGTAGCTATTAATTATAAGAATTAAATTTTTATTACAAATGAGTGCGTGATATAAAAACAGCTTAGACACATCTCACTTTCGAGTCGTTTCCAAGTCCTATTATAATAGTAGAAAACACTAACTAATATATATATATATATATATATATATATATATATATATATGACTTAGACAGTTCAATTTTGTGCCATTTCTTAGCCGCATTGTAATAGTAGAGATAGAGATTAATGAGAACGGACCTCACCCAGCTCTTTAATTTATTTCATAAACAAGAGATGACAAATGGAACTGTGCCCAATACAATCTTAACTAGTTAATTCCCATGATCCAGGCTGTATGCTCTTTGCTTTATCTCTGTGTCCTTCGAGTAACATGCTAATGCATTATTATTCGACGAGACACATCAGCCTCCAATTAGCATTTGACAACATACTTTATAAATCAATAGGAGGGCCGGGGAGACTAGAATGGAATCTATTAATAGTAACCCCTAATTAATTAAATATATCTTCAAGTTGAAGAATGCTCAACTATGTATCATTTAATCATTTTCCACTAAAGAAGGCTGGAAAAGTGTGATTAATTAAGGTTGGTGGGGGGAGACAAAGTGACACCTGGTTCAGAGTCTTCAGACAAGGTGGTTTAACTTGATGTGTTAAAAGCCACTTTAGAACCCCCTTTGTGAATTATGTATGCACCCTTTCCCAATTTGCCATCATGCATGCAATTCCCTCCACCAACATTCCTTTCATGTATCGAAAGCTAAACTCCTTTTCCTTTTTTTTTTTTTTTCTTCCTTTCTTGATTCTTACTTTGTACGTGACATTGATCATGAGTCACACTAGACCACATCACATAGGAAAACCCTAGAATAGTTATAGACAAACTTTCAATGATAGCTACCATGGCGTTAATTCGGAGCCTTGTTAGCAATTTGGCAAACGGAAAGAAATCGGAACGGCAAAAGTGCGAGTATAAATCGGCTTAGTGCAAATAAAATACGTTCAAAATTTCGGTTAAGTATTCGAAAAATAAAAATATTGAGGTTAGAAATTTCACATTTTTAAATATATTGTCAAATTTGATTAATTAAATAGGTTCCCACCACATTTTTTTTGTGCCAAATTTTTAAATAATTTATACAAAACACGTTTAAAATTTTGCATGCTTAAAATTTACGTATTGATTTAAATCTGTCAAAAGTATGCAAGTATTTTACGTTTTTAAAATATACGAAAAAATTTGCATATAATACGAGTTTTACTAGGGTGATTGCTAACAAGGATTCGGAGACTTTGACAAGAACCATATATAGTAACATGAAAGGGATAGATACTACACACTAGATAGCATATACCTGCAGTATCTTGTACGCGGAAAATTATGTGCGGTTTTCACGAGAGAGTGATTGTTCTTCCGTTCCCATCCATGCATGCAGGAATAAGACTATACGTAATTATAGAAAAGAACAATTTAAGTACTGGACAAAAAAAAAAAACAATTTAAGTACTGGACAAGTCAATATCTTTATACAAAATTCAGTTAAATTTCATAATAAGGAAGACAAGATGTACACTTGCAATTATGGATTGCCTAAACGTGTCAAACTTGTTGTGTAGGTTATCTTCCTTACAACTATGATTACGAGAGGATGGATGAGATTGGTGAACAATGACCTATGATTCTAGCTAGGGAAATTATATTGGAGCATACTCATTTGATTGTGACAAATCCAGATCATCAGCGGATCAGTGAAACTCAACCACTAGGAATATCTATACAGATTACACTGCTGCAACCAAATCTAGATTGTAAAATAAACATCAGTTATCGGTGGGTTCATTCATTTCTCTCACTTCTTCCAAATTCTATGTTATCCAAAACGATGAACAGTGGTAGTCACGTATACATAGTGCATGCAAATAATTGAGTTCCTAAGCTCCATGTTAGGATTATAGCTAGGATTATACAGAGAGCAATTTAGTTTCTTGGTTTTCATTTCAAAGTTTTCTCCTTAGCTTGCTTATTATGCTATTCCATTCTGATCTGTTTCTTGAATTTTGGCGATCAATTTAATTACATATTTTTAATTCCTCACATAATTTATTTTACAATCAATGACAAGAGTATTTTAAGTGCAAAACTTATCAAGGTTAATCAAACTCCCAATCGTATATAATAAATATTCAGAAGGCCTACTTTTTGGGTTAACACCATTCCAACAATACTTTTATTCTAAAATTAATCTTACGCTATGGTCATCTAATTAAATTTGTTGAACTATAATTGAATTTAGCCTTTGAAATATCAAAATTATTTTTTTATGATTTTTTTCCTTTTCATTTTAGCATTATTTTACCGAGTCAAGCTAAGTTACCACCGAGTCAGATGAGTTACCACTGAGATTAAATTAAGCCAAGTTTTAACTTATGAACTAGGTTAAGATCAGTTGAGAATTTCTACAATACCGGGTTAAAATGGAGTTAGCATCTCATCTATAATATAAAGCACAGTGGGTTTTTGGTCCGACCCATGTGCTTTGGTTCAACGATGATGAAAGGACTAAATTGTCCCTCTCTATAAGAGAGGAGGAGGTCCCATGTTGGGTGCGCAGCACCCAGTTGTTCCAACGGCACTCCCGCCCCCAGCTTCTCTTGCACCGCCCCTCCCTTCGCCGCCTCCGCTCCATCCTCGTCCACGCCGTCGTCGCCGGCCTCTTCCGCAACCCCTTCATCGCAAGCAGCCTCCTCCACCGCACTGTCGACGCCGACCCTTCCTTTGCCGCCTCCCTTTTCTCCGCCATGACCAACCCCAACCCCTTCTCCTTCAACACCGCCATCGCCATCTCCGCCGACCCACTCTCTATCTACTCTCAAATGCTCCGCTGTCGCGTCCCTCCCGACTCCCACACCTTCTCTTCCTTGCCCAACACCACCGCCACCGCCGCCGCCGCCGCCACCAGGTCGCTCCACGCACAAGTCCTCCTCCTCGAATTCCGGCTTGATCCCTTCGCGCAGACCGTCCTGCTCACCGTCCACTCCCGACGCGGCTCCGCCGACCACGTCCTGCGGGTGTTCGACGGAATGCTGTACAGGGACGTCGTCTCCTGGACCGCCGCCGTCTCTGGCCTCGCCGCCCTCGGACACACCACGACGGTCCTTCGCGTCTTCGCCTCCATGAGGCCCCACGCCGTCCCGAATGCCGCCACTGTGATCTTTGCCGTGTCCGCCTCCGCCGGGCTCGGGTCCCTGGCGCTGGCCTGGTGCCTATACGCCTACGTCGAGAAAGCCGGGTTCGGAGGCTGCTTCACCGTCCGAAACTTCCTAGCGCTGGTCCGGTGCCTGCACGCCTACGTCGAGAAGGCCGGATTCGTGTCCGCACGTGCCATTATGGCACATGTTATCCACTAGTTACTAAAACGATACACTTTTGGAAATTGACTTGACACTACAAACATGTTATCGACAAATAGTACATAATATTGTTTGTGTAAATAGTGATAAGAATATTGAGAAAATTATAAAATAGGTACACCAAGTACCAACAATAGATTTTCACTACAAAAAAAAGGATTTTGGCGACGGAATCATGACGGATTCCCGTCAAATTATAAAAGTAAAATATCAATTATTTTTATTGTCCAAAAGTGTCGACAAGACGTCGCTTGTCCATCGGTAATCTAGCGACGGAAGTAATAGTCGTCGCTAAATAGTTGCAAATATGTCAGTAATTGGCGGGAAACACGCGAAAAAGTGACGCCAAAGTTTGCGTCAACTTAGCGACGGACATGACTTCCGTTACTACGTCAAGTCTGTCGCTAAGTCGTCACTAAGTTGTTGCAATGTTATCCAGATTTTCGTGTTGCCTAGAATTTCGTACTTCTTTAGCGACGACTTAGCGACGAAATTAGATCACCGTAAAGCCGTCACTAAAGTTCTGTACCCTTTAATTCGAATCGACGGGGGGTTTTTTCATTCCCCCTCCCGAACACTCTCTCCAAAATCTCTCTCTCTCTCCTCAAGAGCCCCCCTCCCGACGTTCGATGTGCCCGCCGACGAGCCCTCCCCCTCCGACGCTCTTTCTCTCTCTCAGGCACTACTCACTCCTCAGGCTCTCACTCTTAGGGTTAGGGTTAGGGTTAGGGTCTGGGGTTGGGGTTGGGGTTAGGGTTAGGGTCTGGTGTTAGGGTTGTCACTCCCCGATCCGGGAAATCGCTCGTCCTCGCTAGATTTCACCCGAATCATCGTCTTCGCTAGGACGTGATGTCGCACGAGCCTGGAGTTGCACTCGTGCAAGGTAAGATAACAGGTTCACATAGTGTTTATCTCAAATTGATAACATAAGCAGCGAAAGAAAACAGAGTATACAATAAAAATCTCTTTTATTGATAATGAATTGAAGATTACAAAGGCTCTGAATAGCCCAACTTAACATGCCAATTGGCTACAACGCTCATGATCTCTCTAGCTCACAAAGGATTACATTGTTCCATACATTATGTCTCTTTATAGCCAACAAGTAGTCTTCGGCCGAACATCTCTATGTCGTAAGTCCGAACGCCTATGCGGTAGCTCCTCTTGAAATGCTAAGGACTCCATACCTCGGCGCATCCAAGCTAAGCCCCGCCCAGAGTCGATCATAACCTGAACCTGCAAGCAAACTAGTGGAGGATTAGTGCTTTCGTCCTCGCTGCACTGATCAAGACCCACCCGCACCAAACAAACACTAAGTATATTTAGTGAAATATGCAACATTATTTGGTGATCATTCTATTTAGCCTTAGGATCAGTTTCATGGCAATATTTAAGCATATCACCTTATCATAATGTGTCCAATACTGTGTCCCTGCGGCAGATACAGTTAGACATAATATGAACATAAATATAGTGATCATGCTCATCTCCGTCCCGTTTTGCCTAGCCTGCAATGGTTAGAACTTTACATAACCAATCATACAATTCACGCAATCAACCAACCATACTTAGACATATGCATAAGGGTAGCAGGCCCTGCGCCTGCACCCAACTCTAACCTCATCCTACCGGCCCTATCTATATGAAGGTCACGGTGTTTCGCACCGTAATGAACTTGGCATCCTTATGTGTAAGCCTATGATCGCTTCGATACGGGTTGCTAGTCCAGTATCCGAAGGATCCCAAACTTACTGATATTATAGCTTATTACAACACTGGACGGTCGCAATCCGTCCTAATTATATGCACCATAAATACCATACATAATTTCTTCCTAGGCCGAACGGTCCCGGTGCCCCGGTCGTAACCATCCGAAGGAAGCCGCACCCGTACATGGGCCACCCGAGTCCATTGACCATGCAATACGCGCCATAGCATACAAGTCATACATTTCAACCCATTTCGTGTTCCATAAACGTAATCCCTCATCTCCATTTCAAGTTCCGTTGACAATATGACCCAACACATTCGTATTGATGCACGACGCCCAACGGCTTATGTTTCTCGTACTTATATTCAACGCATTCCATTCATAATTTATTCACATAATCTAGTTCCGTAGTTACTTAGTCATTTCCTAGCTTCCGTGCATGAGGGCACGTTCAACGCCATAATCAATATTCTAGGCCTGGTGTTCAATGTTCTCGAAGTCGTGTACGTGATGCGTTATCTTTCAATGTCCTACCATCACCGCCCTACTGTGACCCGTGCATTTGATGCACGTCGCTTCAATTATTTAATATTCAATATTCTATCTTAATGTTCGACACATACTAAGACCTTTAACCGTTCTAGCCCCGCTCGCTTACTTATTGGCATTTTATGCATGCATACAAGGATATATTTTATTAGACGTGAAGGAATAGGGAGAGAGAGTCAAGAATCCGCCCACCTTAAGCCGATACGCCTTGTCGTTCCGCCGAGTTATTGCAGCTCGATTCCATAACTTGGTCGCTGTAGCTGCCCTTCCCAGAAATTTGGAATATTTTATTATTATTTATTTTATGGGTTTACAAATGTTCGTATTATTATTTTAGAAATTGAGGAATGGTTTCAAATTATTAAAATAGAGGTACAAATTTATATTTTATTATTAAGGTGCTATCCTATATATATATATATATATATATATATATATATATATATAACAAGATTATTAGTATTTATGATATTTATGGAAAGTATTTTTAGATTTGTGAGTTTAAGGATACATATATGTATAATATATATATGGGGTATATATATATTTTTGTGTGATAGAGATATATGTGCGAATATAGATATATATTATCTATGTTTGTGTGTGTATATATGAACATATATATATATATGAGGGTATGTGCATGTGTATATATATATAGATATATGTGAATTACGTATAGGTAAATCCTAAATATATAAAGTGTATATGTAGGAATGTATAAATTATATTAAATATATGTAAATAATATATGCTTGCGTATTTGTATATATATGTGGTATTTAACAGTATATACACATATATGTGTATATACTTACATATGAATAAGAATACAAATAAAAAGAAAAGAAAGGAATTAAAAGGGGCAGGCAACAGAGCCTAACTCGGATTGGCCAATAGGCCACAGGCTCTACATTGAAGCAGCCTTGCTAACACCCAATGTTAACCTGAGAGGAATAACAACCCGAGCCCAACTTCGTTATATATAAACAAACTGTCGAAGAAAAACCGAGAGAAGATCGAGCAAAATCCTCAACCCTAATCTCGATCTTAACCCTCGCCGCGACACCCATGAGAGGGGCGACCAGAGTCGGCCACCCTGGACGCGCCGCCGTCGACACGATCGCCGGAATGTCGCCTGGAACGACAGACCGCGCGCACGTAAGTGAAGCACAGCGCAGCGACAGTCATCCGCGGGGCCGACTTCGCGGTGATATTTCGTCGCGCTCGCTCAACCGTTTTGGGAACCGTCTTCTCCGGTACGTTCCACATCTATAGGGCTTTAAATTCCTTCAAGTAGTTTGTAGGTGACGGTCCAGTATTGCCCGGTAAATCGATGTGAAGTTCATCGAAAACCTGTTTAAAAACAGGACGGAAAATAGTTGGATTAGCCTACTTCGCATGTTTTTATCTTCCAAACCATGCATAATTTCGAAAACTTATTAGAAGGCATTTATTGACAACATGTAGGGCATCATAACCCTTCTCGTAGGGTCAGATTTCATTAAACAGATAGGAAGTTATTTGATTCCGAAGTTGACGAAAAATCTGTTTTCAAAATTTAGAATTTCATCCACACAACGTCCGTCCCGCCATTCCGGGCGACGTGGTCGTGCACCGAAAATATCGAAAGCTGCGTAACAGCTTCGTGGTCGTGTGGGCTTTGACGGAATTCAAATTGGTCGCGTGTGCGCGACGAATTCGACGCGTATCCGTCGAAATCGCCCCGTATCCGTCCAATACAAATTCAGTCATAACTTTGTGCACGCTCGTCAGATCGAGACGAAACTTGTGCCAACAGGACCGTATCATTTTTATGGTCCTGCATGCCAAGTTTGGTCCAATTCTGAGACAGTTGAAATCGACGTCGTTTTGCGGACCCTACGGTCCGACTCAACGGGCGATTTTGTGCACGGGCCGCCGGAATCCAACTTTGGACATACGGTTGGGTTCGTATCGAAAAACTGGATCCGTAGACATATAGTTTGACGACTTTAGAGACCGTTGACTCTGGCACGCTTTTCGGTGCAAAGCGGGTCCAACGGCGGACACCGTTTTGGCCCGAAATTACCGTTTTGCTCCCGTGTCCAGAATTGGACGTAAGGACAGGCAATCCTAGCTAATTGGACTATTCTGAGATCATTGGTATTGTTTATTTCAGCTTTCGGGGACTGTTGTACGGGTTTTGACTATAGTGGCACATTGAGTAGTTCAGATTGTCGGTTACACCAGCACAGGACCACAGGCGAGTACAGTTTATTGTTTGCATTTCGATATTGATCTTTACTATATTTTATTGATTAGTCATTAATTATGTGATTTTTATACTCTACTATAAATTGTTGAGTCGGGAATGAGAAGTACCAAGGATGTATGATCAGACCGTAGACATTGTAGATATTGTAGACATTGTAGATATTGTAGACATTGTAGATATCGTAGACATTGTAGATATTGTAGACATTGTAGATATTGTAGACATTGTAGATATTGTAGACATTGTAGATATCGTAGACATTGTAGATATTGTAGACATTGTAGATATTGTAGACATTGTAGATATTGTAGACATTGTAGATATCGTAGACATTGTAGATATTGTAGACATTGTAGATATCGTAGACATTGTAGATATTGTAGACATTGTAGATCTCGTAGACATTGTTTAAATTCTGCAAGTAGATATCGTAGACCGTGCGGTGTAGTACCCCAGACCGATCACATGTCAAAGGTACTTCTAACGGTGGAAAGTATATTGGTCTATTTATTACTATTGATTTTTCTTACGGCTTTACTGTTATTTTCAAAACTCATGATTAATGCCTAACCTTTGTCTTATAGTCATTTTCTTTATTTGAAATTGCATTCAGTGAATTGTGCTCGTTCCATTCCTGACTGGAAACCAACATTTTCAGGTTAGCCGTGGATTCATTTAGCATGGGGAGTTCGGGTGTACTTGCAGACGAGCCTAGAAGATTAGTTAGATAGTCAAGTTATAGTCATTCAATATTTGTACAAGTTTATATTTTCCTGCAAATGTAAAACTTGTGATCATTGTAAATTAAATTAATTTTATGAATGAGCATTATTTGTGATTTTGATCTTCATGGCCGTGACAGCGTTCTACCGCCGACACTGCGGCGTAGGCTGGCTTGGACACGTCTCGTATCCGTTTAAAAAAAAAAAAACGGGTGCGGGTCGTGACAAGTTTTTGTGGTGGCCCATGCAGGTCCGGTTTCGCAAATCATGCGAACTCGTGATAGTACTTAAGATTTGTTGTACTATTGCGAGCCTGCGACAAGATAATGCTCATTCACGAATTATAATTAATTTAATTTACGAGGATGACTAGGACTAGGAGTCCCTTGTACAAATTTACCGATGGGTAGTCTAGGCCATGCAATGTAGATAAGGAGTTATTAAATTTTATAGAGTGTCAGATCCTTATAGGTACACTATTACCTCTTAATATGACGATAAGATCCAATGTGGATAGATTATTCACTTGGCGAGACAGGGCTTTCTAGAATTAATGGCCTAACCTTGATGACTGTGCAATTCCTTCTCTTTGTCCCTAGATATCACCCTCATATCTTAGTCCAACTGCCTATTTAGTTTCTATTTTGCCTAAGAATTATTATTTTTATGTTATCCATAGACGAACCTCGAGTTAGTTTCAACTCAAAGTTTTTCCTCAATGGTTTGAATCTCTAGGAGCTCATGAATTTTTGCAGATATAGTTAAAGGAATGTCAGTTAACTCATAATGGCAGGACAGCAGCGCACTGTCGCCATTTATTTAAATTAGGGAGACTATGTGTTCACTGCCGCCAGCAGCGCACTGGCAAGGCACGATTCTTAGAGTTGGAATAGTTTAAGAGAATATAGGTTATAGAATATTGCTAAACTATAGCTAGTGATCCTCTTTGATCGTAGTCATCCTTGTGTCCATATAAGGTAGAGTATCGGATATCATATCACCCTGAAATCACGAATCCAAGAGTTTACCACAGTCCGAGTATACGAGCGAGGCATAACTCTCGGTGAAACGACTTCAGACATGATTACAAGTTTAAGATACTATAGAGGATAGGACAATGCCATATATGATCCGTAAGACCCAAAGCCAATACTAGTGGAAGTTCTGCAGGATGGATAGCATGTCTTCCAACCCAGTATTCCGTGGTCCTTGTGATCTATTGACGAAGTAATTGACTGACACTAATAGGTTACCTGGAATATAGACGTCGGAAGTCCATAACCCATTAGTTGACCAAAGTCTTATGAATAAGAAGACAGTAGGATGACTGTATAAGTAAGAACACCAGGTAAGGTTTGATTCTCACAGAACTCGAACTATTAGTGCCTCTTTCCAAAAATCTTGCGTACTTGTATGTTGACTAATCTTGACCAACGCCGCAATTACAGCCTAGTTTTGCAAGCTCACTCTGTTCTCGAGCTTGAGTCAAGACATGTGTTTAGTGGGGACGCCTGCTAACATATTGTCTAATCAGAATCAGTGTATTATGGTCTGATCAACCATGATGCATTTGGTTCGCACTTTATTTAATTATCCTACGTGGATTGAGATATAGATGTCCCTAGGGTCTCATCCACGACTGCATTGATAATTCCTCTTGAATTATATGTTCGTCTTTGAATCACGAAATTGTATTCAGTAACATCTCCATTGAATTCTTTATTATTTTGTCTTTCACCGATTTGGAAAGACGAAAGCTCGTGATGGTAGAAGATACAGAGTGTTCCCATGGCTATGATAATGGTAGGCACAAGTGTAGCTACCATCAGCCAGTCATATGATTGAGTTACTCGTTCCCCCATCGACCCTCAAACTACCTTTGAGACTTTCGAGCCATCTGAATTTGAGAATGATTAGGTTTTACCCTCAGTCAGAACGCCAACCTAGGAGACTATCTATTCTCAAGAAACCAAATGTTGTGAGTCTCAAATTATTTGCTGGAAGCTTGCCTTAACTAGTAACCCTTAAGCCTTGAACCAACCCTTCCTCGACCGAAGCCCACAGTTAGACATGAGATGAGTGGACAATAGGGTAATCATTTACCGTGACACTCATTCCGAGATTGGTTTCCAACAAGTATCGTCCTAGTTATGTAAATTTTATTATTAAAGACCTAACTAGTGTTGGAACACCACAGTCTATCTTAGCCAATACCATAGCTTAAATACCAAGTCATACTATGACCTACCAGTTGTCAACAGCAATATATGATCACCACAACCCACTACTAAAATACCCCACTTTACCGACGGAAGTTTAGCGACGGACGGATTCCGTCGCTAATAGCGACCAGTTTCCGACATCTTAGCGACGGATTAGCGACAGACAACATAACATAATTTTTTCCAATTTTAAATGTAAAAATTTGTCGGGTTTCCGTCGCTAAGTCGACGAACGTTAGCGACGGATTCTTTTTCGTCGCTTATTCGTCGCAAATGTTGGCGGCAAAATCTTTAAAACATTGGCGGGAACTTTAGCGACTAACTGGCGACGGATATATCCGTCGGAAAACCCCTTTTAATTGGCGACGGTGTAGCGACTAATTTATTCCGTCGCTATTCCGTCGCTAGGTCCTGTGCCCTAACTTAAATTGAACCGACGGGGGGGAATTTTTCATTCCCCCCAAAACTCTCTCTCTCTCTCGCGGCTCTCTCTCTCTCGCACGCGGCTCTCTCTCTCTCTCTCGCGGCTCTCTCTCTCTCTCTACCAGGTATATCTCTCTCTCTCTCTCTCTCTCTCTCTCTCTCTCTTTCTTTCTCTAATTTTGGGTTTTGGGGCCGGGGGGGGAGTGGGGGGGGGGTCGGCTTCGCGGGGGGTGGAGAGGGCGGGGGGGGGGGGGTGGTGAATGGGGTCAGGGGGTCGGGGGGGTGTTGGTAATGGGGGCAGGGGGTGGGGGGGGGTGGGGAATGAGGGTCGGGGGGTCGGGGGGGTGGGGAATGGGGGCAGGGGGGTCGGGGGGTGGGGGGTGGAGAGGGCAGGGGGGTCGGGGGGGTGTTGAATGGGGGCAGGGGGGTCGGGGGGGGGTCGGGAATGGGGGCAGGGGGGTCGGGGGGCGGGGGGTGGGGGGTGGAGAGGGCAGGGGGGTCGGGGGGGTGGGGAATGGGGGCAGGGGGGTCGGGGGGGGGGGGGGTGGGTAATGGAGAGTTCAGGGGGGTCGGGGGGGGGGGGGGGTGTTGAATGGGGGCAGGGGGGTCGGGGGGGTGGGAAATGGAAATGCATAAATTATATGTTTTTAAATGTAAATAATTTATTAATAATTATTTGTTTTCCAATACCAAAAAAATCTGATACTTCGATCCGATACCGCCGATACTACCGATATCGCCGATACCAATACTAGATTGCTTAGACTTATATTGCAAGGTAACTAGATACAAGTTATGATACAATGTAAATGCAAGTATACATGTTAGCTAGATAGCTTAGACTTATATTGCAATCTCCTATTCACACTAGTATTGATATCGCCGATGCCAATACTCGTAGGAATATATAGTCCGATACCGATTCCGATACCGATACTTTGAACCTTGATTTAAATACATGTTAGTATAGTGTCTTCACATATATGTTAAGAGTATATACATGATTAGCAAGGTAACTAGATACAAGTTATGATACAATGTAAATGCAAGTATACATGTTAGCTAGATAGCTTAGACTTATATTGCAATCTCCTATTCACACGAGTATTGATATCGCCGATGCCAATACTCGTAGGAATATATAGTCCGATACCGATTCCGATACCGATACTTTGAACCTTGATTTAAATACATGTTAGTATAGTGTCTTCACATATATGTTAAGAGTATATACATGATTAGCAAGGTAACTAGATACAAGTTATGATACAATGTAAATGCAAGTATACATGTTAGCTAGATAGCTTAGACTTATATTGCAATCTCCTATTCACACGAGTATTGATATCGCCGATGCCAATACTCGTAGGAATATATAGTCCGATACCGATTCCGATACCGATACTTTGAACCTTGATTTAAATACATGTTAGTATAGTGTCTTCACATATATGTTAAGAGTATATACATGATTAGCAAGGTAACTAGATACAAGTTATGATACAATGTAAATGCAAGTATACATGTTAGCTAGATAGCTTAGACTTATATTGCAATCTCCTATTCACACGAGTATTGATATCGCCGATACCAATACTCGTAGGAATAGTCCGATACCGATATACATTGTAGAGCTCTGTTTTGCTATTCTGGACATGTTGTGACCTGTGCTGTTCTAAATAGGAGCCAGACACACTCCTGAGACGGGAGAGTATGTATAGTGATGTGGATTCTTACTAACTTATCATGTGAACCCATTTATGGGCCCTTCATTGAACCTTCTCATGTGTAACTTTCAGTCCATTCACAGTTCCCTATATTGTACTCTACATCACCTAGTTCACTTATATCTAACATCCTAACCCTAATCCAAATTTATGAGTATCGGTATCGGGCTATTCTTATGTTTAGTTTGTCTTACGATACAGATTTTCACATCCAAATTGAGGATGAGTCGTTATTTTGTTGATCGTACATGGATGTACAAACGGCAACACGAGAGTAGAATTGGTGTGAGTGACGATTTTCAGGCAGGCGTGGAAGTATTTCTTAATTATGCAATGAGCAAAGCTCAGTACATGGACGGTAACAAAATTAAGTGTCCATGTGTTAAATGTCACAATAGACGTTACGAAGAAGTGGTGACTGTGAGAGATCATTTGACCCGTAAGGGTTTCGTACGTAATTACGGCCTGTGGTCATCGCAAGGTGAACTATATTCGGAAAGACAGGCTGCGGAAGCTGCTACTTATGCTTTTGATGATAATGCTGCAACGGATGTCATCGAAGACCACGGATGCTCTGTTGATTATGGAGATCTGCAGAACCTTGCACGAGATATGGTGTATGATGCGGCAGGGCCTAATTTTGATCCGGAGGATCCTAATCCCGAGGCGAAGGAGTTCTATGACATGTTTCAGGACGCAGATACTTCTCTATATCCTGGTTGTGAGACTCATTCCGCACTGTCAGTGACGATGCGGTTGTTGAACATAAAGTCTGATTTTAACTTGCCACAAGCTTGCTATAATCGGATCACAGAAGTAATCAAGGAGGTGTTACCGAAGGAATCAAAAGAGCTACCAAAAAACTTCTACAAGTCAAAGATGATGGTCCGACAACTGGGACTGGGGTACGAGAAGATAGATTGTTGTCGCAACGGATGCATGTTGTACTACAAAGAGAATTGCGTATCAGAAAGTTGCAGCTTCTGTAATGCGGATCGTTACAAGCCAGTACAGGGAAAAGGAAAGTCGACTAGAAAATGACGTCCTTACAAGTATATGCATTACTTGTCGATCACGAAGCGCTTGCAGAGGATGTATATGTCTCTAAATACAGCAGAACACATGACGTGGCACAGCGAAGAACGCATAAAGGACAAAGGAGAATTGTCATATCCTTCGGATGGAGAGGCGTGGAAACATTTTGATTTGTGTCATCCAGATTTTGCTGCAGAGCCTAGAAATGTACGCCTGGCGCTATGTGCTGATGGCTTCGCCCCTTTCGGACAGTCGGGATCTCAGTACTCATGCTGGCCGGTCATTCTTACCCCTTACAATCTGCCACCATGGATGTGTATGAAGACTCCTTATATGTTTCTGACAGCTATCATACCCGGTCCTAAAAATCCGACGAAGAACATCGATATATATTTACAGCCGTTGGTGGATGAGCTGAAACAGCTGTGGGAGATCGGCGTCACGACCTATGATATTTCCAGGAAACAGAACTTTCAGATGAGAGCTTCACTCATGTGGACAATCAATGATTTTCCAGCATACAGTATGCTGTCGGGATGGAGTACGCACGGCAACATGTCTTGTCCGATATGCATGGAAAATAGTAAGGCGTTCTGCCTTAGGCATGGAGGAAAAACTTCTTTCTTTGACTGTCACCGTCAATTTCTGCCCGCGACCCATCCTTGGAGAAAGAATAAGGACGCGTTCAGATATGGAAAACAAAAATTTTCTCAACCTCCTGCCAGATTTTTGGGATACGATATTTGGGAAGCTGTAAAGGAATTGCCCACTGCAATGGAAGATCCATCGAAAGGAATTGCCCACCGCAAAGGAATTGTCCACCGCAATAGAAATACATTCAACGTTGGAGACCCAGCATACCAAGAGGACCAGATCGAGAAGCCCCAATACATGGGACAACAGTCGGATACCATGGACGTGGAAGATGTCGATATACCTCATGCTGAGGAAAATAGAGGGGAGGAAGAGGTTGATATACAAGACTTAGCTGTCAACCAGGGGAGAAAGAGGCGTCTTGTCCCAAGTATTGAGCCTGAAGAAGAAGAAGAAGAAGAAGAAGAAGAAGAAGAAGAAGAAGAAGAAGAAGAAGAAGAGGATGAGGATGAGGATGAGGATGAGGATGATGATACAGATGAAGTCGACGATGAGGATGATGATATAGATGAAGTCGACGATGAGAATGAGGATGAGAACGATGACGATGACGATGAGGACGAGGACGATAACGATTATTAGATTAAATATCGGTATATATTAGAAGCACTTACAACTAACTTAGTGAATTCAGTTTAGACGGACACATTCTTATTTCAGTTTATGTTTTTGTCGTTCGATCATCTACTTATTGTATGATTTTCTTTTTACAGATGGCACTCTTAGTTCTCATTGTCTTGACGGCACTCGCCGCCCTGCTGCTGGTATATATATTTTAGTTCAGTTTTATATTCATTTATACTTCTATATTGTTAATTATATTTATGTGTTCTATTTACAGGTCATGGTCACTACCACTCGTGCTGCTGGCAGTGGCCGTGGACGTGATGGTAGTGGTGCTGGTGGTGGCGGGTACTGGCCGTGGTAGGCGTGGTGGTAGCGGCACTAGCCGTGGACGTGATGGTAGCGGTCGTGGTGGTAGCGGCACTGGCCGTGGATGTGATGGTAGCGGTCGTGGTGGTAGCGGTCGTGGTCGCCTTCCACATTCCCCGGATATAGAGTCCTCTGATCCCGACCTGGAGAGCCCGGCCACAGACTCTTCCCGCCGTCGATCTATCTCTGCGCATGGACCTTCATCTTCATCGAGGCCTGAGACTCCATCCGCTAGCGGATCCGTTCCGCCCCCGGATGCACCAGCGGGTACACCATCAGTTACTGCAGGGTGGGCTCCGGAGTACCCCCGGATTCAGCTTCATCCTGCTACCGGTGAGTACATCCGCGGACCCGCGGATCCTCCGACGCCTCCAGAGAGGCCGATAGGCGAGAACCGACGAGAGCTATGGCCCGCGGGTGATACGTAAGTAAATTTAAGTTAATTTATTAAATTTGTTTCATTTATTCAAGTTAATAATCCAGTCTTTGCTTCTTTGTAGGTTTTTCCCGTATGATGCTGCCCGGATACTCGGGCAAATTATCCGGGAAAACTACCATGGCCCCTACCTCAATTTTTCTGAGGTGCCTCAGAACATGCAGTACATCTGGCTCGAGGAGATGAAGGTATATATATATCTTTTGGTTAATTATTAATTATTCTTTAATCCACTAATTTTTTAATTACGTGATAATTTAATTTGTATGTCAGACGACGTTCTGGTGGCCCCCCCATCGCGAGGAGTTGATTCGCAAGGCCTACAAAGCCGCCGCCGGGAAGAAGATACGGGATGCGGTGTACGACGTTCGTACGGCGCATTCGAGGAAGAAGTGGCTCCGGGAGGAGTACTACGAGCAGATGTTGGATAAGATGAATACTGCTCAGTACAGGGAGAAATCAGAGAAAGCGAAGGCGAGCAGACAGGCCGCTGGTCTGCATACGGGAGGTTCAAGGCCCCACGCAGCGACGCGTGCAGATTTGGTGAGATACCGCAAATTCATTTCACTATTAAATTCGGTACTATTAATATACGTAGTTAATTAAATTCGACGTATATTTCGTATGCAGGCACAACAGGCGGTAAAGGAGGGGAGAGAGCCGGAGTCGGTCACCGCCTACGATGTATTCCTGCATACACACAAGAGGCGGGCAGACGGGAGCTTCGTCGACGCGAGGGCCCAGGCGACTGATGTAAGTAATTACGTTTATGAGATTTATATTAGAAATATAATTATTGTTAACTTAATTAGGTGAACGTAGGATTCAAATTATAACTTAGGGAAACATAGGATTTAGATTATAACTTAGGAAAACTTATAGTATAAACACATTCATTGGATAGGCTGCATATCGTGAGGCCCTTAGTCAGATTGAGCCCCCTGCCGAGGTTGTCGGCGAAACGACGCCCACCCAGACGCCCTCTTCTATGGCCGCTCGCTACGACGACGTGTTCGTAGAGTCTGTCGGCGGCTTTAATAAAGGGCGCGTCTACGGCGTAGGTTCCCTGGCGGCGTCGTTGCAGGGCGCGACTCCGAGATATCCACCGCCCCCGCCTCCTCCCGCGCCCCCGTCGGACGATATGAGGACGCAGCTTGCGACTCTCACCTCCGATATGTCGGAAATGCGGAGTCTAATGTCGGATGTGCTGGAGCGCCTTCCGCGTCCTTCTTCTGCTCCCGGTCCAGATCCGTCTGCTCCCGGTCCGTCTAGTGCGGTTGTCGGTCCTTCCGACCCTGGACGTTATTCATTTGACCGTTCTGCCGAGGTCCGCCTGGTACCGGATACTGCGCTCATTGGGCTCATGGACTTGATATCGCCAGAGCAGCTCCGCACGCTTCCAGAGCATGTGTTGTCCCAGGTGCCGGCGTACATGGTGGAAGAGTACATCCGCAGAGCCGAACGACGACGCGATCCATCTCAATGATATTTGTACTGTTTTTGGATATTTGTACTGTTTTTGGATTTTGAATTCTGGATATTTTGGAAGCGTACATGAATGTTTGGATATTATGAATTTGTGTATTTGTGTTTGGATATTTGTACATAGATGTTTGGATATTTCTGTTTGATATTGGATATTATGAATTTGGATATTTGGATATTTGTTGATCGTACATGGATGTTTGGATATTGGATATTATGAATATGTGTAATATTTACGAAAAGGAAATAGAATGTTTCTGTAATTTTTTTATTAATGTTGCATTTAGCGACGGACTAGCGACTAATTAGCGACGGATATATCTTTTTAGCGACCGATGAGCGACTTACTAGCGACGGAAGATCCGTCGCTAACTGGGTTATATAAATATTTGCAGTTACCGACGGACGAGCGACCGCTAATCCGTCGCTAACTGGTTGAAATAAATTTGCAGGTAGCGACGAAATAAATTTGCAGCTAGCGACCAACTAGCGACGGAACTTCCGTCGCTAACTGGGTACAATTAATATTAGCGACGGAATATCGACTACCTAGCGACGGCAAATCCGTCGACATGGTTCTGGAAATATGGTAGGTTTCCAGAGACTTAGCGACGGATAATGGGTCGTTAATCCGTCGCTAATCTGTCGAGGATGACGGCGGACTAGCGACGGCTTAGCGACCCATTATCCGTCGACATGGTTCTGGAATTATGGAAGCTTTCCAGAACCATGTCGACGGATTTGCCGTCGCTAATCCGTCGCTATAACGTCGAGGTTAACGACGGGATGGCGACGGAATAGCGACCGATTTTGCGTATCAGGAACCTCTCTGATACGCTTTTACCGACCTATTTACGACGACTTAGCGACAGATATTTTAATATTATATGCCATGTAAACCGACGGGAACAAGTCGCTAATCCGTCGCTAATCCGTTGAAAGGCAACCGTCGGTAATCAGTCGCTAGTTCGTCGGTTAATCATTTGTCCGACGGCTTAGCGACGGACAAATTTTAGCGACGACGTATTTCCCGACGGCCATTTTCATCAAATATCCGTCGCTATGCCGTCGGTAATTTATGTTACCGACGGATTCGCGACGGATGTGGCCGTCGCTAAAGTTGGTACACTATTACCTCTTTATAGAGTGTCAGATCCTTATAGGTACACTATTACCTCTTAATATGACGATAAGATCCAATGTGGATAGATTATTCACTTGGCGAGACAGGGCTTTCTAGAATTAATGGCCTAACCTTGATGACTGTGCAATTCCTTCTCTTTGTCCCTAGATATCACCCTCATATCTTAGTCCAATTGCCTATTTAGTTTCTATTTTGCCTAAGAATTATTATTTTTATGTTATCCATAGACGAACCTCGAGTTTGTTTCAACTCAAAGTTTTTCCTCAATGGTTTGAATCTCTAGGAGCTCATGAATTTTTGCAGATATAGTTAAAGGAATGTCAGTTAACTCATAATGGCAGGACAGCAGCGCACTGTCGCCATTTATTTAAATTAGGGAGACTATGTGTTCACTGCCGCCAGCAGCGCACTGGCAAGGCACAATTCTTAGAGTTGGAATAGTTTAAGAGAATATAGGTTATAGAATATTGCTAAACTATAGCTAGTGATCCTCTTTGATCGTAGTCATCCTTGTGTCCATATAAGGTAGAGTATCGGATATCATATCACCCTGAAATCACGAATCCAAGAGTTTACCACAGTCCGAGTATACGGGCGAGGCATAACTCTCGGTGAAACGACTTCAGACATGATTACAAGTTTAAGATACTATAGAGGATAGGACAATGCCATATATGATCCGTAAGACCCAAAGCCAATACTAGTGGAAGTTCTGCAGGATGGATAGCATGTCTTCCAACCCAGTATTCCGTGGTCCTTGTGATCTATTGACGAAGTAATTGATTGACACTAATAGGTTACCTGGAATATAGACGTCGGAAGTCCATAACCCATTAGTTGACCAAAGTCTTATGAATAAGAAGACAGTAGGATGACTGTATAAGTAAGAACACCAGGTAAGGTTTGATTCTCACAGAACTCGAACTATTAGTGCCTCTTTCCAAAAATCTTGCGTACTTGTATGTTGACTAATCTTGACCAACGCCGCAATTACAGCCTAGTTTTGCAAGCTCACTCTGTTCTCGAGCTTGAGTCAAGACATGTGTTTAGTGGGGACGCCTGCTAACATATTGTCTAATCAGAATCAGTGTATTATGGTCTGATCAACCATGATGCATTTGGTTCGCACTTTATTTAATTATCCTACGTGGATTGAGATATAGATGTCCCTAGGGTCTCATCCATGACTGCATTGATAATTCCTCTTGAATTATATGTTCGCCTTTGAATCACGAAATTGTATTCAGTAACATCTCCATTGAATTCTTTATTATTTTGTCTTTCACCGATTTGGAAAGACGAAAGCTCGTGATGGTAGAAGATACAGAGTGTTCCCATGGCTATGATAATGGTAGGCACAAGTGTAGCTACCATCAGCCAGTCATATGATTGAGTTACTCGTTCCCCCATCGACCCTCAAACTACCTTTGAGACTTTCGAGCCATCTGAATTTGAGAATGATTAGGTTTTACCCTCAGTCAGAACGCCAACCTAGGAGACTATCTATTCTCAAGAAACCAAATGTTGTGAGTCTCAAATTATTTGCTGGAAGCTTGCCTTAACTAGTAACCCTTAAGCCTTGAACCAACCCTTCCTCGACCGAAGCCCACAGTTAGACATGAGATGAGTGGACAATAGGGTAATCATTTACCGTGACACTCATTTCGAGATTGGTTTCCAACAAGTATCGTCCTAGTTATGTAAATTTTATTATTAATGACCTAACTAGTGTTGGAACACCACAGTCTATCTTAGCCAATACCATAGCTTAAATACCAAGTCATACTATGACCTACCAGTTGTCAACAGCAATATATGATCACCACAACCCTTGTGACCATAGTCTGGCAGGTTTGACACAAATAGAATTTCTTGACTTAATTGTTAGAAATCGTTTCTTATGTTGTGCCTTGGAGTTGGTTACCCCATCGGAAACTCTCGTATACTACGGACGAGTAAGTCATTCTATTTTATCGACCATGTGTCATGGCACACGCACTCGTTTTCCATTTATTGAGAAACGACCCTTGGCTTGACTTATATCTACCGTATTCCGATAAGTCGTGCCTTATTCTCTATTAACAAGAGTTGAGGTACAATAACCGAACCTTGGAATTTCTTCTGACCTCATCCTTCCTAAAGACCATGACCTAGCTTCTAAGGAGGGTAGACTGTAAGCCTTCTAAAATTTTAGGATATACGAAGATCACCGATTGATTAGAACAAATTTTATTAGAATGATAGTTAGTGCCCTATGGACTCCCACTTTCCATTTAGATCATTTTTGTGTCCCCGACCGTGTCATTAATAATCGGAGCACAAGACCAGCTGTTATCTTCCAACAAACTGCATATACAAGATCTAGACGAGCCCATCGTCATCTAGGTATATCATGTCCCACTCAAACATGTCCCCTTGTACTCTATTTTTGTGCTACGACTTTCAGGTTAAAAGGACTAGCTATAACCCTATACCATAATATCGGTATATTTTTAGACTTCCATTAGAGACTCAACCTCGACTCGAACCTTTCGACCCAATAGGTAATTGTGATCTACTCGAAGTCCACTACGCACTTGCCACTAGTGTACCACCAAATTGATGCCTCATGTGCTACTTAAACACAAAAGTCATCAAAGGCACATTTTTGGACTTATGGACTAAGATAACCAACGGGACTGGCAGCTAGCTCAACCACTTGGAAGGAATCCTATTCTAGGTTACCCTAACCTAGTAGAAATAGTCTTATCATTGCAATCTTGTCCAGCCAATATAGATTGAAGTCCAAGGTTCATCCAACCGACGACTGATGTCCAATTGGAAAAACTACTAAGACCCAGTAATACCCATTCATGCATACCACTATATTTGGACTATAAAAGCCAAACCAATTGAAATAGGTCCCTATACCTTTTATGTAGTCTCCCCCTTTTGAATAAGAAGGCATTCATAGCCCTTGTTCTATATACCTAGAAGTCGCGATACGATCTTGTATTACATTTTATCTCTTGCACGTGTGTTTAAATAACCACGGAATAGATCGCAACCTTGATTTCTCAAATTCTGTTCTATCATGAAATCGTGCTTAGTTTTAAATTTCGAGAACAGAATTTCTGTAGTGCATAGGTTGCAAGCCTCTCTAAGAAACGAAGGGTCCCTTCGAAGTTAACCAGTGATTGGAACGGAGTAGCCCCAATCTAGCTAATAAGTCAATGATTCATAAGGTCCATTTTATCGGTATCATTTGATATCCTCTACCGCTCTTGAAACTTCGTGTTTGATATCAGTTATTCTTCCTCGTCTTTTCGTACCATTGACTCTCGTCCTTCCTATTTTGGGGGTCGATAACCGTGTTATTTAGAATTTAGCGGAAGTATAGTATAAGTTAGTTGACATTTGAATTTGGATTGTTTGATAGATAGGATAGGATTATAGATGCCGTATACAGTAGATACCTATGAATAGCAATTTTTATCAATTAGTAGGATGATTAGAAAGTTTTAGTGACCTAGCTTTGAGGGAGTAGTGTGACCAAAGGTGGGTAGAAGTCCTCGAGATTTTTTTGTAGTTGCCAAAATGGCTGATGAGAAGGATATAAACTATTTTTTGAGGAATTAAAACCAAGGAGATTAAGGTAATAGTAGACCTTTGAATTTAAGGAATAGTTACGAATTAGAATTTCGAGGACGAAATTATTTTTAAGGTGGGTAGATTTGTAGCTGCCCTTCCCAGAAATTTGGAATATTTTATTATTATTTATTTTATGGGTTTACAAATGTTCGTATTATTATTTTAGAAATTGAGGAATGGTTTCAAATTATTAAAATAGAGGTACAAATTTATATTTTATTATTAAGGTGCTATCCTATATATATATATATATATAACAAGATTATTAGTATTTATGATATTTATGGAAAGTATTTTTAGATTTGTGAGTTTAAGGATACATATATGTATAATATATATATGGGGTATATATATATTTTTGTGTGATAGAGATATATGTGCGAATATAGATATATATTATCTATGTTTGTGTGTGTATATATGAACATATATATATATATATATGAGGGTATGTGCATGTATATATATATATATAGATATATGTGAATTACGTATAGGTAAATCCTAAATATATAAAGTGTATATGTAGGAATGTATAAATTATATTAAATATATGTAAATAATATATGCTTGCGTATTTGTATATATATGAGGTATTTAACAGTATATACACATATATGTGTATATACTTACATATGAATAAGAATACAAATAAAAAGAAAAGAAAGGAATTAAAAGGGGCAGGCAACAGAGCCTAACTCGGATTGGCCAATAGGCCACAGGCTCTACATTGAAGCAGCCTTGCTAACACCCAATGTTAACCTGAGAGGAATAACAACCCGAGCCCAACTTCGTTATATATAAACAAACTGTCGAAGAAAAACCGAGAGAAGATCGAGCAAAATCCTCAACCCTAATCTCGATCTTAACCCTCGCCGCGACACCCATGAGAGGAGCGACCAGAGTCGGCCACCCTGGACGCGCCGCCGCCGACACGATCGCCGGAATGTCGCCTGGAACGACAGACCACGCGCACGTAAGTGAAGCACAGCGCAGCGACAGTCATCCGTGGGGCCGACTTCGCGGTGATATTTCGTCGCGCTCGCTCAACCGTTTTGGGAACCGTCTTCTCCGGTACGTTCCACATCTATAGGGATTTAAATTCCTTCAAGTAGTTTGTAGGTGACGGTCCAGTATTGCCCGGTAAATCGATGTGAAGTTCATCGAAAACCTGTTTAAAAACAGGACGGAAAACAGTTGGATTAGCCTACTTCGCATGTTTTTATCTTCCAAACCATGCATAATTTCGAAAACTTATTAGAAGGCATTTATTGACAACATGTAGGGCATCATAACCCTTCTCGTAGGGTCGGATTTCATTAAACAGATAGGAAGTTATTTGATTCCGAAGTTGACGAAAAATCTGTTTTCAAAATTTAGAATTTCATCCACACAACGTCCGTCCCGCCATTCCGGGCGACGTGGTCGCGCACCGAAGATATCGAAAGCTGCGTAACAGCTTCGTGGTCGTGTGGGCTTTAACGGAATTCAAATTGGTCGCGTGTGCGCGACGAATTCGACGCGTATCCGTCGAAATCGTCCCGTATCCGTCCAATACAAATTCAGTCATAACTTTGTGCACGCTCGTCAGATCGAGACAAAACTTGTGCCAACAGGACCGTATCGTTTTTATGGTCCTGCATGCCAAGTTTGGTCCAATTCTGAGACAGTTGAAATCGACGTCGTTTTGCGGACCCCACGGTCCGACTCAACGGACGATTTTGTGCACGGGCCGCCGGAATCCAACTTTGGACATACGGTTGGGTTCGTATCGAAAAACTGGATCCGTAGACATATAGTTTGATGACTTTAGAGATCGTTGACTCTGGCACGCTTTTCGGTACAAAGCGGGTCCAACGGCGGACACCGTTTTGGCCCAAAATTACCGTTTTGCCCCCGTGTCCAGAATTGGACGTAAGGATAGGCAATCCTAGCTAATTGGACTATTCTGAGATCATTGGTATTGTTTATTTCAGCTTTCGGGGACTGTTGTACGGGTTTTGACTATAGTGGCACATTGAGTAGTTCAGATTGTCGGTTACACCAGCACAGGACCACAGGCGAGTACAGTTTATTGTTTGCATTTCGATATTGATCTTTACTATATTTTATTGATTAGTCATTAGTTATGTGATTTTTATACTCTACTATAAATTGTTGAGTCGGGAATGAGAAGTACCAAGGATGTGTGATCAGACCGTAGACATTGTAGATATTGTAGACATTGTAGATATTGTAGACATTGTAGATATCGTAGACATTGTAGATATTGTAGACATTGTAGATATTGTAGACATTGTAGATATTGTAGACATTGTAGATATCGTAGACATTGTAGATATTGTAGACATTGTAGATATTGTAGACATTGTAGATATTGTAGACATTGTAGATATCGTAGACATTGTAGATATTGTAGACATTGTAGATATCGTAGACATTGTAGATATTGTAGACATTGTAGATCTCGTAGACATTGTTTAAATTCTGCAAGTAGATATCGTAGACCGTGCGGTGTAGTACCCCAGACCGATCACATGTCAAAGGTACTTCTAACGGTGGAAAGTATATTGGTCTATTTATTACTATTGATTTTTCTTACGGCTTTACTGTTATTTTCAAAACTCATGATTAATGCCTAACCTTTGTCTTATAGTCATTTTCTTTATTTGAAATTGCATTCAGTGAATTGTGCTCGTTCCATTCCTGACTGGAAACCAACATTTTCAGGTTAGCCGTGGATTCATTTAGCATGGGGAGTTCGGGTGTACTTGCAGACGAGCCTAGAAGATTAGTTAGATAGTCAAGTTATAGTCATTCAATATTTGTACAAGTTTATATTTTCCTGCAAATGTAAAACTTGTGATCATTGTAAATTAAATTAATTTTGTGAATGAGCATTATTTATGATTTTGATCTTTATGGCCGTGACAGCGTTCTACCGTCGACACTGCGGCGTAGGCTGGCTTGGACACGTCTCGTATCCGTTTAAAAAAAAAAAACGGGTGCGGGTCGTGACAGTCGCATAGCAAACTCTCGGACTTAGCCATTCTTTTGAAATATTCGACTTATTCGGCCTACCGCACCCATGCCAAAATCCAGCGTAAAAGCATAGCCTGCACACCAGATCAACCAAAGTCAATACCTTGCTCAAACCGAACTTAGGCTTTACATCGATTCACATCGATACTTCATCGGATCAACAAAACTCTTCGAGTCAACGATTCATCATAATGTACCGTACGGAGCGGGGCATTACATAATGTCTCGCTAGATCGTTTCACGATCTCGTGCTACTATCGTTGGAATCGTACAACTTAGTTTGGATCATACACATATTTTAGGCGTCCCACCAATATATGCACTTCAGCCAAGCTCAGTTGTAGGATATCGGGACAAGGCTAACAGGCTCAACTTAAATCCTCAAGCACCATTCATTCCGTACTCGACTTAGTCAGACCTTAGCGCGTATTCTCAAAATACTTCTCGTATGTATTATCCCATAACATGTGATCCTCTTCTAAATATTTCTGCACATAACTTAACTCGAAACTGTTACTTTGATCTCATAAGTTTCTAGATGGCCATCTAACGCGTGCATTGCATTAAGTTATTGCACATCGATCGTAACAATTCATCGCAACGTCTACTCGTCCAACTGTTTCCTGTCTCTCACATAACTCAAGTCTTTCATCTATTTATTAATAATATTTGGCCTCAACGACATGGACTAAGTCCAACATGTCTCGAATTCCTTTGCCTACCATTTGCACTAAGTCTCGCACACAACTATCCAAATATGATTCACGTTCTCGAACTATCTACGTATCGCGTCTGGGGCTACCCCCGCTAGGTAACTTATCCAGACATCGTGCTTAATCTCTTCCGACTCAAGAGGTCAACTTGAGTCTATGATGCTCAAAGGCAACAATCTTTCTGACCCAAGGTCTCTTACGATACGTCTATCTCCGATTCCTGATCGAATGGAATCCCTCACTAAATTTCGAATCAATCTCAGCTAGTTCGTTTCATAACATAGAATGTGCGCTCAACACATATAACCTAATCGTTACTCAAATCGATTTTCGACACAACTCTTAGGGTCATTCTACTATTCGTCACTCTCGCGCATTGCAGAATTCCTGTAATCGCCTTACCGCATCACTATGCTAAGTACGTTCCATAACATCTATTTGATCATCGACCAACCAAGTCTATTTGCGTACTCATCCGATTCTATTATAATTTCCCTTTCTGACCATATCATTCTAGTCGAAGGCTAATCGCTACTTACGAAACACAATACTCGTTCGCTTAGACTTATCCTCAACATGCACTACATCATCCTCATCCTTAACGAAATTACTTATGCGACTTCATTGGGTCATCCTACAGAACTTCTTATTCACTTGATTTGGCGGTTAAGTCTTCTAGGGTCATCTGTCTCGAAACTACGCTCGATAATTGAAGATCATCAACGAGGGACAGTTACTACGAACCATGCTATATCCTATCACGAAGCCAAATCAATTCTCGACAATTCCTATGAGACTTCATCCAATCTGACATAATTTACCAATCCATAATTTATCTACCCCCGCGTCACTGATGCGTCGTTACTACTCGAATCACTCCTGCACTACCGTGAACACTATCGTAACCGAATAATATTTGTTCGCCTTGGGTACGAGTCTATTTACCCACGATCGATATCCGACACACTCTATGCTTATCGCAACAATCCTCAAATTCACTTTCGCATCAAACCACAAGTCTAAATCCAATTTGCCACGCCTTGTAAGTTCGATCATCCCCGTTGGATGAATCACCATACCAGCGCTCATGCGGAATGATCGTCCTAATTTGACATGACGCATGTGCGAGGCTGGTGTTGCACTCGCTCAAGACAAGAACGTCAACATAGTGGTAATCCACGAAGCAATCCAGACACTTTCGTTTTCGTCCATGTAATATCCATTCACTCTCAAATTCTCCGAAGCATTCCTATCATTGTCATCCAAACTGACATCAACTTAACTTGCATCTCATTCATCCAATAATAATGTTCAACATAATTTTCGTTCATTCGATCAGAGTATCCCTGAGTTATTGCATATCGTCTTTGATACGCCTCAATACCATCGTCGATATGCATAACTTGAACATCTTCCTCTCTCATAAGCTCCAATTTGTTGCAATCACTGCCATTATCCGAACTCGAATACGAATTAAGTCTTACAAACATCAAGATCCATTCGGTTGTAACTAACTACCATCATCACGACACAATTTCTAATTTATATATTCATTCTCATATTCCTAACTCACACTTCCAAATCGTGCTACCGACTCATCGCGCTAACTCAAATTCGTTTTACAGGATCACTTCGAACCTACTCAACTCGTTCCGTACAATTTTCGTACTAACTCAATGTAAATTTGACCGAGTCAACTATTTCCTCAACGCAACATTCCTTCGCCATGCTCAGCCTATTGTTCGACTTACACTTAACGAATCCTTGTCTTACGTATCACCCTAGGTATGACTTCGCACATAATCGTTCAACTCAATTCATTGAAGTATACTTGCATCGACTTCTATCACGTCATTCCCACTCGAGTCTCAACACTACTCCGTCCGTTGAGCACAAACCTATCGTAATCGACATAATCATCTTGACGCAATCTATTGCAAGTCACCAAACGGTTTAACATAACTATCGCTAAGTGGTATTGCATATTCCACTCAGAAATCGAGGCTATCGTTATCGATACAATGCTTCGCTACACTGATCACACAAGTGGTATTGCATATACCACTCAAAATCGAGTCATTACTCGACTTCACACTCCGCATAGGTCCAACATCTAATTTCCATTCAACTATCCCGTATGGCGATCTTTTCGATCCCAGTTCTAGCGTACTTCTTAATCGAGTTGGCACAACAACTAGACCAACATGATTGTCGTTCGTCCAAGTTTAACGTAAATTCAAATCTAGCCGTGCCTTGGCGATCATATCGATCACATATGCAACATTCGCTTATTCAAGCTCAACGCGATATTCGGCCAACATAAACGTTCGCCTACTCAAATTCGACTTAGCGACCAACTCGACTCGTTACTATCGCATCTGCGATTATCTAAATCTTACTCGTTGCAACTCGTGCAACGATTTATTCTCGATACTTAAGATCATTACTCAATCTCGTTTAACATATCGCTATCCATCCGCATGGCCATACAACATGTATCATACCATGTCGACTCGTTGCATCGATGCAACAAATGATTCATGACTTGCTGCACTCTGTACAACCAACGATACTTACCCATTCGCATAAGCCACATAACACGTATCGCCTCATATATCGACTCATTGCACTTCGTGCAACCAACAACACATATCTCTTCGCACTTCGTGCGACCAACAATGCTTATCTTATTGTACTTTATGCAACCAACATCACTATATTCGTTGCACTTTGTACGACCAACGACTCGCAACTTTGTTGCACTTCAGAAAACTAATATTTTATAACTCGTTGCACTTCATGCAACCAACATTCTCCGATGGCACTCGGAGATAACGTGATAGTCATGACATACTTGTGGCAGACGTACGCACTTAATATACACTTATTGTATGGAACATCCAATGCAGTGTCGAGCAGATCCATGAGCCATGCGGTTGCGGAAACAATTTGGAGTCAACTGATTTAGATAGCAAAGCAACTGAGGGTCAAAGAGATTCACTCACGGTCCAGAGGATGGAACCGCTCTGATACCAACTTGTCACACCCCGATCCGGGAAATCGCTCGTCCTCGCTAGATTTTACCCGAATCATCGTCCTCGCTGGGCGTGATGCCGCACGAGCTTGGAGTTGTGCTCGTGCAAGGCAAGATAACATGTTCACATAGTATTTATCTCAAATTGATAACATAAGCAGCAGAAGAAAACAGAGTATATAATAAGAATCTCTTTTATTGATAATGAACTGAAGATTACAAAGGCTCTGAATAGCCCAACTTAACATGCCAATTGGCTACAACGCTCATGATCTCTCTAGCTCACAAAGGATTACATTGTTCCATACATTATGTCTCTTTATAGCCAACAAGTAGTCTTCGGCCGAACATCTCCATGTCGCAAGTCCGAACGCCTATGCAGTAGCTCCTCTTGAAACGCTAAGGACTCCATGCCTCGACGCATCCAAGCCAAGCCCCGTCCCGAGTCGATCATAACCTGAACCTGCAAGCAAACTAGTGAGAGATTAGTGCTTTCGGCCTCACTGCACTGATCAAGACCCACCCTTACCTAACCAACAATAAGTATATTTAGTGAAACATGCAACATTATTTGGTGATCTTTCTATTTAGCCTTAGGATCAGTTTTATGGCAATATTTAAGCATATCACCTTATCATAATGTGTCCAATATCGTGTCCCTACGACAGATACAATTAGACATAATATGAACATAAACATAGTGATCGTGCTCATCTCCGTCCCATTTCGCCTAGCCTGCAATGGTTAGAACTTTACATAAGCAATCATACAATTCACGCAACCAACCAACCATACTTAGACATATGTATAAGGGTAGCAGGCCCTGCGCCTGCACCCAACTCTAATCTCAGCCCACCAGCCCTATCTATATGAAGGTCACGGTGTTTCGTACCGTAATGGACTTGGCATCCTCATGTGTAAGCCTATGATCGCTTTGATATGGGTTGCTAGCCCAGTAACCGAAGGATCCCAAACTTATTGATATCATAGCTTATCACAACACTGGACGGTCGCAATCTGTCCTAATGACGTGCACCATAAATACCATTTATAATTCCCTCATAGGCCGAACAGTCCCGGTGCCCCGGTCGTAACCGTCCGAGGAAAGCCACACCCGTGTACGGGCCATCTGAGTCCACTGACCATGCAATACGTGCCATAGCATACACTACCAGAATAAGTCATTTTAGCGACGCCTAAAGATGTCGCTAAAATGCCTAAAGATGTCGCTAAAATATTTTAGCGACGTCTTCCTCTTGTCGTGGAAACCTTAGTCGCTGTTTGGAAAGACATCGATGATCGTCGCCAATACCGACGTTTACCGACGCAAAATTACGTTGGTAATATACCGACGTTTACCGTCGTTTCGTCGATAAAATAGCGATGTTTATGATGTCGCTATGCGTCGGTATATCCTGGGGAATATTACCGACGTTTTGTGATGTCGCTATACGTCGGTATACCCTGAAAAAATGAGGTAAAATCCTGGAAAAGTTACTAACGTCGATCGACGTTTACCGACGCATACCGACGAAAATGACGTCGCTATACGTCGGTATCTTGGCAATATATACCAGTTTAGCGACATCTACCGACGCATTTTGATGTCGAAAAGCGTCGGTAAACGTCGGTAAACGTCGGTAAATTTGAAAAAAAAATATAAAATAAATAAATTACAGTATGTAGTTTTCTCCACAGAATTATTTTCTCCCTGCAGTTTAATAAATAACACTGAAACACAATACACAAGCACATTTTATCCCTGGGTTCGTCGACCCCTTCGGTGGAACACTCAGCACCGGTAAATTAACATCCAAATGAAACGAATAACAACATAAAATAACCAAAGTCCACACAACATATATAAACCAATATTCAAATTGTCATGGGTCTACACAACCAATAACCAATGTATCTACGCAACCAACAAACAAGTGTCACAAAAAAATAAGTGTCACAAATAAATAGTAAACACAAAAAAGTACTCAAACACTTAATACAAACAGTCCTAACTAGGACAACTGGAGATCTGGAGCCGGAGGGGGCGCGCCGCGACGAAGGGCTAAGAAAAGCTCATAGTCCTCCTGTGCAATCGACACCGATGAAGGAGGTAGTGACGTCGGTGGAGTCAGTGTCGATGAAGAAGGCAGTGGCGTCGGCGGAGTCGACGACGATGAAGGCGCACTCGGAGGATGATAACGCTCCAACGCTGTAAGTCGCTAGTGGTATGAATCTATCGTAGATAACATTCTATCACTGCTATCAGCCACCGAATCCTGCACCAATCTCAGCCTCTCGCCCATGGACATATGTGATGCCTGCAGATCCATCACGCTGTGCTCTGTCGACGCTCTAAGATCAGTGACGCTCCGCTCTGTCTGCTCAGTCACATTCCTGAGCTCCATAATGCTGCGGTCGAGCGCATCCAATCGTGCTACTGGGCCATTCCTGAGCTCAGTCACATCCAATCGTGCTACTGGGCCATTCCTGAGCTCAGTCCAATTGTGCTACTGGGCCATTCCTGAGCTTTGTCTGCTCAGTCATATTGCTGAGCTTTGCAACTATTTTTCGTGGAATCAAGATCCAGGAAGCTGTCTCTGATCGGAGCATTTGTCGACTTGAACCGAAAGCCATTGACACAGTAACTTGACCATATTTTAACAAAAGTAATTGGTCCCTTAGCAAGAGTTCTAATTAATTCAATTGCGGGTGAAATTAGATGATCGACCCGAATACCAAAAAAGAGAGAGTAAGTTATTTATTGCGCTATTGCATTGAAAGAGGCCAGTAATTACCGGGTTGCTTACATATTCGCTCAACCAAGAAGGAAAATGACATCTCATTTCTTGTTCTAATGCTTCGTCTGTTAGGTAGGGTCTAACCGACCTCAACTCATCATTATATGTGCTGAAAAACAATGAAGCAACCGCTGATTAGTACAATAATATTAGCTTATACTATTACATTGAGATAACGTAAACTCATCATTAATTACTTACCCCTCTAGCTTCTCCACTTTATCCTCATCGCAATTGAGTAATACATACAACTGAGCAGCCCTTAGCTCTTCGTCATTCAAATATCTCTTCTTTATTTTCCCCGAAGACTTTTCGGACGTATTGAATACTTTCAGTATTCGATCATTAGATTCTGGATAACCGTCGTCGTTTTTCTGAGCCCTCGTTCTATTCGTAGCAACATGAGGTTTAAAATATGTCGAGCAGAAGTTTGTAATTTCCTCAAGAATATAGGCTTCAAAAATAGAACCCTCGACCCGAGCCTTATTTTTCACCTTTCTCTTTAGGTGGTTCAAATGCCGCTCAAACGGGTACATCCACCAATAACCGACGGGCCCACCAACACGTGTCTCGTAGGAAAGATGAATTAGCAAATGCTCAATGGAGTCGAAGAATCCAGGAGGAAATACCTTCTCGAGCTTGCACAGTGTTACCGTAATATCGTTCTCCTGCTTTTCTAGACGATCGACGAGCAACTTACTGAAGAACAGTTTGGCAACTCTAGAGGGGGGGGTGAATAGAGTATATATATATAATGACCAATTAAAAATTACTCTTTCACGAACAATGAATAATCAGAGTAAAATGCGGAATGTAAATGAAAGACAAGAGAGCATACGCAAACACAGCAATTTTAACCTGGTTTCCCTCGTGGAGGACTAGTCCAGGCCTGAGAACTCTAGCTCAGGATTAAATCCACTATTTGTGAAATAGTAGCTTACAACCCGTGCCTTTACTTCAGAAGAGCACGTCAACTTCTTACAGAGAATCGCAGTGGCGATTGCTTGGAATTGTCCAAGCGATTTCTTCACTCTTGCACAAGAATCCTAACTGAGAGATGCTGAGCACTCGAGACTTAGGAGGCTTGTGGCTAGTAGATGGGAAGGGTATGGCTTATAGAGCTTGTAGGAGAGAAGAGAAGAGAAGATTGAGTGATTCAAAATGAGAGAATTCATGCCCTATTTATACTGATTTTTGAGGCAGAATTCGGCCAGAATTCGGGTAGGAGAATTCAAAAATTTGGCCGTTGGACAGCTAGCAACCAGCTAACCCTAAAATTAGGGTTCCTGATTTCTAGGGGACAGAGTTCGGCCCGAACTCTGTGTGGAGGCAGAGTTCGGCCCGAACTCTGTCTCCAGAGCACAGAGTGATTCTAAGTGGGACTTGTGGGCAATTTTGTTTTGGTGGAGCTTGGGATTTTGGGTAGGCTTGTAGACCAAGTTCCAAGAGCTCAGCATAACTCAGAGTACATACTTCTAGACTCAATGAAATGTAAAAGTACAGACTCGAAAATATACTGAGAGTCGGAAACTGAGCTGTCGTTTGTCCCGAACTGAAAGCAGACGTCGTGTGTCGTATTGAATTTATACAGATATTATTTAGTCAATGTAGTCAATATTTGGTTGACTGTGACTTTGTGTCAACAATCTCCCCCATATTGATAATTGACAAAATAATATATGTATATTTCAATATTCATACCTTGACATAGTTGATTACAACATAGCTCCCCCATAACTGATGCAGAGCTAGAATCGGATAGCTCCCCCGTAATCAGTGAACGGTTCCGAGCTAGAAGTAGTAGCTCTCCCCCGTAAACATTGCATATACCCTGTAACCTGATAGATAACATATTCCCAGAACGAGCACAGATATACACAGATGAATGCATAGAACCTGCATAGAACCTGTAATAGTTTCCCAAAACAAGCCAGCACAAAAATATACATATGTTTCTCCCCCTTTTGGCAGTTAGCAATATAAATAAGCAATGAATAGTAATGCAACCACACCAAGAGAAAAAAATAGTATAATACTAGACAAGAGAGTGCATTGGCATAAAAGAAACTACGAGAAATAGCATAAAATGATATCCACCAACCAGAATGTCAAACACATCATCAGGGTTCTAAGATAAAAATCCAGTACATAAATCCATAACTAAATAACTAAAAACATAAAGCAACTAAGACCATCAGCAGTGGCAGCAGCATAACAAGCCAGTCTCCATCACGGAGCACCAGAAGGTCCTGGAACATCTGAAGGACCAGGGAAAGAGCCAACGAAAAGGTCCTGGAACATCTGAAGATCCACAAAAGTATCATCTGGATCCATATACTGCATGACCCACGGATCGTCTAGACGATGACCCGAGCGATGTGGATCCCGCTCAATAGGCACATGCAAATCAGGATGACGAGCAAGCGAATACCGCATATCATGCAGAGAGTTCCCAAGGGCACTAATCTGCAGAGTGGTACGGTAATCCTGCTGCGTCCAGCGATCATCCTCAATAGCAAAACGATCGCGAAGCATAGTCTGAAGCGAATCCAGGTTGGCAGGAGGTGCAGTCTGACCGAGCGGAGGGGCGTCAGACTCCTCATCAGCAGACAACTCAGTAGTAGCAACAGGCTGAAGGCGTCGTACCTTAGGTAAAAAGGTAGGTGCCGGCAGGAACGGACAAGCATCAAGTGGTATACGAAAAGCACGAAAGATCATAGGAAGATACAGAGGATAAACCAAAACTCGTGGTTTCCTCCTACAGCGAATCATCCAGTCCATCATAGTACGTGGAAGATTGAAATGAATTCCAAAGTGAAGATGATAAAGAGCAAAAATGTCAAGATAAGTGATTTCATCAGGGGAACCGATCTTGGGTAGAATGGTATTAGAGATGATCCAATGAAGATCAGAAAAATATGGGTTGAGATATTTCGTCATGAGCTTTCGAGGACGTGTGTATGGAGTGCACAAATCGTCCTTGAAGCTTTCAAGTGAAAGTCCGTTGGGAAAACGGAACGAGCGAGCATCAACAAGCCTTTCCCAAGAACTTTGCTCAAGAAGATCAAGATATTCGGCTAGTTCAAAGTCATCAAACGAGATATCGATACCAGCAACTCGTGAATAAATACGAAGGTCATCAAGGTTAAGTTGCAGTAGAACATTTGAACGGCATGACGATAAATAGCAGAAGATGTAGTGACTAGTTCATCAATATAGAGGTCATGGAATAAAGAATCATATTGAGAGAATATGGAAAAATTGATAGGATGTCCTGTGAATACCTGACGATTCCGAAAGTCACTAAACCAGTTGTTTGATGCATCAAGTGAGACAAAAAGTCTATTGTCATAAGTGGAAGGATGTTGAGGACGAGGTGGATTGAACAAAGGGTGAGGTGGTTGAAGTTGTTCAATGATTTGTTCAATTGATGGAGGAGAATTCGAAGAGGAAATACTCTCAACTCGAATCCTCTTCCCACGATTGAACAAGCAAGGAGCCATTAAAAGATTTTTAAAAAAATGGTACCTCAAACAGGTAAAGAACAATGGAGGAGAATGGAGAGGAGACACCTTTTTCTTGATTTGAGAAGCAATGAGGCACTCTAGATCAAAAACTAGGGTTAGGGTTTCAAGGAAAGAGTGTGTATAGGTGAGAAAAGGTGGTAATAGTGAAGGAGAGAGAAAGAATCCCGACATAAAGTAGGGTTTTGTCTTTGGTCGGATGAAATATTGACCATTGGATTAGAATAGATCCAACGGCAGAGCCAGATCCCGACCCTGGAACCAAGGGACCGAACTCGGCCCGAACTCGGATAGGAGCAGAGTTCGGCCCGAGTTCTGGATTATTGGTCCAGAACAGAACAAAGGCTAAAATAAAAACAAAAGTTGAAGAATAACAAGAAATGATAACAAAGATTTAAGAGTTAAACAAAAGAAAGTTGAGGACACCAAAGAGAATAGAATAGATAGAGAAGGAGAGGTACACAGAAAACAGAATGAACTTTTTAGAAAATATCAATTAGGCAATATTAAATCGAAACGAGCCATATAATAAATAAAGATATATATTGTGGTTCAATAGTCCAAATTTGCCATGGGTTAGCTGCAGGGGCCGGATCCCAGCTAGCGGTAGTCCTGAGGACTAGTGCACCGTGTCGCTTAGGCTTTTACGCCTTGTTGTCAGAAGGACCCTTTCGGCTTGTACCCATACCAAATTCTTCGTAAAAGAATCACAATATACTCGATATTTACGCAGGTGAGTTTCAATTTATGACTGCTTCATCTAAGATTCCAAGTTCACGACAAAGAAAATTGAAACGCTCTTCGGATAGTGGCTTAGTAAAGAAATCTGCCAGCTGATGATCAGTGTCAATAAATTCTAAGTTAATCGTGCCATTTTGCTGATGATCACGCAAAAAGTGGTGTCTGATCTCAATGTGTTTAGTGCGTGAGTGGCATACAGGGTTCTTAGTCAAATTGATGGCACTAGTATTGTCACAGAATATAGGAATATGTATGAAAGATAACTTATAGTCTTCCAGGGTTTGCTTGATCCACAGAATTTGTGCACAACAACGCCCAGCTGCTATGTATTCAGCTTCTGTTGTGGATAGTGCAACAGAGTTCTGTTTCTTGCTAAACCAGGAGACTAAAGCTTTTCCTAATAAATGACACGTGCCGCTCGTACTTTTACGGTCGACCTTGCATCCAGCGAAGTCAGCATCAGAGTAACCAATAAGATCAAATGATGTTGACTTGGGATACCATAGGCCTACTGTAACCGTACCCTTAAGGTATCTAAAGATACGCTTAACTGCGGTCATGTGTGATTCCTTAGGATTAGCTTGATATCTAGCACATAGGCAAACACTGAACATGATATCGGGACGACTAGCAGTTAAATAAAGTAAGCTGCCTATCATACCTCGATACTTACGTTGATCAACAGGTTTGCCGCTCTCATCTGGTTCGAGTTTGGTTGAAGTGGCCATTGGCGTGCTGATTGGTTTGATGTTGTCAAGATCGAACTTTTTCAGCATGTCCTTGGTGTACTTTGATTGGCAGATGAAAGTTTCATTAGCCAGTTGTTTTACTTGCAGACCAAGAAAGTAGTTGAGCTCTCCCATCATGCTCATCTCAAATTCCGTCTGCATACACTTGGCAAATTCTTGACAAAGAGTTTCATCAGTAGACCCAAAAATAATATCATCAACATAAATCTGAATTAATAGAATGGTGTCTTTGAAAGATTTGATAAATAGTGTAGTTTCAATTTTCCCTTTAGAAAAACCTTTCTCAAGCAAGAAGCTGCTTAGCCTTTCATACCAAGCTCTGGGGGCTTGTTTAAGGCCATAAAGCGCTTTCTTTAGCTTGAACACGTGGTCGGAAAATTTGTGATTTTCAAAGCCAGGGGGTTGTTTGACATAAACTTCCTCCTTAATAAAGCCATTCAAGAAAGCACTTTTAACATCCATTTGAAATAATTTAAAGTTCTGATGATTGGCAAAAGCATAAAGCATCCGAATGGATTCTAGTCTAGCAACAGGAGCATATGTCTCATCGTAGTCGATACCTTCCTCTTGGTTGTATCCTTGAGCTACTAGACGAGCTTTGTTACGTGTGACTGAACTATCTTCACTTACTTTATTTCTAAACACCCATTTGGTACCAATTATTGAGTGATTAGCCGGTTTAGGAACTAGTTCCCATACTTGGCTTCTCTCAAATTGGTTGAGTTCTTCTTGCATAGCAGAGATCCAAAATTCATCAGTAAAAGCTTCAAAAATATTTTTAGGCTCTACTTGTGAAATGAAGGCAGTGCTAGCAACAGAGTCTCTTAATGATGATCTAGTAGTAACTCCACGTGAAACTTCACCTATGACTAAATTTTCTGGATGAGAAGGTTTGAAAGAGAATTTCTTAGGCAAACCCTCCAGAGAATTAGTTTCGGTTGAAGTATTCATTGGAGTAGAAGTTGATGGCTCAATGTCATCATTAAGAGTATTTGATGTACTGTTGTCTTCATCAAAAGTCACATTTGTTGACTCTTCCACAATAAGTGAGCGTTTATTGAAAACTCTATATCCCTTACTCTTGGCGGCATAACCAAGAAAGATACCATCGTCAGCTTTGGCATCAAATTTGCCTAAGTTGTCTTTGGTGTTAAGGATAAAACATCTGCAGCCAAAAACTCTAAAATAAGAAACATTTGGGGTTCTTCCAAACCAAAGCTCATAGGGTGTTTTCTTCGAAATAGGACGAATAAGCACCATATTCAAAATGTGGCATGCTGTACTTACAGCCTCTGCCCAAAAATATTTCGGAAGAGAAAATTTATTCAACATGACTCTAGCCATATCGCCAAGAGTCCTATTCTTCCGCTCCACAACACCATTTTGTTGAGGAGTTCTAGGACAAGAAAATTTATGATCAAAACCATTTGCATTACAAAAACTTTCAAAATCTGAATTTACGAATTCGCCTCCATGATCACTTCGGATTCGAGTAATCATGTAGCCTTTTTCGTTTTGAACTTTATTTACAAAAACTTTGAAAACAGAGATAGCGTCGCTCTTATTAGGGAGAAAGAAAACCCAAGTAAATCTCGAAAAATCATCAACAATAACAAAAGCATAAAGTTTGCCACCAAGGCTAGCTATTCTACTAGGACCAAATAAATCCATATGAAGTAATTGCAAGGGTCTAGTAGTACTTACAGAGTTGATGGAATGAAATGAGGATTTAGTTGCCTTGTTTAGTTCACATTCGGCACATACCGTGTCCTTTTTGAATGTGATGTCAGGCAATCCTCTCACTAGCTTCTTGGTAGAAAGCCTGGATATAGCATCCATGTTGGCATGACCGAGACGCTGGTGCCAAAGTAGTCGTTCGTCTTTGTGGGCATATAAACATCTACCTGCATGGTTAGTATTTATAGAGAGATAGAAAATATAGATATTGTCCTCTCTTTTCCCTTCAAAAGCAATGTCTCCTGTTGACCTATCATAGATATAGCAACAGTTTTGTCCAAAGTTAATATCATATCCATGATCAGTAAGATGGCTAATGCTGAGCAGGTTATGCTTTAACTCGGTCACTAGGCATACATCCTTTATAACAGGAGAAGGAGGATGACCAATGATACCGTTACCTATTATATGCCCTTTGAGATTGTTACCGAAGGATACGTATCCTTCTCTTTTCATCGATAGTGATGCAAAAAGATTTGCGTCTCCCGTCATATGTCGCGAGCATCCACTATCGAGAATCCACTTACTCTCAGTTGAGGAGGGAAGGTCCACCTACATCAAGAGTAGATGTGACCTTTGGTACCCATTTTCTTGAGGGTCCTGAAAAGTTAGTTTTTGGAAACCAAGCATATATTTTCTTGTCTACCAATCTTCTAACTCTACACTGTGGTGAGATGTGTCCATGTATTCCACAGTAAGTACAGATAGCATTTTTATTTATACTGGGAGCATGAGAATGATATCTATAAGCAACAGGATGAGGATGATATGGAGAGTTAGCATGGTAATGAGGACTATGCATAGAGTGAGTGGCATGATGATGATGTCTGTGTGGCATAGCATGATGATATTGACTGTGAGGAGTGGCATGCTGAGATTGTCTATATGGCATAGTGTGATGCTGTGGCATGATATGATGATTTTGCTTATGTGGCATAACATGATGATTTTGTCTACGTGGCATGGCATGTTGATGTGGTATGGTATGATGACTTTGTCTATGTGTAGAGTGATATTGGTTGTGTCTTTGTGCAGTATAATGAGTATGAGGAATATTCTTACGTGCACGTGGTTTGTGAAAGTTTGTGTATATAAATGCATGGTTATGTGCTGCATGAGAATGACGTGGTTGACTAGTATGAGTGGTGTTGTGCCCATGTGATTGGGTTTGAGGTTGAACAACCTGTTTACCCAATTTGGTTTCTAATCTTTTAGACATAGCTTGCAGTTCATCAATCTTGATATTTAAGCCATAAATCTTAGTCATGGAAATCTTGTGTCTACTCTTTTCTTCAGCAAGCAACGTGTTGAGAGTAGTGATTTCTTGAGTTTGTTGCTCAATGCGTGCTTCAGCATCATGTAAGCTTAATTTAAGCTTGGATACTTCATCAGTGTCATTTGTGGGTGATGTGTTTCTAACATTATCAAGAAGTAAAGAAATTCTTTGTATCTCATCTTCTAGACTTTTGATTTTGTCCTTGGCATGCTTGTATTTACCGATAACCTTTTTGTGATCATCAAGTAAATCGGTGAAAGCATCGCCAAGTTCATCAAAAGAGAAGTCATCTAAAGTTTCGTTTGATACCTTGGTGGAATTTGCCATGAGGCACACATTTGCTTTGTCTTGAGGAGAGTTCTTTTCTTCCTCGGAGTCACTTGCTTCGCTTTCATGCCAAATGCTTGTGTTGGCATACCTTTTTGATGAGTTCTTCTTGTAGGGCTTTTCATACCGGTTGCTTTTCTTTAAGAGCGGACAGTCTCTTCTGACGTGTCCAGTCTTTTTGCAACCATAGCAGGTTGGCTCTTCTTCATCGTCTTCTTGTGGTTCCTTCTTTCTTTGATTGAAGCGAAGGAATTTCTTGAAGTTACGTACCATGAGAGCTTGGTCTTCATCATCTGAGATATCGTCTTCAGTCTCATCGTGATCAATCTTTCGTCGATGAACTTTGAGTGCGATCTCCCTGGTCTTCGGAGCAGGCTCTTCGAAGTCCTTGAGGTCAAGCTCGTGAGTCATGAGCTTGCCCATCAACGTCTCCATAGACATACTTGTGAGATCATTTCCTTCTATGATGGCTGTCACCTTAGGATTCCAAATCTTTGGTAGCCCTCTGAGTAGCTTGCGGATCTTCTTATGGTTTGAGTACTGCTTACCAAGCGAGGATAACGGGTTGATGATGTCGAGGAATCTTGTAAACATTTGAGTGATCGTCTCATTTGGCTTCATCTTGAAGGCTTCGTACTCTTGAGTGAGACGGCTTATCTTTGATTCCTTGACTTGAGTGGTTCCTTCATGCGTCACTTCCAGAAGTCTCCATACTTCATGAGCAGTGGTGCATGTAGAGACCCTGTTAAACTCGTTCCTGTCTATAGCACAGAATAAAGCATTAATAGCCCTAGCATCTAGACTTGCCTGTTTCTTCTCCTCGACAGAATATTTGTCGTGTGGTTTCTCAGTGAGGTCACCATCGACAACTATTCTGGCGGGCTTTTTGTAACCGTCAGTTACGACAGTCCACAGGTCAAAGTCTAGAGACTTCAGATAAAAACTCATCCTTGTTTTCCAATATGTGTAGTTAGTCCCATCAAATAGGGGAGGCCTATGAGTGGACTGACCTTCACCATGATTGGAGATTAAGGATTGTGTGGTTGCCATGGATCAGCTCTTAGGATGTTAGTCCTTATAAAGAGAACAGAGCTCTGATACCAATTGAAGAACAGTTTGGCAACTCTAGAGGGGGGGGTGAATAGAGTATATATATATAATGACCAATTAAAAATTACTCTTTCACGAACAATGAATAATCAGAGTAAAATGCGGAATGTAAATGAAAGACAAGAGAGCATACACAAACACATCAATTTTAACCTGGTTTCCCTCGTGGAGGACTAGTCCAGGCCTGAGAACTCTAGCTCAGGATTAAATCCACTATTTGTGAAATAGTAGCTTACAACCCGTGCCTTTACTTCAGAAGAGCACGTCAACTTCTTACAGAGAATCGCAGTGGCGATTGCTTGGAATTGTCCAAGCGATTTCTTCACTCTTGCACAAGAATCCTAACTGAGAGATGCTGAGCACTCGAGACTTAGGAGGCTTGTGGCTAGTAGATGGGAAGGGTATGGCTTATAGAGCTTGTAGGAGAGAAGAGAAGAGAAGATTGAGTGATTCAAAATGAGAGAATTCATGCCCTATTTATACTGATTTTTGAGGCAGAATTCGGCCAGAATTCGGGTAGGAGAATTCAAAAATTTGGCCGTTGGACAGCTAGCAACCAGCTAACCCTAAAATTAGGGTTCCTGATTTCTAGGGGACAGAGTTCGGCCCGAACTCTGTGTGGAGGCAGAGTTCGGCCCGAACTCTGTCTCCAGAGCACAGAGTGATTCTAAGTGGGACTTGTGGGCAATTTTGTTTTGGTGGAGCTTGGGATTTTGGGTAGGCTTGTAGACCAAGTTCCAAGAGCTCAGCATAACTCAGAGTACATACTTCTAGACTCAATGAAATATAAAAGTACAGACTCGAAAATATACTGAGAGTCGGAAACTGAGCTGTCGTTTGTCCCGAACTGAAAGCAGACGTCGTGTGTCGTATTGAATTTATACAGATATTATTTAGTCAATGTAGTCAATATTTGGTTGACTGTGACTTTGTGTCAACACTTACTAGAACAAAGATCTCTGAAGAATATGCTAAGCTCGGTCAATGGATCCCAAACAACCGGGGGTAAGAATTCCCAAAATGCAATCAGAATTAACCTCTCCATGGATACATGACAATCATGGCTCTTCATACCTGTCAGTTTGTTCTCCTTGAGGTCGACGCATCTTCTCAAGTTCGAAACATACCCGTCTGGAAATTTCTGACCTTGAATCCACCTACAAAGTCTCACTTTATCCTCCTTCTCCAGTGAGAAAATTGTCTTAGGCTGCTTCAACTTCCCATTCCCGTCCTCTATCAAATGCAATGCAGGACGTCTACATATTTCTTCCAAGTCCAATCAAGCCTTTGGATTGTCTTTCGTCTACCCCTTTACGTCCATTACAGTATTAATTATGTTGTCAAACACGTTCTTCTCGATATGCATGACATCAAGGTTATGTCTAATCAGATTGGTGCTCCAATGTGGCAGATCCCAGAATATACTCCTCTTCGTCCAGTTATGAGTGCGACCAAATCCGTCACACTTGTAGCCCGTTGCAGGCTCTTCACTAGCTCTTGGTAAATCTTTTACCTCTTCCTATATCGTGTATCTGGGCCACCTTGGCGGGGGATTAGCCTTCTCCACAACGCCAACACGAAAAGCATTCATGTTCCTCCGGTACGGATGATCCTTCGGCAGGAATTGTCGATGACAATCGAAAAAGCACGGTTTGCCTCTGTGTTTCAAACGGAAAGCCTTAGTGCGGTCCATGCAATACGGACATGAAAGACGACCATGCGTGCTCCATCCAGATAACATACCATAGGCCAGAAAGTCGTTGATGGTCCACATAAGTGTTGTCCGCATCTGAAAATTTTGTTATCTAGATTCATCATACGTGTTGGAACCTACTTCCCACAGCTGATTCAACTCATCAATCAATGGCTGTAAATACACATCGATGTTCCTTTTCGGATTGTTCGGACCTGGGATAATAACGGTGAGGAACATATACGGAGTCTTCATGCATATCCAAGGCGGTAGATTGTACGGAGTGACGATATAGACCAACACGAATACTGGGATCCCGAAAGTCTGAATGGGGTAAAACCGTCGGAGCAGAGACCCAATCTGACATTACGCGGATCAGAAGCAAAATCTGGATACTCTCGATCAAAGTGCTTCCATGCTTCTCCATCAGATGGATGATCCAATACTCCTTCGGTCTGTTTCCGCTTATGCCAACTCATGTTTTCTGCAGTTTCCTTCACCATAAACAACCGTTGCAACCGTGGCGTCAACGGCAAATAGTGCATCGAATCGGTAGGCTTCCTGGCACCGACAGACTTTCCTCTACCACTGCCCTTGTAGCGATCGGCACCACAAAATCTGCAGGCGTCTTCATCCTTGTCGTCTTTGTAGTACAATATGCACCCGTTGCGACATGCATCAATTTTTTTGTATCCCATCCAGAGCGATCTTACCATCCTCTTAGACCGGTAGAAATCTTTAAGCAACTTAGCACCCTCAGGCAATATTTCTGTAAGCAACTCCATAAGACGGTTGTAGCAATCTTACGACATATTAAAATTGGACTTGATGCTCAACAATCTTGTAACCACCTCCAACGGTGAATGATCCTCACAACCAGGATATAATGGAGTCCTTGTATTCTCCAGCAACTCCATGAAATGTGCAGCATCGGCGTTTGGTGCCTCCTCAGATGCATTATGATTGTCCGGATCGAAACTAGGCCCCGCCGCATCAAAAACCATGTTCACCAACCCATCGTCGTAAGCAGCGTTGTTGTGGACATCAACATAAGGCTCATACTCCGATGCTAAAGACACAAGTTCTCCGTGCATGCTCCACTGATAGTAATTCGGCGTGAAACCCTTTGAGTATAAATGATACTTGACTTCCACTTCTGGATGATATTTCAAGTTGCGACATCTCACACACGGACACTTAATTTTGGTACCGTCCATGTACTAAGGGAACGCCTTGGCAAACTACAGGAACTGCTGTACACCCTCTATGAATTCATCCCGTACACCGTACATGTCATCAGGATGACGGTTGTACATCCACGAACGATTCCGTAAGTAGTAATTCATATCCATTTGAAGATAATTCTGTAAAAATAGATACACTTATTCGATTATATTGTCCAAATGGATGCATAGACACATAAGTATTCGATTATACCTACACTTCTAGGATACTCTATACACTCTTATAGTAACTATGAGTCTTATGATATTACCTATCTCATGTACACTCTTCACACACACACACACACACACACACACACACACACAGATTACCTACCACATGTAGGGCTCAAGTCAAGAGTATAGTGAAATGGTATGCTATTATTCATGCCTATAATAAGGCATACCATATACGCTACACTAATAGGAGTAAGGTATGTAGCAACGGTATGCTATCAGTCATGCTTATAATAAGACATACAGTGTACTACATACTAGCAATCAAGTAAACAAACGTGTCGTATAGGATGCCAATATAGTATAAGGTATAATAAGACTTAGGTGACTACATGCCCTTTGGTGTTCTTCCCTTCCCGACACGACATGACACGAATGCAAGCAAGTGGAAGTAAGTACAAACAAGTCAAGTGCAATATGAATGAATGCATGTGATGATCGAGTATGAGTACTTGCCTCTCTTATGGGGTTAACAATGTCTCTAGATCACTAATAAATAAAGAAATAATGTTTTTAGAAGCTTTCTAATTTAAACCTCCAATCAATTTCTAGTGTTTACAAAACTACTTAATCTACTGACTAGGCTCTAATTATTAACAAAATTACTTAAACAAGTGAGTCAGGTAATACTCTCTGACCTAAGAGGAATGGAAAAGTCCTAACACTCAACTTGAGCATCCACAAGTCCATTACACCCTTGAATTCTTATTGGTTAACATAAACTCCACTGCTACCTATTCAATGAGTCTACCTACTAAGTACTGCAAGAACCTGATCTATAACAACAGTAACTTATACTTCAATGGCCCAGCAATTTAGCCCAAAACTGACCTATATCCAATAATGGACCCAAGCCCTGACTCAATTTGAAGTCAATTTCAAACCATCATTCTAATGGCTATGAACAACACCCCAAGTGAACCTCCAATTCAAACATTTCCTATGAACGGCTATTAACAGTACCACTATTTAATTTCTATAATAATACTGAACCAGTCCACATTCAAATTAGTATAATACCAAATAATAAGACATAAATATAATAATTATATAAATCAAATACACTAGATAACAAAATAAATATCAAAGCAAACAATAGTAAATATCGAAACGTTCACAGTGTCGTGTCCGAAATAGGTTCTGTTTCAAAGTGTGTTCTGTGTTAAAGTGTGTGTGTGTCAAAGTGTTGTGTCATGTGTCACAGTGTCGTGTCCGAAATAGGTTTAGGGTTTACCTAGTCGGGGTCGGAGGAGTGGGTCGTCAAGGGGGAAGGGGGTCGCCGGTGGGGAGCTGGAGATGGAGGGGAGCGGTCGTCGAGGGTGAGCGGGGTCGACGAGGGAGAGCTGGGTCGCCGGTGGGAGCAGGGTCGCCGAGGGGGAGCAGGGTCGCCGAGCAGGGTCGCGGAGGGTCGGGGGTCGAGGGGGCAGGGTCGCCGAGGGGGGAGGGGGTCGCCGGAGGCCGAGGGGGAGCGCGCGGGTTCGGAAAAAATTTGATCAAAATAATGGGGGGGAATGAAAACTCGAATGCCCTATATTTTCATTTTAGCGACGTCGTAACTATACGTCGGTAAATGTCGCTAATATTAGTGATGTTAGCAACGTTACACTAGTTACGTCGGTAAACGTCGCTAATATTAGTGATATTAGCGACGTTCACCGACTTATCCGTGACGTATGTTTCTTTATACAAAACCAAGTCGCAAAACGTCGCCGATCGTCGGTAATAGTGACGTATTGCGACGTTTATAAATTACGTCGCTAATTCCTTAAAAGGTAGTCGAGTCGAGTCGGTAATAGTGACGTATTGCGACGTTTATAAATTACGTCGCTAATTGCGTCGCTAATATGACTTGATCCTAGTTGTGATACAATTCATACATTTTAACCCATCTCGTGTTCCATAAACATAATCCCTCATCTCCATTTCAAGTTCCGTCGACATTATGCCCCAACATATCCGTATTGATGCACGACGCCCAACGGCTTATGCTTCTCGTACTTATATTCAACGCGTTCCATTCATAAGTTATTCACATAGCCTAGTTTCGTAGTTACTTAGTCATTTCTTAGCTTCCGTGCACGAGGGCACGCTCAGCGCCATAATCAATGTTTTAGGCCTAGGTTCAATGTTCTCGAAGTCGTGTACGTGATGCACTTCTCGATATTATCTTTCAATGTCCTACCATCACCGCCCTACCGCGACCAGTGCATTTGATGCACGTCGCTTCAATTGTTCAATATTCAATGTTCTATCTTAATGTTCGACACATACTAAGACCTTTAACCGTTCTATCCCCGCTCGCTTACTTAATGGCAACTTACGCATGCATACAAGGATATATTTTATTTGACGTAAAAGAATAGGGAGAGAGAGTCAAGAACCCGCCCACCTTAAGCCGATACGCCTTGTCGCTCCGCCGAGTTGTTGCGGCTCGATTCCATAACTTGGTCGCATAGCTAACTCTCGGACTTAGCCATTCCTTTGCACTATTCGACTTATTCGACCTACCGCGCCCATGCCACAATCCAGCATAAAAGCATAGCCTGCACACCAGATTAATCAAAGTAAATACCTTGCTCAAACCGAACTTAGGCTTTGCATCGATTCACATCGATACTTCATCGGGTCAACGAAACTCTTCGAGTCAACGACTCATCATAATACACCGTACGGAGCGGGGCATTATAAGGGTTAGGGTTAGGGTTCGGGTCTGGGTTAGGGTTAGGGTTCAAATTTGGTTCGAGTTTTGGTTAGGGTTAGGGTTAGGGTTATAGTGCCCCATCCCTACATCGTGCCCCGTCCTCAGTCCACGGGGTACACGAGAAAGGAACACTGTCGCTATCGATTCGGTCGGGACCGATAGGTTGGGATCGATCGAGTCGATCGAACGGGAACGGTTGAATTAAGATCCATTCCCCGTTATGGAATGGCTTCTTCGGAACTAAGTCCCATATTCAGCGGGTTGCACCTCAAGGATTGACTCTGCGGCTGAGTCAGAAGAGACCTTCCGTTGCTTTGCTTTTCATGCCGCTTGCATTGGTTTTGGCTTTGTTTTCTGAATGCATTTTTGTGAATATTTTTGATGGTTTTCAGGCTTGCATTTCAAACTCGCATTTACTATCGAACTTCTTGAATAATACAGTATTCTAATCGGTTGCTTGTGTGATTTTAGGTAATCGCGTAGGCGACGTCTAGCACGACCAACAAGTTCTCTTGCCTGAAGTAAACTCAAGGTGAGTGGCTGATCCTTCTCTTCTCGACCCTTTTTTAGGTAAATCGACAGTGTTGTTGCGAATGAAAGAATGAATGCAAAGGCACGGGCATGGTAAAATGATTTAGTTTTCAAAAAGAACGTAGGCTATGCCTTAATAACTAAATAATGTCTTAACTCGGTCATTGGACAACTTGTCGACAAGGTAGAGTTTTCCCGTAACGGCAACCCGGGGTCATGGGACCGTTTCGGCTAATGAAGGAAACATGGTGTATAGCTGTGCTGGAAGATAGCATGGGTTAAGCGAGGACTTACAGCGGGGTTCGCTACTTGCGCTGCAAGGGCCCCGGCTAACAAAAGCTATAGAGTCCAAGATGGCTTGTTATGCCAGTGACCAATCACACGTAATATTTCACTTGGTATATAAATGATAATAATTGACAAGGAAGAACATGGTAAGTCTCATAAGGTGCGGCGCAGTCTACCGTGGGTAAGTTTTAACGTATTTTACATTATGCTTGTCATATGCTTGTTTGAAATTCATTAGGATGGTTAGAAATATTCATACATTAAGTCATATAAACTCTTCAACCAAATGAGAGCTTGGAACTTAAGTAGCCACGCATCAGTACAAAGTGTAATGTACTGATCCTTGCTCTCCATACAGGTATCCCGAACCACGAAGGGCGTGTCACTTAAAACTCAAGGCGACGTGAACCCTTTTGAAGCCTCGTTCGCGTGTTGAAGGCTTGTTTCTGAAATCCTTTTGAAGACTCCGCAATCAGTACAAAAGAAGAAAATATGGCGACTCGACTTCCCTCGATAGCAGGTAGAAAGTGTAATTGTTTTGCTTGTAAAAAGGGATGTAATGTATGGAACGACTATCTCATCAGCGTTCGTTTTATAAGTCGAGTCATGTTGTAGCCCGCACGGTAATGATTGTAATGGAGTCAATGTAAATGAAGTTTTATTATCAATGAAAAGTCTACTTCTATTTCAAATGTGTCAATCAATTTCTCTGCGTACTCTAACTTGATGTTGTGTTTCGGATAACCTTATGACTATGCCTTGTGCGATCGCAACTTAGGTTCGTACGGCATCACGCCCGGGGGACGACTATCGATTCTACGGAATCAGGGCATGACATAATGGTATCAGAGCACGACTTTACATCCTTTGGCCTCGCGTCTAGAGTTTAAAACCTTTGACCTCGTATCGATGAGATAAGTTGTTCCATACAATGAGTCCGTAATAATTTAAGACTGATGTGTTTGCCTTCGTATTGCAGAAGTGCCGGAACCCTTGGCCGAGCAAGAGCAGAGCACTTCTAGCGGCTCTAGTAGTTCGCGAGCCGGACCTTCTAACAATACCATCGAAAGGATGCTGTACATGATGGAGGCACAGCGGAACCAGTCCAAGACCCGACATCAACAGACAGAGGCACGACAGGCCCAGTTCGAAGCTCGCTTCGACGCACAAGCTAAGCTGCAACAAAAGTAATTAGACACTCTGCAGCAGATCGTCCAGACGATTGTGGCCAACGAAAATTTTGCGACCGTGCCTACTGTCACCATGCCGACAGTCCAACCCATTGAAGTCGACACGGAGGAGCCCGAGCGTCAACCGGTGGCACCAAAAAAGTATAACGTTGAAGTGTCAGAATTCAAGAAAGCATGCCGCACTTCCTTCAGCGATACCGAAGGCCCTTCTATGGCAATCGACTGGCTGGAAGAGCTGAAAGATCACTTCGAGCTCCTCGATATTGAAGAATCAAAGCAAGTCGCCTGCGCACAACTACAGCTACGATTGAACGCGCACGACTGGTGGACCGTGCACAAGCGAGCGATCCGACGCGATAACAACACAGCGCCGATCTCTTGGGCCACGTTCTGCAAAGCTTTTGATGTCGAGTACCTTCCATCAGTCGTTCGTCAAGCGAAGAAAAATGAGTTCATACAGTTGAGGCAAGGGAACCGGACAGTAGAACAGTATGCCACAGAATTCAACAAGTTGTCCAAATTTGCTGGTACATTTCTTTCTACAGAGGAGTGCCGTGTGCAACGGTTCGAAGTGGGTCTGCGACGCTCTATCGGTGCGCATATCGGGGTCCCGGAGTACAAGACGACGGGCGAGGCTCTGAATCACGCTCGCCGCCTTGAGAGCGAATACCCTTCCGTTGCTGCTGACGTTGTGCACCACTCCAATCACAAACGTCTTAGCTATACGGGAGGTAACAATCATGCGTCAAAGCGTCCAAACAACGACAGCTATAGAGAAAAGAACCTATTATCTCGATGCACCAAGTGCAACAGTCTCGGACACGATGCCAACAGCTGCTTCACCTTCGAGGGAGCATGTTTCATTTGTGGAGAAAGGGGCCACCGAGCTCGAAACTGCATGGCTCGAAGACTAAATCATCCCAACGCACCACCACAACAACACCGTCAAGAGAACCGAGGATAGGCGCCCCAACCTGCTCAGCCCACTCAACCCAACAACCAAGACCGACGTCCTAATGCTCAAGGACGCGTCTTCTTCCTGACTCGAGACGAGGCGTTCGCTTTCGACATTGTTGTGACAAGTATATTGAGTCTCAATAATGTACCTGCTCGTGTGTTATTTGATTCAGGCGCTTTGCATACTTTCATATCGGCGGACTTTGCCACCGAGCACAAATTTCCTACAATATCGTTAGACCTTGATCTTAGCGTAAGTATGCCTTCGGGCGTGCCACTACTCACAAATTTAGCCTGCGGGGAAGGAACCATATGTATTGGGGTCAAAAGATTGGTCTTGATGCGATAGTTCTAGATATGAAGGACTTCAACATCATACTGGGCATGGACTGGCTCGGTCCTTGCAATGCTACCATCGACTGCACAGGAAAGAGGGTCACCTTTCGCATACCTGGAGTGCCCGAATTCTTCTATTCGTGTGGTGAAGCCTCGCCGACCTACATGGTGATCTCGGTAATTTTTGCTCGGAAGCTGCTTCATTCCGGATGCGAAGGCTACTTGGCGTCCATTCGTGACACGAGACAGGATGGTACAAACGTGGGTCAGACCGACATTGTGGCAGAATTTCCAGACGTGTTTCCGGATGAGCTACCCGGCATGCCGCCCGATCGAGAAATAGAGTTCACCATCGACACATTCTCTGACACCCGGCCGATCTCGAAAGCTCCATACAGAATGGCCCCTACAGAATTGAAAGAACTGAAGGCACAACTATAGGAATTACTTGATAAAGGGTTCATCCGTCCGATTGTCTCACCGTGGGGTGCGCCCGTGCTATTTATGAAAAAGAAAGATGGATCGATGCGGCTCTATATCGACTATCGGGAATTGAATAAGGCCACTGTCCAGAACAAATACCCCATGCCCCGCATCGACGACTTGTTTGACCAGCTCCAAGCTGCAACGGTGTTTTCGAAGATTGATCTGCGATCGGGTTATCACCAACTCAAAGTTAAGCCAGATGACGTGCCGAAGTCTGCCTTCCGCACTCGTTACGGCCATTACAAATTCTTGGTAATGCCGTTCGGTCTGACAAATGCCCCTGCCGTCTTCATGGATCTAATGAATCGGGTGTTCCATCCGTTCGTTGACAAATTTATAGTAGTCTTTATCGACGACATCCTCGTCTACTCGAAGGATCGAGCGCAACATGCAGAGCACCTGCGGACGATACTCCAAACCCTTCGAGAGAATCAGTTGTATGCGAAGATGAGCAAGTGCAAATTCTGGCTGAACAGCGTCTCATTCCTTGGGCACATCATCTCCGCCGCGGGTATCGCAGTCGATCCGAAGAAAGTTGAGGCAGTTGCTGATTGGAGACGGCCTGTATCAGTTAGCAAAATTCGAAGCTTTCTAGGCTTGGCGAGATACTATCGACGCTTCGTGAAAGACTTTGCGAAGATTGTATCGCCGTTGACTCGCCTCCTCCAGAAAGGAGTCGCATTCGAGTGGTCAGACGACTGTGAAGCTTCCTTCCAAGAGCTCAAACAACGGCTCGTTTCGGCCCCGATACTTGCACTTCCTGAAGGGACAGAGGGATTTCAATCTTCAGCGATGCTTCTGGCCAGGGCTTGGGGTGTGTGCTCATGCAGCAGGATAAGGTGATATCTTTTGCTTTCCGGCAGTTGAAGCCGCACAAGAAGAACTACCCCACGTACGACCTAGAACTAGCGGCAATTGTGTTCGCGTTGAAGCTGTGGTGTCACTATCTCTATGGCATGGCATACAGGATTTATACGGACCACAAAAGCCTCATGTATCTCTTTACCCAGAAAGAACTGAATTTACGTCAGAGGTGATGGCTTGAACTGATCAAAGACTACGACTTATCAATCGACTACACGTCGGACAAGGGAAATATTGTAGCGGATGCGCTGAGCCGGAAGTACTTAGCTTCATTATGCATCAATGATCGACTACTGTGCGACTTGAAAGGAATGGGCATTGAACTCCGAGTTCATTTTAGAGACGTGAAATTGTCACAACTGCGGCTACAACCGAGCCTATTGGAGAGGATCAAGTCTGCTCAGAAGGACGACCCATACCTGGAGAAGATGCTGAAGCTGATATCGACAGGAAAAGCGTCCGACTTTGCAGAGGATGAGTCGGGAGCGTTACGAGTGAAGGGTCGGCTATGCGTTTCGGATGACGCAGAACTTAGAAAGGAGATAATGTCGGAGGCACATTATGTAAAATATTCTTTACATCCTGGTAGCACCAAGATGTATAAGAACCTCCACGTTGTCTTTTGGTGGCACGGCATGAAGAGGGACATAGCGCTCTTTGTGTCAAAGTGTATGGCCTATCAGCAAGTCAAAGCCGAGCACCAGCGACCGGTCGGAGAGATGTAGAACCTTGCCATTCTAGAGTGGAAATGGGATCATGTCACTATGGACTTCGTTGTTGGCTTGCCAAGGACGTCGCGAGAAAATGACGCCATCTGGGTCATCGTCGATCGACTAACCAAGTCAACGCACTTCATAGCCATTAAAGTTACTTGGAGCGTCGACCGCCTTGCTCAGATATACCTTGATAAAATAGTTCGGCTGCACGGGGTCCCAGTATCTATCGTCTCGGATTGGGATGGACGGTTCATAGCGCGCTTTTAGGGTAGTCTTCATTCAGTATTGGGGACCAAGTTGAAGTTTAGCTCAGCTTATCATCCTCAGACTGACGGCCAAAAAGAGCGGGTGAACCAGATTCTCGAGGACATGTTACGACTCTGTACGATCGACTTGAAGTCAAGCTGGGACGTTCATCTACCGCTGGCCGAGTTTGCATACAACAACAGCTATCAGTCCAGCATCCAAATGGCACCGTATAAAGCTTTGTACGGGCGGAAGTGCAGATCGTCCATTTGCTGGGATAAAGTCGGAGAACGGCAGATACTCGATCCGAAGCTGGTGGAGCAGACCGTGTAGAAGATCAAGTTGATACGGGAGAGATTGAAGATAGTACAAAGCCGGTAGAAGAGCTATGCTGACACGCATCGACGCCCCCTCGAGTTCTCGGAAGGCGACCATGTATTCTTGAAAGTAATATCCATGCGTGGAGTTTTCGGGTTCGGTGCGAAGGGGAAATTGAGCCCAAGATTTGTTGGTCCGTTCGAAATATTGAAGCAAGTCGCCCCGGTAGCTTACCAAATCGTCTTGTCGCCTGTATTGTCGGAGGTACATGATGTCTTCCACGTCTCACAATTGCAGAAGTACGTGCACGATCCGTGCCATGTAGTGGATTTGTGTAAGCTGGAGCTGAAGGCTTACTTGTCATATGTCGAAGAGCCAGTGCAAATCTTGGAGCGCAAGGATAAACTTCTTCGCAACCGTGCTATTCCTCTCGTCCGTGTCCTCTGGAGAAACCAATCGGTCGAAGAGTCGACGTGGGAGCTTGAGTCAGAAATGAAGAAAAAATTCCCTTCATTGTTCTCGTAGAGGTAGGTTCTATTCTTAAGTTTTGAGGACAAAACTTTTTCTTAATTGGTTATGGTGTAGTGCCCCGTCCCTACATCGTACCCAGTCCTCAGTCCACGGGGTGTGCGAGAAAGGAACACTGTCGCTATCGATTCGGTCGGGACTGATAGGTCGGGATCGATCGAGTTGATCGAACGGGAACGGTTGAATTAAGATCCATTCCCCGTTATGGAATGGCTTCTTCGGAACCAAGTCCCATATTCAGCGGGTTGTGCCTCAAGGATTGGCTCTGCAGCTGAGTCGGGAGAGACCTTCCGTTGCTCTGCTTTTTACGCCGCTTGTGTTGGTTTTGGCTTTGTTTTTTGAATGCGTTTTCGTGAATGTTTTCGATGGTTCTCATGGCTTGCATTTCGAACTCGCATTTTCTATCGAACTTCTTGAATAATACAGTGTTCTAATCGGTTGGTTGTGCGATTTTAGGTAATCGCGTAGGCGACGTCTAGCACGACCAACAAGTTCTCTCGCCTGAAGTAAACTCAAGGTGAGTGGCTGACCCTTCTCTTCTCGACCCCTTCTTAGGTAAATCGACAGTGTTGTTGCGAATGAAAGAATGAATGCAAAGGCACAGGCACGATAAAATGATCAAGTTTTCAAAGAGAACGTAGGCTATGCCTTAATAACTAAATAATGTCTTAACTCGGTCATTGGACAACTTGTCGACAAGGTAGAGTTTCCCCGTAACGACAACCCGGGGCCATGGGATCGTTTCGGCTAAAGAAGGAAACACGGTGTATAGCTGTGCTGGATGATAGCACGGGTTAAGCGGGGACTTGCAGCGGGGCTCGCTACTTGCGTTGCAAGGGCCCCGGCTAACAAAAGCTATAGAGTCCAGGATGGCTTGTTATGCCAGTGACCAACCACACATAATATTGCAATTGGTATATAAATGATAATAATTGACAGGGAAGAACATGGTAAGTCTCATAAGGTGCGGTGCGGTCCGCCGTGGGTAAGTTCCAACGTATTTTATATTATGTTTGTCATATGCTTGTTTGAAATTCATTAGGATGGTTAGAAACATTCATACATTAAGTCATATAAACTCTTCAACCAAATGAGAGCTTGAAACTTAAGTAGCCACGCACCAGTACAAAGTATAATGTACTGATCTTCGCTCTCCACGCAGGTATCTCAAACCACGAAGGGCGTGCCACTTAAAACTCAAGGCGACGTGAACCCTTTTGAAGCCTCGTCCGCGTGTTGAAGGCTTGTTTCTGAAATCCTTTTGAAGACTCCGCAATCAGTACAAAAGAAAAAAAGATGGCGACTCAACTTCCCTCGATAGCAGGTGGAAAGTGTAATTGTTTTGCTTGTAAAAAGGGATGTAATATATGGAACGACTATCTCATCAGCGTTCGTTTTGTAAGTCGAGTCATGTTGTAGCCCTTGCGACAATGATTGTAATAGAGTCAATGTAAATAAAGTTTTGTTATCAATGAAAAGTCTACTTCTATTTCAAATGTGTCAATCAATTTCTCTGCGTACTCTAACTTGATGTTGTGTTTCGGATAACCTTATGACTATGCCTTGTGCGATCGCAACTTAGGTTCGCACGGCATCACGCCTGGGAGACGACTATCGATTCTATGGAATCGGGGCGTGACAAAGGTTAGGGTTCATGTTAGGGTTAGGGTTTGGGTTAGGGTTAGGGTCTCGGCCAGGTTAGGGTTAGGGTTAGGTTCGGGTTTGGAGTCGGGGTCGATTTCGGTTTCGAGTCGGGGTCGAGTTCGAATTTGGAGTCGGGTCCAGGTTTGTGGATAGGAGGTCGGGGGTCGTATTCGTTCATGGGGTAGAGGGTCAGAAATCTAGTATAACGCTGATTGCCTCAAAAGGCTTGCATAAGTAAGAGTGTATAGAGTGAGTATTCTAGTAGTATATCGTAGTACCTAGAGTGTATAGAGTGAGCCTCCCTACTCCCCTTCTTCTCATTCGGGTCATGTTGATACACAAGACTTAGTCGTCAACCATGGGACAAAGAGGCATCTTGTTCCAATTATTGAGGCTGAAGTAGAAAAAAAATAATAAGAAGAAGAATAAGAAGAAGAAGAAGAAGAAGAAGAAGAAGAAGAACTTGATGAGGATGAGGATACAGACAAAGTCGAGGATGAGGATATGGATGAGGACGAAGACAAGGCTAAGGCCAAGGACGAGGACGAAGACGAAGACGATGATTAGATTAAAAATATACCGGTATATAAAAATACTTTCAACTAACTTAGTGAATTTACTTTTACATCATCAAAATACTTACAACTAACTTAGTGAATTTGTTGAAGTTTAGTTATTTCTGTTTATACTTCTACATTCTTATTTCAGTTCATGCTTTTGTCGTTCGATTCATCTACTTATTATATGGTTGTTGTTTTTTTTTGCAGATGGCACTCCTCTTGTTGGTCGTGTCGGCACTTCTCGTACTGCTGGTAGTATATTTTAGTGTAGTCTTCTATTTATTTATACTTATATATCATTAATTATGTTTATGTGTTCTATTTACAGGTCATGGCCACTGGCGAGTACATTCGCAGACCCGTGGATCCTCCGACGCCACCAGAGAGACCGGCAGGAGAGTTCAAACGGAATCTATGGCCCGCGGGTGAACTGTAAGTAAATTTGTATTTTGTAAGTTAATTTTTTAATTTGTTTTATTTATTCAAGTAAATAGTCCAGTCGTTGCTTCTTTATAGATTTTTCCCGTTTGATGCTACCAGGGAGTTAGGGCTGATAATTAGGCAAAACTTCTATGGCCCCTGCCTCAACTTTGTGAGGCGCCCCTGGAGTTGCAGTAAATCTGTCTTGACCAGATGAGGGTATATTTTTATATCTTGTGATTACTTAATTGTTAATTATCCTTTAATTCACTATTTTTTTAATTGCTTGATATTGGAATTTGTATGTCAGTTGTCGCTCTGATGGCCACCCCATCGAGAGACGGAGATCGTCAAGACCTACAAAAAAGCCGCCGGAAAGAAGCTGCAGGACGCGAAGGATGACATCCGTAGTGGGAGGAAGGTCTGGCTCCGGGAGGACTTCTATGAGCAGAGGCTTGAAAAGATGAATATGCCTGAGTTCAAGAATAAATCGGCAAAGGCAAAGGCAAATCGACAGGCAGCAGGTCTGCATACGGGGGGATCGAGGCCCCACGCAGCGACGCTTGGAGATCTGGTGAGATATCAGAATTTTTTTTATTTTTTTAATTACTTGATATCGAAAAAACTTTATTCTATGAATGTTTGGTACGCAGGTGACAAAGGCGGCAAAGGAGGGAAACGATCCACGCTCGGTCACCTTGGGTGATGTATTCGAGAGTACGCACAAGAGAAAGAAGGACGGTAACTTCGTTGAGGAAAGGGTCAAGCAGACGCATGTAAGTATTTAAGTTTATGAGATTTATGTTATAGAATTGTAAGTAGTTTAGTTTATAATTTTTGTGACAATACTGTTAGGCCTTAGGATTTAGACTATAACTTAGGAAAACTCATAGTAAACTAACCACATTCATTGGATCGGCTAAGTATCGTGCGGCCATTAGCACGATTGAGCCCACTCCTGCCGAAGGTATCGGCGAATCGACGTCCGCCTAGTCGTACTCTTCCATGACAGCTTGCTTAGATGACTTGTTCGTACAAGCTGTCGACGGAATAGGGAAAGGCGGGCGCGTCTACGGCGTTGGATCCATAGCGCCGTCGCCAGACGTCTTCGAGACTTCCACTGCCGCCGTCTCCTGCTCCCGCGAGTTAGGTCGACGAGGATGTGAGGACACAGCTTAGGACTCTAACCTCGGCAGTGACGTCCATACGGGAGGAGATGACCCGGATAGCATCGCAGTTTCCGGGTTCTTCTACTGCTCCGGGTCCTTCTGCTCCCAGTCCTTCGGATGGTGCCAGTCGTTCTTTCGCCGGACGTGTTTCTTTTGATTCTGCTGCCGCTTTTCTACCGCCTTCGTCTACGATTGCTCTTCTTGACCTAATGTCGTCGGCAGATCTACGTCGAGTTCCACAGCAGATATTTGATGGTCTACCAGCTCACATTGTTCAGGAGTATCTTCATAAAACGCAGCAGGCACCACCAGACGATCCAGCCGATCATGTTAGCCCAATGATTATATCATATTTTTGAATATGGCTAATCAATTAAGTTTAACATAACGACGTCACTAATATTCATGTAATCACTATCATGTTGCTACTTAAACTTAGCATTGTCCTAAATATTCTATATCATATTGCTATGCTTGTATCATATTGTTTTGTTCGTCTAACATGTTCTTATAGACATGCAGCAAGCATGATCAAGCTTTGTCAAACCAGGACATATGTAATAGAATTATTGATGGGACAAAGACGGCGTCATACAAGAAGATTTCTCTGAACCGCCTAACGACCTATCCGGGGCCTCGCATCGGGGGTTCCGCTGTCCGGTCAGCGGACAGGGGTCGAGGGGGGTAGCGCCTCCCGTGGGGGTTCGGGGGCGAAGCCCCCAAAAGGTATTCAGATTTCCAGATCTGTTTATCTTTGGACGAAAAGGCGACTTCAAGTCTGCTCAAATATTTGAAGAAAGGCATCATCAAAGGGCCCTTAGTTTTTCTATTTGATCAATGTATTTTTCATATTTATTGGATCTAGGAATGCGATGTGAACTGCATCGTACTGGCAAATAGGCTATCCAAGAAACGTTTTCAAAATACCCTTTCATTTTGAAAATAAGCCCACTTACAAAAGCCCAAACTACTTCCTAACTGTTTGACTTTTCAAAAAGCCCAAAAACCAATTTGCAAAACCCTAACAGAACCCTAGCAAAACTCGACCCGAATTTGGCCAGAGTTCGGTTAGTGGACGTTGGAATTTGAACTTGGTCTCCCTGCAGTTACGGATCCTAACGAGATTTTCTCATAGAGTTCTGTCCGAATTCTGTCAGAATTCTGCCTTTGGAAAAACTATAAATAGAGAAGAATTTCGATCATTTCAACACACCAATTCACTTTCATATCTCTTCTCTATAATCCTACTACTTCTTCCAAAGTGTTCTGAGCTATTTATTTTCAAATCCCAAGCCAGTTACAATCCTCTAGTCGATTTGCCAGTACGGTACGGTCTAGAAGTTTTAGAGTGATTGTAATCAGAGGCTTGATTAAAGATAGACACTTCACAATTGAAGTTGGTCGAGTACTTCGGATCAAAGCTCGCGTTGTAGAAGTTGCAAGAACTTCAGTTGAAAACTTGTGGTGATTTTCCATAGTGGATTCAACTGGAAGCTAGAGTTCTTCCGACTGGACTAGTCCTCACAAGAGAGAAACCAGTATATATTCTTGTGTTTGCGTTTGCTCTCTACTCTCTACTTTTTATTTACATATCTGTGATATATATATTATGTGATCTTGTTACTAACATTTGTAAATAGTTAATTTTTGCTGCCTACTCTATTCACCACCCCTGTAGAGTATTGCACTTTACAACTCGTTCCTACAATCGGTCCTACAGATCTTTCTTAGTTTTTTTATATTTGTAATGTATCAAAATTTGGATAATTTTAATTTATTATGGATATTTTGTTCTGTTTGTGGATTGTTGTGATTATGAATAATTTAGATAATTTTAAGTTATTGTGGATTATTGTGATCATGGATATTTTTGATGTTTGTGGATTGTTGTTATTATGGATGTTTTGTTCTGTTTGTGGATTATTGGATAATGATTAATTGTGTAATTTTGTTAATGATTAATTGTGTAAATAGGGTGCTGTGAATTTAGGATTTTTTTGAAAAAAATTCAGTTAGCGACGGACTACTGACGAAATGGCAACGCTCGACGACGGACAGGTGACGGATTTTTCGTCGCTAAGCTTCTGCAAATTTACATATATCCAGTTAGCGACGAATAGCGACGGAGAAACGACAAAAATTCGTCGTCGAGCTTCTGAAAATTTACATATATCCAGTTAGCGACGACATACTGACAGAATAGCGATAAAAAATCCGTCGTCGAGCTTCTGAAAATTTACATATATCCATGTAACGACGACATACTGAAAGAATAACGACAGCATGGCGACGGAGATATCCGTCACTAAAATGTCGCTATAGCGTATCAAAAAATTTCTGATACACAAAATTCGATGGGGGTACATTGGTAAGCCTTTGCTAAGTCGTCGAATATGTTCGATGGGATTCCGTCGCTAATCCGTCGAACGTATCTGTCGCTAAGTTGCCGCTACGCAGCCATCGTTTTTCCGCCACGTTTTCGTCGAAGCTTCGACTATCTAGCAACGAATTGTTTTAGCGACGAGTAGTTTACCGACGTCATCTTTTTGCCAAAAATCCCTTACTAGTCCGTCCCTAAATTCATTTAGCGACGGATTTGTCCGTCGCCAATTGACTATTTTTTGGTAGTATTTGGACATAAATATTCGTATTATTATGTCCAGTAAAAGAATTCATAATTGAATTTAACTCGGTCATTAAAAAAAGTAAGACTTGACTTAATTTGATATGACTTAGTAGTAACTCGACTTCGCTCGATAAAACGATGTTAAAATTAAAAAAAACTATAAAATGATAGTTTTGGAATAGTTAAAGTTATTTATAGTTAAACAAATTAATATATGATATTAGTTCAACAAATTAATAGACGATATTACTAAAAAATAATTTTTATAATGAAAAATATTATTGGAATTCTCTATAGATTTTAACCCGCAAAATAGGATGTCATTTTCCGAAAAAAATTCTATCTTTTTTAGAAGTTTATTCCAAAACTAACTCCGAAAGAATACAATAAAATAAGAGTGAGCGTTCCGTTTATTCGTTCTGTTTATTCGTTTTCAATAGAAACAAAATAACAAAAGTCGAATGAACCAAATATCTAAAAATCAAAAAAATGAAAATGAACTGAAATTAGTCATAACCAAAATCGAATTGAACCGATAATCGATCCGATTTATTCGATTTTTTTTGTTCGATTGGACTATTTTTTCATTTAATGGGTCAGCTAAAAATTAAAATTGTAGTTAAATTATATTTAAACTATATAATTTTTATACATGCAATTGTTTTATTTTAAAATTGGACCCAGAGCTGGAGTAGTTATTGAATTATCAAAGTTGTCATCTAAAACACATACATGCAATTGTTGTTGTCAAAATAAACACAATAATATACATATTTTTAATCACAAAATATGCATAAAGTTGAGATTATTTACATAATTGTATAAGTCATGTATGATGTTGAATCAAAACAAAAATTCAACACCGAATAAGAAATTTTAGTATTTGCAAAAGCAAAACCTAAACCGAACACCTTTTTTTTAAATCGCAAAATAATTTTATTATGTTCGGTTCGAGTCAATTAGGTTCGGTTCTTAGTCCAAAATCGAATAATCCTCATTAGGGGCGAGCATTCGGTTTCAACCGAATCGAAATAGCCAAAACCGAATAAACCGAAATTCTAAAAACTTAAACCAAAACCAAACTGAAATTAGCCAATACAGAAATCGAACCGAACAGAATAATTGATTCAATTTATTAGTTTATTTGGTTTGTTCGGTGGATATTTCTATTGTTTCATGAGTTCGGTCCGAAATTGGGGTCATGGTTAAATTATATTAACCACCAGACGATCCAGCCGATCCAGCCAATCTTTCTTACATTTTTTTTGTATTTGTAATGTATCAAAATTTGGATAATTTTAATTTATTATGGATATTTTGTTCTGTTTGTGGATTATTGTGATTATGAATAATATGGATAATTTTAAGTTATTGTGGATTGTTGTGATCATGGATATTTTTGATGTTTGTGGATTGTTGTTATTATGGATGTTTTGTTCTGTTTGTGGATTCTTGGATAATGATTAATTGTGTAATTTTGTTAATGATTAATTGTGTAATTAGGGTGTTGTGAATTCAGGATTTTTTTGAAAAAAATTTCAATTAGCGACGGACTACTGACGGAATGGCGACGCTTGGCGACAGACAGGTGACGAATTTTTCGTCGCTAAGCTTCTGAAAATTTGCATATATCCAGTTAGCGATGAATAGCGACGGAGAAACGACAGAAAATTCGTCGTCGAGCTTCTAAAAATTTATATATATCCAGTTAGCGACGACAAACTGACAGAATAGCGACGAAAAATCCATCGCTGAGCTTCTGAAAAATTACATATATCCATGTAACGACGACATACTGACAGAATAGCGACGGCATGGCGACGGAGATGTCCGTCGCTAAAATGTCGCTACAGTGTATCAGAAAATTTCTGATACGCAAATTTCGATGGGGGTACATTGGTAAGCCTTTGCTAAGTCGTCGAATATGTTCGACGGGATTCCGTCGCTAATCCGTCGAACTTATCCGTCGCTCAGTCGTCGCTAAGTTGCCACTACGCAGCCGTCGCTTTTCCGTCACGTTTTCGTCGAAGCTTCGACTATCTAGCAACAGATTATTTTAGCGACGAGTAGTTTACCGACGGCATCTTTTTGCCAAAAATCTCTTGCTAGTCCGTCCCTAAATTCATTTAGCGACGAATTTATCCGTCGCCAATTGACTGTGTTTTGGTAGTATTTGGACATAAATATTCGTATTATTATGTCTAGTAAAAGAATTCATAATTGAATTTAACTCGATCATTAAAAAAAGTAAGACTTGACTTAATTTGATATTGTCGTAAGGCAAAAGCTCAAAAACACGGAGACGAAGCTTTCTCGTATATTATCAACCACAAGTGCATCTTACAAGCTATCCCAACCTCTCTTTATATAGGGAGAGAGGTTGGAGGTTATGAAGAAATGAAGGGCCAAAGGTCATATAGGTTACAAGGAGATGAAAGGTGAAAAGCCATATGAGTTACAACACTCCCCCTTGGCTCTTCAGAAATTCTGCTTGTAAACATCTCTGAGTTTCTTCGTCTGTCTGTAGCTTGCATCTTCAAGTTTGACCATCTACTTGTGCCTCGTCAAAACCTTACCAAAGAAAATCCAGTGGGAAAAAACTTTGGTCGAAGGACAAAAGAGTACACACAGGTCAGTGTGATGGGGGTAAACTTAACCATTGCAAAGGTGCCTCGTCAAAATCTTGTCAGGGAAAACCCAGTGGGAAAAACCGCTGATCGAAGGACAAAAGAGTACACGATGGTTTAGAAGTATAAACTGGATACTCCTCCTGATCACAATAGTCCTTAGTGAATAAGAGATTTGAAATGTGTCTCGTTAAAAACCTTGCCAAGGAAAACCCAATGGGAAAAAACTTGGTCTAAGGGAAAAAAAGTACACAAGCATACATCAGGATGCTCCCCTTTTCACTCGCACTCGACAGGGCGCGGGATATACGCACAACAGGGCATTTGGAGGCGCTCGTTGGGGCGCTCCCCCTTACATGCACACAACAGGGTGCGGAAAACATGTTTCACTTAGGCTAGCTCTGAAAGCTTCCTAAGTTCATTCGCTCTGACATGTTTCTGGAACAAGTGTTTTGGCAGTGACTTGGTGAACAAGTCTGCACGATTATTCTCCGATCCAATGTGTTGCACTTCAATCTTCTGAAGCGCTTGTTGTTTATGTGTAAAGAACAACTTGGGTGATATGTGCTTGGTAGCATCCCCTTTGATGTAACCATGTTTTGCTTGATCAATAACAACGGTATTGTCCTCATAGACGACAACAGGTTCATCTGGGTCATATGGAAGATCACATATACTTCGAATATGGCCAATAACAGCTCGAAGCCATACACACTCTCTAGTCGCCCCATAGAGCGCGAGTAGCTCAGAGTGGTTCGTTGAAGTAGCCACTAAGGTCTGTTTGTGAGACCTCCAAGAAATTGCCGTGTTCCCAATGGTAAAGACATAACCAGATTGGAAACGCCCCTTGTGCGGATCAGATAAGTATCCCGCATCGGCGTAGCCAACAAGGGTCGCGTTGCTTCGAGTGCCAAGAGCGTTGGACTCACTCAAAACCGCGTAGGGATAGAACAAGCCCAAGTCTGTAGTACCCTTAAGGTAGCGGAAAATGTCTTTTATGCCATTCCAATGGCGGCGTGTTGGCGCGTTGCTGTGTCGAGCTAGACAATTCACAGCAAACGAGATGTCCGGTCTAGTACATTGGGCCAAGTACAATAAAGCGCCTATTACACCCAGATAAGAGCACTCAGGACTCAATATCTTTTCGTCGTCCTCCTTTGGACGGAATGGGTCCTTAGTAATGTCTAGAGAGCGGACGATCATGGGAGTAGCAGACGGCTTAACGTCAAAATGACTAAAGCGTCTCAACACCTTTTGGGTGTAGTTCGTTTGGTGGACAAGAATTCCATCTTTACGGTGCTCGATCTGCAGGCCGAGGCAAAACTGTGTCTTTCCAAGATCCTTCATCTCGAATTCCCTCTTCAGGATATCAGCAGTTTCTGACAAGTCTTTTTTGGTTTCTATGAGATTCATGTTATCTACATAGACCGCGATGATTGCGTATTCTGAAGTAGATTTCTTTATGAACACGCATGGGCAAAGTTTGTTATTAACGTATCCCAAATCGATCAAGTATTCGCTTAAGCGGTTATACCACATTCGCCCGGATTATTTTAATCCATATAGCGAACGCCTCAGTCTAATCGAGAATGCGTTCCGTGGTCGGGAACTACTTGATTCAGGCATCTTTAGTCCTTCAGGGACTCTCATGTATATCTCTGTGTCCAGATCCCCGTAGAGATAGGCTGTAACCACATCCATGAGCTACATATTCAGTTTTTCGGAAACTACTAAACTGATTAAGTAGCGGAACGTTATGACGTCCATTACGGGAGAATACGTCTCCTCGTAATCAATTCCAGGGCGTTGTGAGAAGCCTTGCGCCCCAAGGCGAGCCTTGTATTGCACAATCTCATTTCTCTCATTACACTTCCTTAGGAAAACCCATTTGTGACCAACTGGTTTAACATTGGGTGGTGTTGGAGCAACGGGTCCAAACACACTTCTTTTCGCTAAGGAGTCTAGTTCAGCCTGGATTGCTTGTTTCCATAGTGACCAGTCCGTTCGTCGTTGACACTCGGCAACACTACGAGGTTCCATGTCATCATTGTTCATAATGTCAGTGGCCACTGAGTATAAGAACACATCATCGATGACAGTTTCGTTTTGCTTCAAAATATCGTCTAAGCTAGCATACTCGACGGATATTTCGAGGTTATAGGCATGATTAGGAATATGCGTTTCATCTGGAATGCGCTCTTCTAATACATCGCCGTGATCCTTAATGATCTCATGTGGCAAAACATTTTTAACAAGATTTCTCCGCTTTCGGGGCAGAACATCTTTGGAACCAACCGGTCTTCCCTTCTTCTTGGGAATAGCGGCGGACTGGACGGCCGATGGCAGCGTCCTTTGCTCGGCGGGTTCGACCGGAGCAACATGTTTCACAGGAACATGGCGTCTCTCAGGGACGTCTATCCTTGCAGGCACATTTGCAGCAGGTATAATTGATCTCGTGACTTTTGCTAGGTCGCTAAATGCGTCTGGCATTTGATTTGCAATATCTTACAGACCTAGAATCCTCTGCACTTCTTTATCACTATGTGCAGAGGGGGGATCATGATGAGCAATAGCAGGCACATGCCACGCTAATTCACGTCGTTCCTCATCAACGTTAGCGTGCATTTCTCCCCCTAACGACGGGAAGATTGCCTCATCAAAGTCACAATCCGCGTGTCTCGCGGTAAAGAGATCGCCTGTCAAGGGCTCTAAATAGCGAATGATGGACGGGGAGTTATAACCAACATATATTCCCCGTCGCTTCTGAGGTCCAAATTTTGAACGCCTTATCGGCTCAATTGGAACATTGACTAGGCACCCAAACACGCGTAAATGTGAGATGTCAGGCTCACATCCAGTAACTAGCTGGTACACGGAAAGTGGTTGGGTGGCCATGGGCCTCAGACGGACCAAATTTGTAGCGTGCAAAATTGCATAGCCCCATGCAGATAGTGGGAGTTTGGTGCGCATAACCAAGGTCCGCGCTATCACTTGCAGTCGCTTTATAAAAGCTTCTGCTAGGCCATTTTGGGTATGAACATACGCAACAGGATGTTCAAGATTTATTTCCAAAGTCATGCAATAGTCATCGAAAGTCTTCGATGTAAACTCCGCGGCATTATCAAGTCTAATAGACTTTATTGGATAATCCGGATGGTGAGCCCTTAACTTAATGATCTGGGCAAGGAGTTTAGGAAACGCTGCGTTTCGGGTGGACAACAACACTACGTGTGACCATCTAGTCGATGCATCAACCAAAACCATGAAGTATTTAAATGGTCCGCATGTTGGTTGGATTGGTCCACAAATATCTCCATGAATTCTCTCAAGGAATTGGGAAACCAATCTCGTAGGTTTCACATGGAGTGGCTTGAGATTCGTCTTCCCAATCGAGCAAGCTTGGTATAGGCTTTTCAGATTTATAACGAAATTTTTTCCTCCAAGAGGATGCCCATACGATGCATTCATAGTGCGAAGCATCGTATTTTGACCCGGATGACCCAGCCGGTCATGCGATAGCATAAAAGTCCTCTCATCAACTGGCGTTCGGCGAATGATGAGATTACTCTCGATGTGTTGTATCGTAGTGAGATACAAACCACTTGAAAGATATTTCAACTTCTCCAAGATACGCTTTTGGCAGTACTGAGTGGAGGTAATGAAAAGATACTCGAAGCCATGTTCTCGAACAGTTTCAACATGAAATCCGTTTTCTCGAATATCCTTAAAACTCAGTAAGGTACGACTGGACCTTGGAAAATATAAGGCCTCTGATACTTCAACGGGAGTACCATTGGACAACGAAAAACGGGCTTTGCCAAAACCTTGAACAAGGGTTGAGGGTCCCGAAATGGTTGTCACTGAGGTTACTTTAGGCGTATAGGAGATAAAGTTTGATTTATCTCTCAAGATAGTGTGAGTCGTTCCACTATCAACCAGACAATCCACTATCCCGTGGTCCATGTCCATAAGTAAAAAAAAAATTAAAGTTTGTCACACGTTTGAGGAAAGTGCTCGAAATAGAACTTTAATTTATCGAGAAAACAGAAAATACAAACCACCAAAAGTTTTATGACTTAAATCAAATATAGAGAGAAAATAGAGATTCATTCTTCCATTTCTGCTACAAAATCGGAGGTCTCAAGATTTAGATTTTCGCACTCGTTGACCAGATTTGCTTCGGTTCGGCGCCCCTTGTGATAGTTATTAACTTCTTGGGGGGTCGCCCTGCAAGTCCGTTGCATATGACCTTAAGCACCACATTTGTAGCAGAGAGTAGGCGCTTGGCCTTCCACTCTCGCTTTGGGACGACTGGCCCGTTGGTTCTTACCATGAGACTGCCTAGGAGTCAAAGGTCCTTGGTTCTTGTTAGAACCTCGCTTTGGGTGGCGAGACTTAAACTCCTCTCTGTTCCTTGGCTGAGACGACTGGCCCTTGTCTCGTTTCCACCGTGGATTTAGTCCACGGAGAGCGTTTACATCAGGCATTGGAATTGCCTTTGTTCCAGCAGGACGAGAATTGTTGTTTCTCATTAAAATGAGACTGTTCTTCTCGTCTAGTAAAAGCTGGATGATGAGCTCGAGAAACTTGGTGAACTTAGACTGACGGTATTGCTTTTGGAGCAAGTTGTCAGTGGAAGAAAATATGGTGTATGTTTTCTCCAATAGATCACTGTCGGTTAATATCTCACCGCAGTATTGGAGAAGTGATCGAATCCTGCAGACTTCATTGTTGTAATCAGTTACACTCTTGAAGTCTTGGAAGCACAGGTTCAACCAGTCATGGCGTGCTTCAGGTAGCCATATAGTCTTCTGGTGGTCGAAGCGCTCTTTCAGAGAGTCCCATAGCGTCTTTGGCGAGGGGATTTCAATAAACTCCGCCTTCATGGCGTCAGATAAATGCCTGCGGAATAGAATCATCGCTTTGGCGTTCATTGAGCGAGTGACTTCCACTTCACGCTCTTCCTCGTTATAGATGACGTCCAAGAGGACCTGCGCATCTAGATGGTTCTGGATGTCTTGCGTCCAGTCCAAGTAGTTCTTGCCAGAGGCTTCAAGGATGGGAAAATCAATCTTGATCGACATTTTTCTACAACAGGAGAAAAAATCTTGATCAGTCAACATATAAAACGACATGTTTATATGGATTTGGTTTGTATAAGCAACAACAAACAATCGTAAATAAAAACAACGGTTTTGAAAAAACAATTTTTGTTTAAAAATTATCTTATATCGATCGACGGGCCGATATAGAGAGGTCAATAAGTTTCTTGCAAAAATGCTTAATTATAAATACAATTTGAGCAAAAAATAATATTCGGACAACCCCTTTCAGTAGCTCTACGTGAATATGACCAAGCGGGAAAATGAGGGAGGAGGGTCACCAGGAACCTCTTAAGAACCAAGCCCCAAGTTCTTTCTGACATCATACCCAAATAGGTGAGCCTATTCGGAGAGACTTCGTAAATTTTTTTTTCAAATGTAAGAATAAATAAGATTTTTCAAGAAATTTACGCTATTTGCGAACTGTGCAAAATAGGTGACAATTTAGTGCGTGCTCAAAATGAGCGTTGTCTTTGAAAAATTATTAACCAAAAAGATTATTTTTGGGAGGCCCAAATTTGGCGGTGCCAGAATTTGTTTATGTAGCCAAGAGAATTTTTTAATTTTCATGCCATTACGCTAAAAAAAACCGTACAACATAAGTAAGCAACAACACACAAAAGAATTGGTGCCTAAGCAAGCGGCACCAAAAAAAATATCAACTATTTTTTCGACGTCTAATGAAGCGACGCTAAAAAAATAGCGAGAAAAAAAAATACAATTTTTACTGCCCATCTGTTACAATAATTCACTGAGTAACATAAAGAAATTGCTACTGAGGCGCTCGGCAGGGCGCAGATGGCACTGAGGTGCTCGCCGGGGCTCTCCAAATCTATCATTACCAAAAAAAATGTTAGCATTTAATTCTTCGTCAATCATGAAAAAAAAATTTATTTTTTCAGAAAAAAACTAACAAATATTTTGTTGGGATAAGTACTATTTAAACAAAAAAAATTTCTGAAATTGGCAGTTTAAAAAATTACAGAAAAATATCTTTTACCAAAATATATACAGCAGACTATTTGATAAACACGCCAAAGTATAAAAAAAAATTTGTACAAAATATTCTGTTTTACCAAAATATATTTTCGTAACAAAATTTCTGTAACAAAATATATTGCTGTAACAAAATATATTTGATAAAAGAAATTTCTCGTATATATTTTTCAAAAAAAAATTCTGAGTATATATTACGAAAGCTTCTAACTTATGATCTGCTACATCTCTCAAGAAAATCTTCTTCTTAAAGAGAAAATATGCATGACAGTGTGAACGTGCATTTGATATTCTGTGTTTGTCATGCTACCAAATCTAGAAAATGCAGCTAAACATAAGCTCTTGTTCCCATTTATATTAGCATCAACTAAAGAAATATATGACAAAATTCATGGTACAATGCATTCACATTTCTAATCAGAAAAAATAGTAACAATAGTGATTCGGATGAAAAATAAAATTTTCATATGACTATACAAGAACAGAACTACATATGACTAATCTCCCCGAATGGTTACTTACTAGTATATAGAAAGAACTGCTGATATATCACTATAAAAAATGTATATTATATGTTGTTAGGTCGACATATGACTGAGATATCACTTAGGTGATCAGTGATTGATACGAATATATCAGCAGATATATAACAACATGTAGCCTGAACTAAGAACAATGTTTGAATCACTAATGGTAAGAGGTCTAATAGTATATTAACAAAAATAATTTACCTTTCTTACCGTACGGTAGAAGAAGGTGAGAAAACGATCGGTACGTCGGGTCTCCGGCGTTGCACGAGCAAAGTGCTGATAACGTGTCGTAAGGCAAAAGCTCAAACACACGAAGACGAAGCTTTCTCGTATATTATCAACCACAAGTGCATCTTACAAGCTATCCCAACCTCTCTTTATATAGGAAGAGAGGTTGGGGGTTATGAAGAAATGAAGGACCAAAGGTCATGTAGGTTACAAGGGGATGAAAGGTGAAAAGCCATATGAGTTACAACAGATATGACTTAGTAGTAACTTGACTTGGCTCGATAAAACGATGTTAAAATGAAAAAAAATATATAAAATGATAGTTTTGGCATAGTTAAAGTTAATTATAGCTAGACAAATTAATAGATGATATTAGTTCAACAAATTAATAGACGATATTACTAAAAAATATTTTTTATAATAAGAAATATTGTGGGAATTCTTTATAGATTTTGACCCGCAAAATAGGATGTCATTTTCCAGAAAAAAAACTTCTATCTTTTTTAGAAATTTATTCCAAAATTAACTCCAAAAGAATACAATAAAATAAGAGTGAGCGTTCCGTTTATTCGTTTTCAATAGAAACAAAATAGCAGAAGTCGAATGAACCAAATATCTAAAAATTGAAATTGAAAATGAACTGAAATTAGTCATAACCAAAATCGAATTGAACCGATGATCGATTCGATTTATTCGATTTGTTTTGTTCGATTGGACTATTTTTTCATTTAATGGGTCAGCCAAAAATTAAAATTGTAGTTAAATTATATTTAAACAATATAATTTTTATACATGCAATTGTTTTATTTTAAAATTGGACCCAGAGTTGGAGTAATTATTGAATTTTCAAAGTTGTCATCTAAAACACATACATGCAATTGTTGTTGTCAACATAAACACAATAATATACATATTTTTAATCACAAAATATGCATAAAGTTGAGATTATTTACATAATTGTATAAGTCATGTATGATGTTGAATCAAAACAAAAAACTAACACCGAATAAGAAATTTTAGTATTTGCAAAAACAAAACCTAAATCGAACCCTTTTCTTTTAAATCGCAAAATAATTTTATTCTATTCGGTTCGAGTCAATTAGGTTCGGTTCTTAGTCCTAAATCGAATAATCCTCATTAGGGACGAGCATTCGGTTTCAACCGAATCGAAATAGTCGAAACCGAATAAACCGAAATTCTAAAAACTTAAACCAAAACCAAACTGAAATTAGCCAATACCGAAATCGAACCGAACTGAATAATTGATTCAATTTATTAGTTTATTTGATTTGTTCGGTGGATATTTATATTGTTTCATGAGTTCGGTCCGAAGTTGGGGTCATGGTTAAATTATATTAAAAATTATAATTTTTATATGCACATTTGTTGTATTAAATTGTATCAAAAGTTGGATTAGTTGTAAATTATCAAATTTGGATTTTAAAACACATACATAGATTTGTTGCTTTCAAAGTATATATTTATTTAATTACAAAATACATATAGAATTGATGACAATTACATAATTTTATAAGTTTTATTCAATTTTTGATTTTGTATCGAAATTCAAATCCAAAATTGAAACAAAATAATTTTTTTTAGTATTTTTAAACCAAAATCAGATCTAATTTTTTACTCGATTCAGTTAGATATCAAATTTGGTCCGAAATAAAATAATGCTCACCACTAATGCTACTTCCAATTATCAAAGAATATGTTAAAGTATTGTATCTAAAATCATCAAGAATATCTTTAGGATCGTACTAGGTAGGACCAAACATGTCACAAATCAAGCGGGGCTCACTTACCACGTGGAGTAGGACGTCACATCCCAGACGTAGGATCGGTATGCAGGGACCAGCTGCCGCCACGCACGTGGTAGAGCCGGGAGGTCAACGTAATTGCGCGAAAAGGTGGGACCGACTTGCGGGACCCAGAGGAAGAAGAGCGCCTCTCGGAAGCTGACAGGTCATCAAGCATATCTCCATCGGAGCTGGACGTACGGGAGCGCCGGACGTCACTCACTGCTCGAACCTTAGCTGCCAGAAAACCGGTGGGGGTCATGGTGGTGGGTCCCGCTGCGTGACCGACAGTTGTTCAATTTTTTTTCCCGGTCGATCTTCAGAGTCCGCTTTTCAAATTTCAAGGGGGAAATTTTGGAGGGAAAAGATGACAATCTATTAACTTTAAAAAAAAAAAAAATTATATAGGACAAATAATTTTTACTAAATTCTAAAAGAGAAAAAAAGTTTGAAAATTTTGTTAATGGGGTAAATATACGCCAAATTATATAGCGTGCATAGGCGCAAGCGCGGAGAGAGAGAGAGTTCGCACAGGGGGGGGGGGGGGGGGGGGAGGGGCAACCGACTTGGCGTGCGTATCTTTTTGATATGTAGCATGTATACGATGTCATCTCTCAGGCTGTCCATGCTTTGGAATATGTAATATGTAACCACCAATTTTTTTTTTTCACGTATTGCCATCTCTCGATCTCTCCCTGCTTTGGAATACATAATATGTATATATCATTCACAATTGTGATGCACTATATGACTCACTATCTCTAATTAAATTAATTAATTATTCTTGTTTTAATCCATGAAGCAGTAGCTAATCAATGACGTCCTGTGGTAAGTCCACTTAAACAAGAATGATAATTTTCTGATGTACTAACTTTAACTATTTGGCCAGTTCCAACGAATTTCGCATATACTCTTCAATTGCAATTCTAATGTACTAACTTTAACTATTTGGCCTATTCCTCTAGGCCGGTCCAGGAGTAAGCCAGACAAAACTTCAGACTTGGACAACCTCCCTTTGCTTAAGGCAATCCCCAAATTTATCGTGATTGTAACAGAGGTCGGAGTCGCGAGTGACCATCTGGTAGTCCCATAGTGATCTAAGGATAGGAGAGATCCAAGGAAGACGAAGAGTTTTTGCAAGACAAAGTCTCCACTCTTGCCAACACCGAGAGAGGCGTAGAGTTTTCACGAGATACAAAGTTGCACTCTAGCCAACTCAAATGAAGCACTAAACATAGTTACAAACTAACTTCAAGAAAATGAAAAATACAATAACAAATGGAAAAAATCATTCTTCTCTTTAAGTTCGTAGACGCTACAACGAGATAGAACAAAAAAATAACAAAAGAGAGCACAAAGAGAAACTCCTCGCTGGGGTGAACAAGTCACTGGTGCTCAAAGCAAGATTTGGCCTACTCCCGATCTGCTCCCAGGAACCGACAAGTTCAAGAATAAATCCCTAGAACGCTCTTCGACACCCTCAGATTTACTTCAAAACTCAAAATAAGAAGGAAAAGGCCTATGCACCCATAGGCTTATGCTGCTCCTGGAGCTGTAGGCACATAGACACACTGTATGGGATTTGTGGCTCTCAGTTTTCTCTCTTTTCGAATGTAACTTTGAAGAATGGTGCTCTTTATATAGAGCAAGCTGGCACATATAGACGCATAAGAATGCTTATGCGTCCATACGCGCCTATCAACCAAATCCTGCCAAATTTGGGTATTAGTCGCCGACACAGCTGCCCACACAACAGCGTGTCTCACGCCGACAGCGCCGTCCATTGACAAAGCCACGTGAGCTGCCCAAGCAAGACGCTGACAGCGCCGAAAGCGACCACGCTTATGCATCTAGCATTTAGACGCAAAGACGCATAGCCGAGACGCATAGCAGATGCAATGCGACGATGCTGTCGTGCTAAGTGTAAAGTGCAAAGTGCGTCATCAAAGCGCCATTTTCCGTCCTTCGTCCGAGTCCGAGTCGCTATGCCCCGACGGAACTTAGCTCCTATGTAACCTAAAGGTGGTGACAAAACAAATATTTGTTCTTTGTTATTTATACTTAACCCTCTAGAAAAATCTACCTACATGGGCCAGCACACTCCATGTGCATACTCCAACACAAGCATAGCTATATATTGAGGTATACACTTTGGTGGTTTTCCAATGTAGGACTAGGCCTCGTTTGGTTCGCAGAATGGAAGGGAAAGGAAATCAATTCCTTGTCATTTCTTTTCCTTTAGGAAACTTTAATTTCTATTGATTTTCTTTTTCAATGTTTGGCAATGCCAAAAAATTTGGAAAGGAAAGTGAATACTTAAATGTGGAAAAGTAATTCCTTGCTTGCATGGATGGAATCACTTTTTTCCCTAATTTTTCTTCCATTGGGAATCACTTTCCTTTTCTTCTCAATTTCTTTGACTCCCAAACATACAAAAATAATCACTTTCTTTTTCCAACCCGGAGATTCTGCGAACCAAACGAGGCCTAAAAGTTTTCAAAGTAAAGTAGAAAACACCAACACCCTCCCAGATCAGCCTACAATAAGGGTCAAGGGACAACTAAAATTAGCTTCGGATATGACAACCCAACTCTCCGTCAGACCTTGTCTATGAATGATTCGCGCATTACAAATCAACATGCATGAGTATTTAAGGCCACCAAATACCGACATACATGTAGAAAGTATTTATGTGTTAATTGAATTAATTATCCCTATGTTTTATATTTATTACCGGACCACCCCTACTTTGATACTAATTATACAATATATAAACTAATAACACTGTCTACCCTATGGTTAATAAAATTTGTAAAAGTGAGGGATGGTCAGTGTAATTATTTTTAGAATAGGGGCAGTCCCTGTAATACTCGTGAATAGGGAGAGTTAGTGTAATTAACCTAATATTTGTATATTATGCGACCGATAATTAATTTACAAAATTGTTATTATTAATAATATAAAGATAAAAAAAAGTGCACAAAAACATGATAATATAATTAAGATAGAGATTGAAAAAAAATTGTATATCCAAAATTACTATTGTAGCTCAATAACAGTGATCGAATACAAATTGACGATCAAATTATTCAAAAATTGACGATCGAAAGAAAAAAAAAATCAAATGCAACCAGGGGCGGATCCAGAAACATAAACTAGGGTAGGCTAGCCTGGATTAGGGTGGGCTGGTGTAGGCTAACTCCTACAAAAAAAAATCAAAGTTAAACAAAAATACATGAAAAAAATGGAAGAAAAAAAAATTTGGGGTGGGCTCCAGCCCACCCCGCTAATAGCCTGGATCCGCCCCTGAATGCAACATATCATGGGGAGGATTGTAGGTACTTTTCTTAGGACACGACTCCTTTCTTGTGTGGGAATTTTGCGCTAATTTGTCAAATTTGTCAAATAATAATAAGCGTGTCATCGGACATTGACATGGGCAAGGTTTGTCAAATACACAGGCTGTATTTGATTGAGTTTTTTTTTTCCATGGAAAATATTTCTATCACAAAATTTTCACAAATTGTAATGTTTGATAGCTTATGTTTTCCATGGAATTATTTTCCAAAAAACTATCATTTTTTATATTTTCTTCTAAAATGGTAGAAAATTTAACTTGTCTAACCCATAGGAAAATATTATTTTCCATGAAAAATAACTATTTTTCGTGAAAAATAATGATAATCAAACTCCCAAATTAAATTTTTCATAATTTTTTTAAAATTCAATAAAGAAAATTTCTAAAAAAAATTATTCCATGAAAGTGATTTTTTTTCTACGTATTTTTCATCTTGAAATGAAACGCCACCCTACGAAAGTGAAGGATACAATCATTTAAACGTAGACTCTGGACTCCAGAGTTTTTTTGCGAAGAAATAGAAAAAAATGACATTGGACGTGACGCATAAAAGGCCCATCTTGTCTAGTCTACACATTTTGGGTTTTACATTCTTTTCTTCCAAGTTCCAATCAGCTCTATTAAGACCTACATGTCATGACTCATATTCATGTATGATATTGTTAAAAAATTAAATAATTTTTTTTATATTGTATTAAAATATTTAAAATATATTTTGAATATACTTTAGTTAGAATTTGTTATGTATATGTGTTCAGTTTAATAATAAAATATACTTAGTTTAAATATAACTTGTTATATCTTATGATTTGTTATATGCTCAGACAATTAGAAAATTTTTAGAATCTTAAACATAAAAAAATAAATGCTGTAATTAATTAATTATTATTTAATAGAGGAAATATAAATGATTTGGACGGCTCATTATTGAGCTTGAGCTGTTTTCAAGCTGTATTATAATAATAAAAATGTTCTCCGTCGCATTAAAAGAAACACATTTTTTTTAACGTACAATCTCAATCCAAGGTTCATGATCCCTGGTTATATCAGGTTCAACAAATTTCTTGTCGCACAAAAGTATTTTTTTATCTTGGTTGATCGTTGCAACCATTCGTCATCGTTATTGTACAACGTCCACTCTAGACCCGTGTCTATTGAAATCGTTAGACTTTATTCCAAATCGAGGCCACCGAACACCGACATGCAATGCGTGAGATGCGTTGAATAATTAAGTGTTGGATAATTAATTTATATAACTAATTATCGATACAAGTTGTCCTTACAAAATTATGTAATTATTCTGCAAAAAGACGTGATGTTGAGACTAATGTAGGGTGCTGCTTAAAGTAGAAAGACATGCCCGTCGCCTTTAAAAGTGCGATAGAGCCACGATAAGGGCCTGTAGGTTAAGTGGACTCGTGTCACTGGTTACCGGTGATCGAAAATTAATATAAATTGACTAACAAATTTTTTGTTGCTAATATATATATATACTAACAAATTTTGTTGTTGTTGCTAATATATATATACTAACAAATTATTCAAACGCGACAACACATGCAAATCGTTCCAAAAAATGACAGATAGATAGCCTCCTTCCCAGTTTATGATCACATGGCCAACTACTTCGTCAAAGTGCAGAAAGACGAAGATTGTGATGTAGAACAACCACATGCTCCTAGTATTAGAGCTTTTATAGAAAACAAGTAAATTTATGTCCATTGTATGTAAAGTAAATTTATATTTATATTTTAACTAAAATTAATTTGTTTATATTTTTATTATAATTTGCTACAATATATGTGAAAAAAGAAAAGAAGATTTTCGATTATACGGAAAAAATAGGGAAGGTTAGTTTTAGAATTATTATCTTACATGATTTTTTTTATTAATTGATGAAGGACATAAATTATATGGCTTGCATAGTTCATTTATTAGCGTTTTTAAATCAAATTGCGTTATAATAGTAGAGATAAATTTTAGGTTAAGCCTTCATTATCATGAAAGGCAAGTCATTGAGACAAATAACATGGCTAGGAATGGACATTTCTGTTGTGATCACCAAAGAGAGCTTATGGGAATTGTCATAGGTTTTCTTGGACTCTAATATGTTGGTATTATCTATACTACTGAGTAATGAAAAAAATAATTCATCATAAAAATTTTTATTCCCAAAAATACTCTCATTTATATTTATTAATTAAAATTATTTATTATATATAATATGAATATTTATATAATTATGTTTGTTCTTTTCAAATATTATAAAATACGTAAAAGACAAGTAAATATATACTGATATATATACTGTAAATGGGGACTTGGTATTGGCCTATCGGAAAGACACAGGTAATTATTGCATTGAAACCTGTGCTAGAGCTTGTGTGTTTTGCAATTTTGGTGTGGCCAACATGTTGTACTGCTGATCAGATGGATGTCAAACCTTAGAGTTCAGAAATAGGGGTCCCAAAAGTTGAGGGTTACTGCCTTCGATAGGAGGGTACCCTAACAAAATGTAACCTGGTCTACACGCATAACTGGTCTGTCCTAAAATCATTATTTCATATATATATATATATATATATATATATATATATATATATATATATATATATATATATATATAGTGTCTAGTGGTTAAGAGAGATGCATGCGGTCTAAGTGGTCGGAGTTCGAGTCCCAGTGGAGGCGAGTTCGCAACAATTGCCTATTGCTTCAATATATATATATATATATATATATCATGCATCTCTCTTAACCACTAGACACTATATATATATATATATATATATATATATATATATATATATATATATAGGTGCTCTTGCTTCTTGACATGAAGAGAGTTTGCTCTCAACATGCCTAGTAAAGTTTAGTCCCAAACGGAAAGTGTACCATGAGTTATCTCAACATATATACTTGTATGTGTTGTTGGGATATGCGCATGGGGTGGTGACCCTAAGGAGGGAACCAAGTGGGTGATTTTACTAGGAGGTAAGGATAAGGCTCCAAGTGACACTACACCATAATAGGCGATTACCCACGGTTATTACCGTTACAATTATTTTTCGTCACGGTAATAACCGTTACTAGTGGGGCGTGGTTAATATTTAGTCACGGTAATAACCGTGACAAATATTTGTTTTGGTCACGGTTATAACCGTGACAAATATTTGTTTTGGTCACGGTTATAACCGTGACAAATATTTTTGGTAGTAACGGTTATAACCGTGAGAGAAGTCCATTAACTGTCACGGTTATAACCATTACAATTTGACTATTTAAAGTAAAAAAAAAAACTACATTCAACTGGTCACCGCCATTTAGAATTAGTCATATCTAATACGCATGCTTATATGTTACAGAGACGAGATCCAGATGTAAGAAAAACCACATTTTGTGCTCATCAAGAGAGAAATTTTATAGTGTGTTGACAAATAAATGAATAGAGAATATAGTTCTTCTCATACAATGTACAAACTGTAAAACTTTTACAACTGTACAGAACAAATAATGTACACAAAGCCTCCTCCAAAAAAACCCTCTTTTGTTTTCTTTGTTTCCATTCCTTTCAAACATCCAAGTCGAGGAAACGTTGATGTATTAAAACGAGAATATGGCAAATCTACAGAAGCTGAAAGTTAAAGGTGACCGTCGATCTTGTAAATTATTTGAAGTTTCAAACCATCCTGACTGCTGGATGACACCTGGAGCAGAGGAGTTTAAAGAAGTCTCAAGACACCTTTCCTATAGAAGTTAAGTTGGTTCCTTCTCATGCAAATCTTGAATTAGATCACGCAACTATGGGAATATTGAGGTGACCAACAGTTCCAATATACCAAATGCAAGCTGCTTCACACAAATGGTAGACTGCAAACACAATAAATTTGCATTGAAGCACTCAAGAGAACAAAACAATGCCAATGTGATCTAAAATTAAGGAGGATGCTTACCTGTAGAAAGTAGTAGACGTCTTTTGCACACCGCTCGTACTGACGATGTCCAATTAAACTGACCAGGGCAGTAGGAGCCCCACCTGCCATGATAGTTCTTCTGTTAGTTGTGCTTGAAAGATTAAAAAACTGAGAAAGTCATGCTCTCCGAAAGAGCGATACACGTGTACAAAGATCTTTGTGTAAAACCAAATGAGAGATCGAACAACCCAGATTCATGCATTGTTGCATATGGCTTAAAACATTCCAAGTGCTACATACCAATGGTACCTAACCACTATCTATGATTAGAACATTTTAAGTTAACCATAGCCCATGAAGAATAAAACAGATATTACAACACTAAAAACATACATGTTCTTTACACCTCATGTATCGTCAGTTTAACTAAAACTCATATCAAAATATGTGATTGTCGTATTAAGAACCAGTGCTTGGGTATGGGATGCAATACCTTTCAAGATATAGGTTGAAGCACCGGTCATTATTTATCTTCCTTTTCCATCAACAAAGATACTTGACTGGTTATATAATGGATTCATTTAATAAATTATAAGGTCCATGACCGGCCCATTGAAACTTAACCAACTTAGAGACGAGCAGATGTCTGCATTTCGCATGATTTGTGTCTATTTTCGCATCAAATGGAGATTCCTGTGATCATTTTATTTCACCATCCACCATTAAATACACTTTCCCAGCTTATATTAAATAAGACTAGCCTTTTTACCTAGTTGTGTAGGGTTGCAATTAATAAAATATAGAACAAATATATAACACTTCACCAAAAATCTAATCCGCCTCTGATTCTAATCTTTTAGATATACTAAACGTTTACCAAATACAAGTGTGTGTGTGTGTGTATATATATTGAAGAAGATAATTTTATTCAGGCCCCTCCGAGAAGCTACAATTCAGCCCGAAGGCAACCAATCCAGCCCGAAGGCCTATATATAGAATTCCAAGCCCGAAGGCTACATCTGGCCCTGACGACTCATGAAGCATGAACCAACAAGGAAAATGAAGAACTAGAATTAAAGCAAACACTATTTATAAGAGCACGACCAAAAATCGGTAAGGAGACTACATTTGTAATCATTAATTATTGAACTAAATGAAACAGTAACCTCTATAAAATTCACTGCATTAGACAAACTAATTAAGTAAATAGTGTTAACTTCACATTGACCAAACTATTTGCGTTGATTTTCCAATACTCCTGATAAGAAATAACATTTTTTCTTGCCTGAATGCAATTCTTGAGAAACAATTCCTCGTGTTATGCCAACACCCCATTTTCCATCAAGAGGTTGTTCTACAGCTACTGAAACTGCAGCCATATCCCCCTCCTCACCATGTGCACTGCAAGCCAAGACCCCAGGAACAAAAACCTACAGATCAAGCATGATAAAGGAAAGTAAACATGTATAGTATGCTTCTATAAGTTCAAAATTGAAATCACTGGAAAGATACAGAAGATGCAACTAATCTAGTTGACCAGTTCCACAAGAATATTGGATTCACCTGTAGACAAAATTGAAATCACTTTATATAGAAAAGACGAGCAAACAGGAACGTGTAGAAATATGAATACAATAAGCATTAAGACACACCTGTAGACATAATTTCTTAATTAAGGCATTTATATCTTCATCAATTCACCAGGCACACAGAAATTTAAGGCTTAATCTATTCAACCATGCTTTCTGAAACACGTAGATGTAGTTGCAACAAATTAATAACAATGAGTAATAGGAAAGTAGGCTCTATACTGTTACCACTGTTCCTGAATAACAATATTGCAATATAGAAGATCTAGGTATGAACAGACTATCAAGAAACTGGAAGATACGTTAACTTCGAACTGCAACCAATGTAGCAGTTGCTGGTACACGTTGGTTATAGTAAGCATAAGAGAGCAACATTCATCTTTATATGTGCCTTTGAACTTCAAACATTTTTTTATAAGCCTACAAAAACCAGTAACAAGTAAATCAGAAGGTGAAGAGACATGGTACTTTCTAAGACACCCAGCCAATTGGAATTGCATCTTGCATTATTCCTGTACCTTCATCTTCTGGAGAACTTGGACCAGAAGTATACCACAAAGAAGCAAAAGAGTGCGAGGAGGATGACATACAGAACATGGTTGGAACTGTTCTGGATGATGCTCTTATTCATTCTTCTCATGCTGTTCTTTACCCCCGCCTGAGCTTTAACAAGTGTCATTTGCTGTTTAAGGTACAACAAAACTATATCAGGCACCAGAATGAGATAAACAATGATTGTCATAACAATATAATGAGAATATGAGATAGAAGCCTGTCAAATGTCTTACTCATGATCCTTCTTTGAATTTCTTAAACAATGCCTAAATTCAGGGCAAACATCAGGTAGCCCTTCTGGGAACTGGACGTTAAATATGTAGGAATGAAGAATTTTTCTTGTGGCAGACTGGCAGTACATGGTATCCATAAGCCACAGCTTCATTCAAAATACAAGAATCAAGTGCTTATGTATAATAGATAAGCAAACTTTGGTTATTGACACTGACATTTACTAAAGCATAGATGAGATGGGCTACTTTGGTGGTGAGATGCAACCTAAAAGTAAAATTGAGATAAGCTCTGAGAAATGAGAATAGACTTTGCAGTTTTTGTGTTACAAGTGGGGAACCTGGATAAGTTTATCAACCACCGGATCTTACAAAGATAGCTTCAAATAAAGGTACCTTGCTTTGAGGAAATGTTGGGGGAGTGTTTGTATCATGAATTTAAGTCTAAGCTATTTGAATATTAATATCAAGGCAATATGAATGTTTGAAGTGGATTGACCCCTTTCATTTCTTGAAAGAAAAATGAATGTGGTTGTATACGAATACCACAATTCTTTCTTGTTACGCAACTTCTTTCAATATAGATCCTATTGTTATTAAAATTAACAAGGTGCTACTATAAATTACTTTAATTACAAGTGTATCAACTTAAAACTCATAAAGTTAAGAGAAAAGTATGCATACAATTACCATAAACTAGAATCCAACAAACCAATGACTAATATCATGCAAAATTCAATTCAAGTACAGAATTCAATTTAGCAATTCAAAAGTTCAAATTCTGAATTTGCAATAAAATGAGAAAACAACTACATTGACCCCAATAGCTATTTATCAACCAAAAGTTTCATCTATCTATCTCAGATACTTAACCCACAGATTTTATTGTTTCAGATGCTCATTTCAGGTTACATAATCTGATTTTTTTTCCTACTGAGCAATTCTTTCCGGGAGCAGATCTTTCCCCAAAATGGGTGTCCCAATTATTACATACATAAAATGCTGAATATTGTGGCGAAAAAGGCAATCAATGATGACAACATGACCATAACAATTATGACGGTTGATGTAATGGAGAAGTATGCACCAATGCTCAAAAGTAAAAACCATAGAAAATACTGACAGTGATTGCTTCAGATCCAAAGGGAAAAAAAAGTGAGATTGAAACTCCCTTGACAAAAGACTACGACTTCAAGTGGTTTGATTTAAAAGTGTATGTCAGGTCTCACCAAACACTAACATATTTTGAACCATAGGTAATAGGTACCAATACGAGTAACATGTACGTCAATATGTTAATTTCTAAAACCATAATAAGGGCACCATTAGTGTGTCTGCGTGGGTGTATATATACATGTAGACAGACCATCACCGCATACTAGTAATTCAGTGCCCATAAAGTACCAGAGACGTACCCCCTAAGTAAACAAAATTAAAACTATAAATATAAAATAAATATAATTTTAGGTACTTTTTGTGGCAAGTATCCAAAAGTTCCCAAGGAATACTAGTACCTGGTATGGTGACCCTTCCTAGGCGGTGCATCCCGTGCTTCATAGCTCACATATGACCAGTCAACACAAGGAAAAAATAACATTTAATCCACCTCGCACTAGTTAAACACATACACAGCTCTAAGAACTTTGAATAAATCATGTTACGTGCCAAGCTACTTATAAATATCTTAATACGGAAATGAATAGCTTTTTCATATGAAGTTTATCAATTCAAAAAGCACAAACATTCGCATCCTTACAAGGTGAAGACTTGTAAGTTTGTGGATGTACCCTCTGACAGTAGCACAGATGTAGGACAAGAATGAAAAAATGTACACTATTATTGTGAGTATTATGCTTACTGAATTAAATAAAGTTTCATGAGAGTTCAATTCACCATTCATCAATAAGTAACCATTACAGGCGATTAAAGCATGGGCATTCCAAAAGTTGACGCCATGTACATGTCTCTTTGTGTTGGAAATGTATCAGATTTCGGATTTATTCGATAAAATATTGGCACTCGAGCATACACTACGACACAAGAAACTTGGTATTATAGCGCATTGTATTCGTGTCCACACAACATTGATTACATGCCTATCACCCAATTCAAAAAGACAATTGCAATATATAATACTATATTGGGAATCATATGAAGCCAGACAACCCTTCTAATAGGTCAAGCCTCAAAATTTAGCGGTCAAAATTAAACATAGGCATGCGTATCTTTAAGAACCTAAAACATTCCCATCTTCGGTTTCAAATTAAAACAAAAAAAAACAATGCTAATAAATCATGGACAAAATATGCACACCTCGAAATCCCTTCAAAAATTAGAAAACCCTAATTAGAAATCTAGCTTGTAATCAAAATATATGTATCGGATCGGAGGGGAAAAAAGAGTTCTCACCCTGGGTCCATCGTCACAGTTCTTCTAGGAACCGCCGTCGCCGCTCGCGCCGGAGTTGGACGCCGCTCGTGCTGGAGTCGACGCCGCTCGCGCCTGAGTCAGAAGTCTCCCGATGACTCCTAAAGCCCATAGATCCAAGATTCGACTCCGAACTCCATATTCTCTCTCATCCTCTATGATCTATCTATGAGTAGATTAGAGAGGAAGAGAGGATTTTAGAAAGACCATGGGAGATGAGAAGAGGGAAAGGAAAATTTCGAGGAGGGAAAGTGAGAAAAAAAATGAAAATTTATGAGAGAGAAAGAAAAAGTATTCTAGTAACATTTATTTTACTATTATCACGGTAATTACTGTCACAAACTTGTAATGGTATTAACCATTACAAATTGAAAAAATAAAGTGTTACTAATTGTCTATTTTGGTGTAGTGTGAAACATTCATGCTTTTTGCTCTTGGAAAATTAAATTTCCTTTGGGTAGGGGCTTAGCGACTCGGACTCGGGCTCATGGGCTCATGGGACGTTTTGTTGGCGCATTTTGCACTTACCACGTCAGCATCGTCGCTAGGCGCATAGTGCACGGTTGCGCAGGGTGCGCTGGGTTGCGCGGGGGCGCTCGGTGCGCCAGGTTGAGCCAGTTGCGCCAGCTCGTGCTAGTTGCGCCGTGTACGTCGCGTGCGCTGATGGCACGCACACAACCCGTTCAATAGGCGCAACATGCACAGATTGTGGCTGTCCACGTTCTGACTAATTCGTAATGTGCGATAACTGATCCTGAAATTTTGGATCGATCTGACATCAAATCGTTGCGTACATCTCGGATTTACGCGGTTACAGCAGTGGCTATATAATCAGAGCCTCTCTTCTCTCTCTATATACTTCTTTGACTTCAGAAAAAAAGATTTTCGGAGAGAAAAGAGAGAGCTGCTGTGTACCTTGTTCCTCCTCGCGCAACTGGAGTTCTGTCTTTGTCTTTCCGAACAGTCCGTCTTAGAGCAGATTACCAGAACGTTCCAGAATTCTTTCAAACTTGCTGGTTCCTGGAAGCTGACCGTGTGGGCGGATCTAGCTTTGAGCACTGGGGTTCTTGACACCCAACATGTCATGACCCGCACCCGCTTTTCGGATAAAAGACGTGTCCAAGCCAGCCTACGCCGCAGAGTCGACGGTAGAACGCTGTCACGGCCATAATGCTGAAAATCACATAAGTATAACATTTATTGCTCATTCATATTTTTTCTAAATTGATTACAACATTTACAACATTTTATATTTAAAGAAAATACAAGTTTTTTACAATTAATAAAAATGATACCACTTCTATCTAATTTCTAGGTTTCTGTCTGCAAGTGCACCCGTATCTCCCAATGCTAAGTGAAGCCACAGCTAACCTGAAAAATGTTAGTTTCCAATCAGGAATGGAACAAGCACACAAACTGACGGCAATACAAAAATACAATAGAATTAACAAGACATGAAAATAACATATATGAGATGAAAACTAGAAAGTAACTGATGACATGGCAAGTGGTGAAGAAAACGAGAAAAACAAGTAGAGACAACTATCTATGTGTTTTGAAATATCAGTTTCGACATGTGAACGACTATGGGATAAATTCGGCACCCTGCACGTGTCGTGTGCAGCTGCTATTCTCCACGAAAGATATGAGAAATATGTCACGACCCGTACCCGCTTTTTATGACGCGAGAGCGTGAGCAAGCCAGCTACGTATCAAGCGGACTCCAGCCCGACTCGAGTACATATAAGCTGTCAAGATCATGGTATCCTGGCTGATATGGTAATCTACAGTGTATCTCAATCCACAAGAATATATAAGACAAGAATGAACAAGTATGAGTCGTGATCTGCAGCCCACTAGCACATATGTTCGATTAGACTCCAAGAATAATATGAGTCTATAAAGCTAAGCTGATAAGCAGGATATATCATAAAGGCACGAGAAAGGTAGTAAATCAATAACACTAACAAAATACCTGAATCATGCTGATGAAGTCAACTACCTCATGCTCAGCTAACTAACTCCGTACAATCAGCCACCTGAAGAGATCAGCAGGTCCTCAGAGGACTAGCAAGATACATAAAATATGCCTACTAATATGACAGTAAATAACATGTATGGAGGATAAGAACACTGCAAGAAAAACATCTAAGGACGACGAGTCGTGTGAAAATGTAATACTAGACTTGGCTAACTATCAATCAGAACTCCTATAGCTTATAGTACAATACAAGATACTCCTAATCTATAGTGTTTCAATTGACGTACAAAGCAGGATACTCTCAGTCGAGATTACCCAATTCTAGTATCGATCCCCTCTCCTAAAGGATATAAGGTCAAGTAGACTCCTATAAATCGTAGTACAATACAAGATACTCCTAATTCATAGTGTCACAAATCAAGTCAATCAATCAATTAATATATGCTATAGGTTGTAGTACAATGCAAGATACTCCCAATCTATAGTATATCTCAACTGTAGTACAATGCAAGATACTTCCAGTCAAGAATGGTCAAGTCAAGAATAAGATATAGAAACTAACAACTCAATCACGAGACAAGGTAACACGAAAAGACCAATAATCAAGCAATGTCGAATATCCTATATGTGCACGTAAATCTAGAAACAAATAAAACAGTCGATGATAAACCAATCACAATATGAAAAACAGGTAACCATATGAAAGAAGTACAATAGAAAGAAAATAATATAAATACTGCATATGTTCGGCAAGGTATACTTGCCTGAGGGTTGCACGGAGAACCAACAATATATCGCCAATCAACAAGTCAGAAAGTCTAAGTCTCACAACTGCCTCCAGAAGCTGTAATAGATGTTACCAACGTTTCCAGATTAGTCAAATTTGCTAGGATTCTCTGTCCTTAAGTCCAATTCTGGATACAGGGGCAAAACGATAATTTTGGGTCAAAACGATGTCCGCCGTTGGACTCGCTTTACACCGAAAAGTGTGCCAGAGTCAATGGTCTCTAAAGTCATCAAACTATATGTCTATGGATTTGTTTTTATGATACGAACCAACCGTATGTCCAAAGTTGGATTCCGGCAGGCCGTGCACAAAATTGCCCGTTGAATCGGATCGTGGGACTCACAAAACGGCAATCCGATCAACTGTCTCAGAATCAGACAAAACTTGGCATATAGGACCATAAAAACGATACGGTCCTGTTGGCACAAGTTTTGTCTCGATCTGACGAACGTGCACAAAATAATTAGAAAATTTACACAGAGGTCGATACGGTGAATTTCGACGGATACGCATCAAACTTGTCGCGCACACGCGACCAATTTGAATTCTGTCAAAGCCCACATGTCCGTAAAGTCGATATGCACCTTTCGATGCTTTCGGTTCGCGTTCACGTTGCCCGATTTGACGGAACGCATGTCGTATCGAAGGTTTTCTTAAGTTTTTGTAAAACTGTTTTTGACAGTTTTTCTTGATTTTTGGGAATGAATTAAACATCGCATATACGACGAAATAAAAAACTACAAAAAAAGGCCTTCCAGCCCTATAGGTTGTCTAATAGGGTGTTCAATTAGTCTTTCTGAACTACTAACAGGTTGATTGGATTCACTCTTCAAACATGGGATGTTGGATTGTTTATTATCTGTTTTATAACTAGGTTTTTCACCAACTTTGGTTCGATTTCTCATTTAATACAGACAACTTCAACTTGAACTGATTGACAGAGGTCAGAGTTGGTTATGTTGTGAGCATACCAGAAGAAACGGATCCCAAAAGATCGAGTGTGTGTCGAGAACGTATGACCTGAAGTTGGGTGTTTGGCGGTGGTTGCTACCCGCGGTTCCGCTGTCGCTGCTGCACGAGGCTGCTGTTGCTCGCCTTGCCCGGCGGCCGACGACGCGTACGGCGGCACGAGGTCGCCGAGGTGGTCGCCCAATGATCTGGGTGCTAGGGTTTAGGAGAATCCCCCTCCTCTCTCTCGTATATATGTATGATGCTCGACTCGAGTCGATTTGTCACAGTCTCGGGTTGGAGAGAAGGGTTGGCTGGGCTTTCCTTCACCTATTTGGGCTGGCTTGGTTGGGCTGGGATAGGGAAGGGTTGGGCTGCTTCCTTTGTTTTATTTCTATTTCTATTAAAAATTATAAAAACCTTATATATATACACACATACCTATGTATAGATATGTATACATATATTTCTCTATTTTAAATAAGAAAAAAGGAAAGAACAATCGGGAAAGAGAGAGCTTACACATCGGAGTCGCTGGCGCACTCTCGCGATGGAGGCTATGGCAAGGGCGTTGCTCAAGATCACCGGTCGGAGGAAGAAGGTGCCTATCGACCGCGGATGCAGGGGATGACAGTACGGGCGGCGACTGGTGGCGCTGCCCACGGAGGAGCGGTCGGGACCGGGGTGGCGGGTGTCATCGGTTCTCGGTCGCAGGGGCACAACGACAGAGAGGAACGGAGCTGCAGGGATCGTCGACAAGGTCATACGGTTGCGACGACTCTTGGCGGTACGTCTCGATGTCGAAGAGGGCTCGGCGAGAGACTCACCACAGAGTTTGTGCAGGATAGGGGGCTGCCGGAGCTGACTGTGCGCCCGCGCTGGGATCGGACGGCGGCGGCTTCGGCAGAGGTGAGCGCTTAGGAACTGTAGAAGTCGGACCCGAGTCGAGGGAGTTCCGCTGGAGCGAGCGCGGCCTCGCCTCTGTAGTCGAGTGCTGGTGAGCTTGTCCGATACAGCCACGACAGTGCTGGGCACGGGTTCGTGGCGCCCGGAAGATGCGACCACGTCGATGGCTGGCTCGACGAGCACGGGTGCTGGTACGCACCGACTGAGGCGGTACCGGTACTAATGGAGATGATGGCTATGGTGATGGCGGTGGGTGTTGCCGGACGTCCATGATGCGGCGGTCGGAATCTCGAGGCTGGCGTGGGCCAGCGTGGCGTTGCGACACTCGTCGTCGCTGGCACAAAGGAGAGGGCGTTGGCTCGACAGAACAGCGTCGTAGGCTCAATGGCTGGCCGGGACTCGGTGGTGGAAACAGCGTCGACGCATGGGGATGGATATTTTGTGTCAGGAACAGAAGCATGTCGGTTTTCCGATGCTGGACGCACATCTGGTTACGGGGCCGATATGGATCAAAATTATTCCAGAGAGGAGAGGGAATAACCGGGAGGTTGTTTGGTGAAGTTGTGATCGAAAGGAGGGAGGGCCAGGTTTATATTGTCTAACATGGAAAAATAAGGGAATTTGCATACATAGGTATATAGGGAGAGGGGCTATATGATGAGTGTACGGATAAGAGTTATAATCCTAATAGATAAATATTCATTTAAATTTAAAATCAGAATAGTATAACCTCATCAAAATCCTGTATTGATACAAATATTTTTTAAACTAGTAGTCAATGTTATCCGATAATTTAAAGCATGCAATTTAAATTCAAATAAATTATCAATTACCAATTAAAGATATTACTAAGTATATCAAATTGTATAATTCGAATCAAATCAAATAACTTATTAGTTTTAAAATCATATTTGTTGCTAGAAAATAATTTAAATTGTCATTTAGTATTATCAAATAGTTTGAATAGTACGAATTTAAATCTTAGCTCAAATAAAAGACCAACATAATATTTTAAAAGTAATATTTAGTATTCACCAAAATAAATTAAACCAACAAAATTTGAAACTAGATTATCCTACTCTAAATCTACTAACGGCTCAGGATCAAAGTTTAAACACTATTTAATAACCACAATAATAACATTAATAATAATAATTATAATAATAATAATAATAATAATAATAATAATAATAATTCGAATAGTAATTAAAATAATTCGATAGTAGTTTTTAGGTGGGCATATCATATACCCTCATTACTGGGCATCCAGGAATCGTATTAATATCCTAAAATACCATTTAATTTTATTAATATCCATATTATACGTATAATTTATAATTAGAAAATATTTGGCATTTCCCTAAAAATATATACAAAGTATTTGCACATACATAAAATACGTTTACATGGGCATCTTTGGTCTCGCTGCATGTCTACATGGGCTTGGCCCGGTCTGGGTCCAGTCCGGACTAAATTAGCATAATCGGTTTCCTAAAAGTCATTAAATTAATAAATAACTTACTTAAATTTTTTTATAAAGGTTAAGTCGCAACTTGGCCTGGTTTTCCTAGTTGGGACATACTTATGGCTCGGCCTTCCTTGCCATGGCTGAAACACTAGTCAAGGCACACCATGACACTATCCGTGCCACGATTTCTAGTCGTCTTGTACTTCAAAACTCAACCATGGCTAAAGTCATCTACTGTAATAATTAAATAAATAATTATTTATAAAATTCAAAAAAATCATAATTCCAATAAAATAAAAATATATTAAGATTTCGGGAAGGGGGATTACAAATCTACCTACCTTAGAAATAAATTTGTCCTCGAATTTAAGGACTACTAGGATAGTCAGACTTGGTAGATTGGTGAAAGGTAGTAGAAGTTTATGATAAAAGAAATTGATCGAATAAATAAAATAGGAAGAAAGTGTTTGAAACTCTAAAAGCCCAAAAATCTTCTCAACTTTAATTTTGAAACGAGTTTGTTAAGGAAAATAATCATAAACAAAGTATCGATGAAATCTGTCTTCCACCCCGACAAATAAAATACGTGAATGAATAAAAGTTTTCGAGAATTCGACAAGGGGTGTTAGTGTTAGGGATTGGATGATTAGGGGCTTTGGGAACTAGGGATTTGACCCAATCATACTCCAAATCAATCACAAAAATATTATCTAAAGTAATACCTATTACTTTAAATAATCCTTGTATTAAAATCAATTGTCAAAATATTGTTAAGAATAATTCAATTATTTATAGCTGTATATTTTCCACAAATAATATAGTAGTAATTTGAATTTAATATAACTCTTGATAAAATAGTAATTCAAATAATCCTAGAATAAAATCTCTTCTAAAGTTTTGCAAACCTCTCATTTCTTTTTTTTACGTTTTTTTTCCGAAATATCTAAAATAGAAATATAATAGAATTATTTCTCGATTTAGAAAAATAACTAAACTAAAATAAACTAAATAGAAAATGTAAGAAAACGGAAAGTGGACTTACGACCTACCCACCTTAGAATGATTTATCCTAGAAATTTTAAAGGACACGATTAGGCACGACTATGAAGAATAATCAAGAAACCAAATTTTTAATTGATATGAATAAAACGACGAATGGTATAATCAAGAGAGTGATATGATTCATGATCTAATTGGTCACGCGTAATCATGGATATGATCAAAATGATAAAGATAATAGACAAAAGAAGAGTGTGATTTTGCACGATCAATATTCGGTCAAATGGTCTAGTTGACAACCTAATGTTTAAGGATGATTTAAATTAAAATGATTTGGCATGATCCAATTACAGTCAACATGGTCTAGTTACGACCGAATTTCTAAAAAATGGTCAAGGTTCTAGATACAATCTAAACAAGGCTATAGTCCCATAGATATAAGTTAAGATACAGTTACGATCAAGGTTAATCATGCAAATCATCCATGCATGATAAAATTAGAAAGTTGGCACGGGCATGAACAAGGTCAAAATAGTCATGATCAAAAAGGAATGCAAAATATAACATTAGCAATACTTGATTTAAAATATATGCACGATTATGACTATAGTCAAGAGAGCTTAGTCGTGATCAAATTTGTTTAGGCATGATTATAGAATCAAACCTAGGAAAGGATGCAAATTGACTCGATCGAAATATAATAAAAGGAGTCTAGTCATGATCAAAATTGTTCAAGGGTGATCAAATCCAAAATCGTTTCAATATGCTTAAAATGTTTATCCCCAATTATTTAGGCACGAGTTTAGAATCAAAATCTAGATAAGTTTAGGAATCCAGTCGAAATTACATTAAAAGATGACCATCTAAAAAATAGAAGGATAAGAAGGAAGGGAGAATTACCGGTTTATAGAGAAGATTGTGACTAGGAATAAGCACAAATCAATTTGAAAACTTAATAGTTATATGCCAATAAGACGTAGTCTATAGGGTATTCGAAACTCGTAAACATAATCAAAGTCGTTTTACCAAGAATTTATGCCTCGCCAGTGTACAACTAGCTGCAATAAACTCTTGATTCCATGACTCAAGCAAGGATACAGTAACGAATACCCTATCAACTCTATCCAATCTGGACATAACAACTTAAAGACGAAGATAGGACGACCAAGATGTAGCTTTGACAACATTCGATAACTTATACTTACTCGAGATTACTTCAACTTAGGGATTATACCTCGCCAGTGCGCTGCTGGCTGCAGTGAACCCACAGTCTCCTTAAGTCAAATAAGTGGCAACAGTGTACGGCTGTCTGCCATCATAAGTCACCGATCATCCTTTCAACTACATCCTTAAAATCTCAACGGGGGTTCAAAAATCCTGAAACAAATTGACCATGATGGAGAAAGCTAAAAATTTGAACAAATTGATCATTATAGGAAAGTGTACGTATCCATCCTTGAAGGGGAGGTATCAGTTTTGAAAATTAAATGATTGATTAGGAAGGACATGGTCGAAGGCAAGATAAGTAAAAATCTTATAATTCTTATTTCACGGATATTCAATATTCAATAATTGAGAGAAAACTTTTGAATCCAAAAACTTAACTCGAGATTAATAGACAATTGAGAGAAGTTATTTTAAAAATAATTTCTTAGGTCCACGGAAAAGAATATAAGTGATACGAACTTATGATATGGCGATGTTTAGAAAAGATATAAGATAAAGTTGTACAAATGATCATGATTAGGGAGAGAATGTCCGAAGGCAAAAGAAATATAAACTTAAATTTATATTTCTCTAATATTCAAGATCGAGAGAAAATATGTATAAAGCACTATGTCTACCTATTATGAATATATTTATACGCAAATATATATGTATAGCCTATGTAAATCCCAAAAATCCTATAATATCATTCTAAGAGAAGGTTATCCTATTTTCAAGTAAAATATAAATTTAAATAGCAATAATACATATATTATATTCAATATATAATTTATAGAAATTATTCACAATACTAGAAATGGACTACCAATATATATACCCATCTATATATCTACATGGACGACGTTGGTCGCACTACATGACCACCAGGACTTGGGTTGGATTCGGACTAGTTTGGAACAACCAGGTCTTCTAAAAGCCAATAATCTTAATAATAAGTAATTAAATTATTCCTAGGATTATGTCACAATTTGGCCTGGTTTTCCTAGTTAGTACACACATATGACTCGACCTTCTCTACCATGGCTAGAACACTAGTCAAAGCACTCGACCACACTCTCAGTGCATGTCACGACCCGCACCCGCTTTTCGGATACGAGACGTGTCCAAGCCAGCCTACTATATATTTATATATCTATTTATATCTCTATATATATAATACATATTGCTATTGAATATATATCTATATATATGTATATCTTATTTACTCATGACTATATTATATATATATATATGTCCATATATGCACATGATAACTTCTAGATATAATACTCTAAATCCTATATATTTAATCTTATCTATTTTCAGTCTAGGGCCTTATATATATAAATACAAATATACATTCATTTGATAATTATTACATAACCAATAATAATAAGATTATTATATAATAATAACATCAATAAAATAATAATAATAATAATAATAACGAAATTCAATAAAATAATGATGGTGTATATATATACCTTTATGTGCCGTCTAGAAATTTCACTACAACAAAAAGACCATTTAATGACGCTTGATAAGTGGATTTTATGACGGCTGATAAAAAAGCGTCATCAAAGTTCGAAATACCTTTTTCTATGACGGTTTAGGCTAATTCTGGGCTTTTTATAACGTTTATAAAACAAAAAGTTATTAATAATTTAGAGCGGTGGCAAACTTGTAATATTTTTTAAGTTTAATTGTTGGCAGGACCCTTGCTGCACCCGCGCTTCAACAAAAATTTTCCTCCACCAAAGTCGTTCTGGTCGATCTTCTCCTCTCCTCCTCTTCTTCTCCTTCCTTTCCCCCAACTCCAAAACCCTAACCCTAGATCCAAAACCCTAAACCTAGTTAGAAAGGAAGGAGGAGATAGGGAGGGAGCTGGCGGTATCGGTCAAGGTTCTTCTTTCCTCCTCCACTTCCCATCCACTCATCCCAGCCCTAACCCTAACCCTAACCCTAACCCTAACCCAATCTCCTCCTCCTCTTCCTCCCTCTCCCGATGGTCGACAATCGGGTCCTCCTCATGCAAGATCCGTTCGGATCGCTACCCGCAACCCAACAACAACGGAGGAGCTCCTCCGACGTCGACTTCGCCGACGTCTTTGGCGGACCCCCGCGCCGCTCTTCCGTGGCGGACCTCCGCCAGAGCCGGGAGCGCTCGATAGACTCCTGGTCCCGACCCGGATCTGGGATCGAGGAGAAGCCGGTGTTTGGAGGGGAGACGAGCAGCCCCGCTAGGAGGAGCCACCTCAAGGACGACTTCTACAGCAACTTCTACAAGAGGTAGCTCTGTAGAATTTTCTTTACCTTTTCCTTGTCATCTTAAGCATCATCTTCGCTAATAATGGCTCTACTGAGGCTTCTTCTTCTTCGAATAAACAGGTGAAAGCAGTTTTAAACTGACAGCTAGTAGCTCTTTATCTCATTTCTTCCGCTGATTTGATCGAGGAGCAAATTCGTGTAGCTCTTGGAGAGAGACTGACATACAAGCAGGTAATCAAACCCTCTTCCGTAGAGTCTTTGTGAAAAAAAATTGTTGGTTCATAAGTGCTTCTTCTGTTACAATCTACAGGAAGATATTGTTCTTAGAGGCCATTCAATTGAGTGCCGCATTAATGCTGAAGATGCATTTAAAGGACTTCGTCCAGGGCCTGGTATTCCCTTGTCATTCCTTTTTGTTGATTTATTAAGGATTTATGGTTCGTTTAACTACTAATTTGACATTAGCACTGCCCATTGGCCATAGAACTTGCTTCTGGAGGTCCATTTGTGCGAATGGATAGTCATGTTTGTAACTATCCTTGCTTCTATTTTAAATTACTGATCGTCTTCTAAAAATTTACTGTATGTTTGTAATAGCTGTATAATTTTACTGATTGTTATTTTAGTTTTCATATTAAAGTTACTTTTAACGTAAGAGAAGAAAACACAGTGTATGTTCAATTGGCGTCAAGGAGTGTCCCATATCTTTTTATCATTTAGGAGTTGACTTTTGCATATTTTGGCCCTTTGTGTGCTATTTCCAAGCAAATCTGAAATGTAGGGAGAGTAAAATAATATAAAGCTATTTCACTTGGTTTACATGCACCAAGTCCCTTAAAGTTCTCATTTTCAAATTATAAAACAAACACTTTTTTTTTCGTTTATCAGATCTATATTCATTTGGGTTTCCTTTTTTAACACTAAGTTTTGAAATGACAGGGAAGATAACAGCATATGTGCCTTCTGGAGGTCCATTTGTGCGAATGGATAGTCATGTTTATCCGGGTTATGTTGTTCCTCCAAGCTATGACTCTTTATTAGGAAAGGTATGCCTTTTGTATTTTGAGCTTGCTGCTGTGAAGCTCATAATGTACCTTGTAAAATTATCCCTTCACATATTGGTGTCCCTTTATGAAAGTTTATACAGGTTACTGCTTTCTAATTTCTGAAAGGACATACTTTCTTAAAGCTGAAAAATCTAACATTTCTGCTCTTGTAATATAGCTTATCGTTTGGGCACCAACAAGGGAGAAAGCAATTCAACGTATGAAAAGAGCTCTTGATGATACTGTCATCACAGGTTTGTCTTCAATCGATGAACCATAGAGTTGTTATACGTTCATTCTTATTTAAGTAGTGACAATTAATAGTATTTTGTATTTTCATGAAATCATCAACAACATCATAATAATCATCATTTACATGTTATCCTTGTCCTTTTTCTCTTGCTGTTCATAAAGTACAACTACGTAGTAAGAGGCTCCAGGGAATGGTATTATCAACTTATGCTTCCAACTGAATATCAACCCTGTAAGTTAGTGACTTGGTGTCAAATCCTGGGAAATCTTAGAGAAGGGTGGGTCTCCTTCTAGAATGTAGAAGGCCAGCTGACCAGTCATATTGCTTTCCTCATTGGTCACAATTTAAACTCCTGGAAGACTGGAACTAAGGAACAATCAACCGCAGTTCTCCTAAACTGAAAAAGTATCTAGAAGAAAGAGGGAAGTCAATGAGCTTGCTATTTAGGTTCCACTAAATGAGTGAGTAAAATGTCTTGAAGACATGAAGAAATATAGAATTTGAGCCATGCTTGTATTGGCTGTCGTTTATCTCAAACAGAAGATATCTTTGTTAGTAGACAGGCTAAACAGCATTTGCTACACGAAACAACATTCTGCTACTTTTGCCAGGATACCATTACTTGAACAGTTTATCATATTCCGAAATATTTTCATTGTGGCATAGCAACCCATTCTTAATTTGTCTTAATCTTGACTCTTATATCGGAATCAATTATCTTTTTTGGGCTAATCTGTATCAATTTATATGTTGCATGTGCTTTTGCCTTATGATTAGTGTTTCCAGCAAAGGCTGTAGAAGCATTGGCACAGGGCAGTGTCAATTCTTCAAGTTGGGAACATAGGATTTCTAGGCTTTGTAAGTTGTGGAGTTATGCTTTTGACTGGGTTGCTTCATTTGAGAAGTAGTTAGGTTTGGATTCTGACGAATTAGGAGCTAATTCCTTATATTTGCTTGTTTTTATCTTTTTCAGGGTTTTGCTACATGTTCTGTGGACAGTTTTGATGTGGCCAAGTTTTGATGTAGAAAATTTTGGTAGTTGTAAATATATATATGTATTTGGATATTCAATGTAATGAAGATGTTGATATGTACTCTATTTTGAGAAATGTAATAAAGATGGTGATATATAATGTTAAGTTTTTGGAATGTAATATATACTGTGCAGTATAGAGCATTATAAATATGCTAATTTGAATATTATAAAGTGTTATAAATGTGCTGCATTGAGCCTATACATATTATCTATTCATGACGTTTTAAAATTGTTCTGAATTGTGCACTATATATTAACTATTCATAACGCTTTTATAGAAACTATTCATGACGGTTATTTTATGACGCTTTTAAAAAATATTTATAACACCCGTTTTCATAACGGTTGCTGTGGAAAAAAAAGCGTCATGGTTCGTCATTAATGACGCTTTTTAGCCGTCATTAAAAGGGTTTTTTGTTGTAGTGTTTCCAAGCTGCACAAGGATCTATTTTATATACAATTATTATTAAATATCAATTAATAATAACATTTATAATATTTAATTAAAAATACTTAGAAATTATTTATTAGATCATTAAAGCGGAATACGACACTATCATACCGAAAATACATCAACACGAACGTTATTGGACGTCCCGCATGACTACATGGACATAGGCTTGGTACGGGTCTAGTTCGGACTGGTTTGGTACCACCGGGTCTCCTAATGTCAAATAATATTAGATATAAATAATTAAAATATTTATAATGGTCATGTCACAACTTAGCCTGGTTTTTCTAGTTAGGGCATCACTATGGCTTGGCCTTCCTTGGCATAGCTAATACTAGTCAAGGCACGTCACTGCACTATTCGTGCCATGATTTTTAATCACCTTGTACTCATTTCCTAACAATGACTAAAATCATCTACCGAAATAATAACTAAATAATTATTTATAATAATCTAAAATTACCATTTAAATAAAATAAGTAAAATAAAAATATTTCAAAATTTCTGGGAAGGGGAGCTACAAATCTACCCACCTTAAAATAATTTCGTCCTAGAAATTCTAACTCATAAACATGCCTAAAATTCAAAATAAAAAAAAAAGAATAAATCCACTATTACCACAATCTTCTCGAATTTTATTTCTCCGACTTATTTATACCTCCTCTCAGCCATTTTGTAATTACGAATCCTCGAGGAATTCTACCCTCCTTTGGTCACACTACTCCCTCAATGGTATGTATACCAGCTACTTGCTAAAATGGTTATCTATTGCCTTTGGCCTCTATAATCCTCTCATACCTATCAAATAACCCAAAATCTAACAAGCAACAAATTTACACAGGTAGCTAAGAAATATTGGTGAATTCTAATAAATATGACCAGTCGCCACTCTACAATAGGAAGGACAGAAAGATAAGAAGAAAAATAATCGAGAGCAAATATGAAGTTCCCAGAGCGGTAGAGGGTATCCCATGGTACAGATAGAGAGAGAAAGTTTATGAATCATTAACTTATTTGCTAGATGAGCTACTCTAGTCCAGTCATTGGCTAAATCGAAGAACTCTTCATTTTCTAGAGGGGCTTGCAATCCATTCAATACATAAATTTCGTTCTCAAAATTTTATCTGAACAAGATTTCATAATGGAACGAAATTTAAGAAATTGAGATTGTGCTCTTTTCCCGTGGTTGTTTAATACACAAGAGCAAGGGATATGAATGCAATACAAGACCGTATCGCGACTCCCAGGTAGATAGAATGAGGGTTACGAAGGACATCACACTCTAAGAGATGGAGACTTCATAGTGGGTACAGGGACCTATTTTCAAATAGTTCAGTTTTGTAATCCAAATTCGGTGGTATGCTTGGATGGGTTCTACTGGGTCTTAATGGGTTCTCTATTTTGACATCAGTCGTTGGTTGGATGAACCGTGGATTTCAATCTATATGGATTGGACAAGATCCCAATGATAAAACTATTCTTACTAGATTAGGGTGACCTGGAATAGGTTTCAACCCAATTGGTTGAGCTAGTTTGCTAGTCGAAAAGTATACTGGTATCATGGTATGGGTTATAGTTGGTCCTTTTAACCTGAAAGTCGTAGCACAAAATAGAGTACAAGGGGACGGATTTGAGTGGGACATGATATACCTAGATGAAGGTGGACTTGTCTAGATCTTTCATATGAAGTTTGTTGGAAGGTAACAGCTGGTCTCGTGCTCCGAATATTAATGACACGACCGGGGACACAAAATAATCTAAGTAGAAAGTGGGAGTCCATGGGGCACTAACTATCATTCCAATGGGAAAATTATTCTAATCAATCGGTATTCCTCGTATATTCTAAGAAGGCTTACAGTCTACCCACCTTAGAAGCTAGGATATGGTTTTAGGAATAATGAGGTTAGAAGGATTCCGAAGTCCGGATACTGTACCTCGACTCTTGCTAATAAAGAATAAGGCACGGCGTGACAGAATACGATAATTATAAGTCAAGTCAAGGACCGTTCCTCAAATTCAAATGGCTAGAAGGTCCTAATAGTAGCTTAAAGGTCGAGAGAAGAACGAGTAACTCAAGGCAAGGTTCTAATCACAAGGCTGGCCGATGGTAGTTACACTTGCGTATACCACTATCATAGCCATGGGGGATACTCTATATCTATCTATCAATTACGAGCCTTCGTCTTACCAATCAGTGAAGACGAAAATGATAAAGAGTTTAAGAGAGATGTCACTGAACACAATTACATGATTCAAGGACGAATGTTTAATTCAAGAGGAATTGTCAACGCAGTCGCGGATGAGATCCTAGAGACATCTATATCTCAATCCACATAGGGTAATTAGATGAAGAGCGAACCAAACGCATCATGGTTGATCAGACCGTAATACAATGATTCTGATTAGACAATATGTTAACGGACGTCCCCAATAAGCACATGTCTCGGATCAAGCTCGATAAAAGGCAAGCTTGCAAAACTAGGCCGTAATTGCAGCGTTGGTCAAGATAGTCAAAATATAAGTACGCGAGATTTTTGAAAGGAGGCACTAGTAAGTCGAGTTTTGTGAGGATCAAAACCTTACCTAGTGTTCTTGCTTATACAGTCATCCTACTATCCTCTATCCATAAGGCCTTGGTCGACTAATGGGTTATGGAACTCTAGATTCTATATTCTAGGTAACTTATTAATGTCGGTCAATTACCTCGTCAATAGATCACAAGGACAACATAACACGAGGTTGGGAGACATGCTACTCAACTTACGGAACTTTTACTAGTTTTTGGCCTTAGGTCTTATGGTACACACAGGGCATTTTCCTACTCTCTATAGTATCCTAAACTCGTAATCACGTCTGAAATCATTCTACCGAGAATTATGCCTCGTCCGTATACTCTGGCTGTGGCAACCCTTGGTTCCATGATTCAATGGTGATAGGCTATCAGGTACTCTACTCTATATCGACACAAGGGTATCTAAGATCTAAAGAGGTAGACAAGAACATAGTTTTAGCAATATTTTATAGACTATGATTCTCCGAAATGATTTCAATTCTATGGGTTGTGCCTCGCCAGTGCGCTGCTGGCTGCAGTGAACCTACATCTCCACTCTCAGCTAATTGATGACAGTGCGCTGCTGTCTAACTATTATTAGTTAACTAATACTCCTTTAACTATATTCGTAAAAAAATTCATGAGCTTCTAGAGACCCAAACAAGTTGACTAAGAATAAAGCGTAGGTATTTGTCCTACCAGTCACAACACTTAAATTAAAAGATTTAACATGGGAGAAATAACTAAATACGAAAGAAATACAAACATTCTAGTATTTATTTCATATGCATTTCATTGGTTGAGGGAAATCTCGAATCAATCTACCTCGAGATTTTATACGAATAAAAGAATCAGTAATTATAAATCAATTCCTTACAGCAAAATAGAATTTAAGTAGGCAATTCTAATTTATGACATAAAGTTTATATCTAATGAAGCAACAGAAAATTAAACAGTTTATCAAAATTAACGCCATAATTCTAGGCAAGCCTAACATGCCAAGCGAATAGTGGATCCTCATTGGATCACATTGTCATATCAAAAGTATAGTGTATCTTATAGAGACCTGGCAAGCATTCTAAATAGCATGGCCTATCTAACAACCTTAACTACCCAACGGTCAATTTGAACAAGGGACTCCTAGTCATAGTCATTCTCTTAAATTATTTTAATCCTAGTTTGTGAATGAGTATTTCCTGGTCGCAGGCTCGCAATAGTACGACTAACGTACCATCACGAGTTCGTAATATTTTACGAAAATCGACCTGTATGGGCCACCACAAAAACTTGTCACGACCCGCACCCGCTTTTTGGATACGAGACGTGTCCAAGCCATCCTACTATATATTTATATATCTATTTATATCTCTATATATATAATACATATTGCTATTGAATATATTTCTATATATATGTATATCTTATTTACTCTTGACTATATTATATATATATATATATATATATATTTTTTTTTATATATTTTATATATATATATATATATATATATATATATATATATATATATATATATATATATATATATGTCCATATATGCACATGTATAACTTCTAGATATAATACTCTAAATCCTATACATTTAATCTTATCTATTTTCAGTCTAGGGCCTTATATATATAAATACAAATATACATTCATTTGACAAATATTGCATAACCGATAATAATAAGATTATTATATAATAATAACATCAATAAAATAATAATAATAATAATAATAATAACAAAATTCAATAAAATAATGATGGTGTGTATATATACCTTTATGTGCCGTCTAGAAATTTCTAAGCTGCACAAGGATCTATTTTATATACAATTATTATTGAATATCAATTAATAATAACATTTATAATATTTAATTAAAAATACTTAGAAATTATTCATTAGATCATTAAAGCGGAATACGACACTATCATACCCAAAATACATCAACACGAACGTTATTGGACGTCCCGCATGACTACATGGGCATAGGCTTGGTACGGGTCTAGTTCGGACTGGTTTGGTACCACCGGGTCTCCTAATGTCAAATAATATTAGATATAAATAATTAAAATATTTATAATGGTCATGTCACAACTTAGCCTGGTTTTCCTAGTTAGGGCATCACTATGGCTTGGCCTTCCTTGGCATAGCTAATACACTAGTCAAGGTACGTCACTGCACTATCCGTGCCATGATTTTTAATCACCTTGTACTCATTTCCTAACAATGACTAAAATCATCTACCAAAATAATAACTAAATAATTATTTATAATAATCTAAAATCACCATTTAAATAAAATAAGTAAAATAAAAATATTTCAAAATTTTCGGGAAGGGGAGCTACAGTGCCAAAATTCTTGGTTATCTTGCACTCCAAAACTTAACCGTGACTAAGGCCTTCTATAATAAATATTTATAAAATTCAAAAAATTATATTTTAATTCAAACAAATAAATAAAAGGATATTTTCAAACTTTCGGAAAGAGGGGTTACGAATCTATCCACTTTAGAAATACTATCGAATCAGAAAACAATAATGCATCCTTCTATGAGAATCATCTAATAGGATTTAGAATTCGATGAGGCCTATGTAGCAACCTTAACTACCCAACTGTCAAAATAAACTAGGGACTCCTAGTCCAAACCATTCTCCTAAAATTGACTTACTCCTAGTTGTGAATGAGCATTTTCTAGTCGCAGGCTCGTAGTAGTGACTAATATGGTACCATGAGTTCGCACAATTTGTAAAATTGACCTGCATGAGCCACCACAAAAACTTGTCACGACCCGCACCCGCTTTTCGGATACGAGACATGTGCAAGCCAGCCTACGCCGGAGAGTCGACGGTAGAACGCTGTCACGGCCATAATGCTCAAAATCACATAAGTATAACATTTATTGCTCATTCACATTTTTCTAAATTGGTTACAATATTTTATATTTAAAAAAAATACAAGGTTATTTTACAATTATGAAAATGATACCACTTCTATCTAATTTATAGGTTTCTGCCTGCAAGTACACCTGTATCTTCCAATGCTAAGTGAAGCCACAGCTAACTTGAAAAATGTTGGTTTTCAGTCAAGAATGGAACAAGCACACAAACCGACGACAATACGAAAACACAATAGAATTAACAAGATATAAAACTAACATATATGAGATAAAAACTAGAAAGTAACTGATGACATGGCAAGTGGTGAAGAAAACGAGAAAAAAAAGTAGAGACAACTATCTATGTGTTTTAAAATATCAGTTTTGACATGTGAACGGCTATAGGATAAATCCGGTACCCTGCACGTGTCGTGTGCAGCTGCTATTCTCTATGAAAGACACGGAGGATGGGTAAGGGGTAGTTCACACGTCTACTAAGATATTTCTCCTCCCGACTAGTACTCATGGACTCGAACAAGTCACGAAACAGAAAAACATGATAATCAAGAAATAATGTATGTAGATATCCATGACATTAATCCGTGTAACAATGTGTCAACAAAGAAGATAACATATGCATAAACATGAAATAGAAAGACTACTATATATCAAAAGCAATCAGAAAGTGCACTTGCCTGAGGTCCTTTGCTGGTAAAACCGATAATCCTGTTGGGTCCAGGATAGTCCGATTAGCCTAGGATCGATATGAAGTAGTCAATATCACAAGAGATAGCAACGTATGACTAGTACGGTCAGGATGTAAACCCAAGAGGAAATAAATGTATCTTTAGAAAATATTTATACGAATGTAGCTTACTAGTTGAAATAGTTTTAGATAACCCAGAAATCATAGGAAACTCTTTTTATGGCTAAACCCTAAATTTGTAAAAGTGAAACTTTAGGTCAAATCTACATTCGAAAGATAGCTAAAAATATTATCAAAATATAATTTAAGTCAATGCCTTATTTAAATTCTATAAAAAAATATTATGGTCATATAGTTTGGATATATCTTAAGACATATAAATAGTAATATCAGTGCTAGTAAAACAGACAATAGTGATGATAACAAAGTAACCATAATAGCAATAACAATAATAATAATAACTAATTAATAGTACTAGTGATTCTAGGCCCAAAATAATAATTGCTATATGGTAATCTTGGAAAATACTATTATTAGGGAAATGGGCCTTTAGCCCAAAACCATACAAATTTAAATCCAAAATCAGATATCCATAAAACCCAATTATGGTTATCCACAAAATAAGTAATTAATTGATCATTTAATTTAAACAAATTAAGAGACGAGAGGTTTAAGTAAGTGTATTTAAAATAAATAGCTATAGTATCAATATTAATAAAGTATCACTATTATATGTACATGTATATACCGTTAGACCAGTTACCAAAATTATAATAATTTACTTATCAATATAATGTTCAATATATGTATTAACATATTATATGCATTGGCTATACTATTCAATGTATATGTAGTAACAATGTGGTATTAATACGATAATAATTTCCTTTGATCCACTTACTCCCCTTTTTTCGGTTTTATTAAATAATTATAAGGTAAAACAACAGAGACAGCTGTTACTCTCTGTTCCCGAGAGTCACAGCACCATTTGTCAAGAAGCAAAGGAAATCTAACACAAAAGCTACTGCTCTCTATTTTAAATGAGAAAAAGGAAAGAACAATCGGGAAAGAGAGAGCTTACACATCGGAGTCGCTGGCGCACTCCCGCGACGGAGGCTATGGCAAGGGCGTTGCTCTAGATCACTTGTCGAAGGAAGAAGGTGCCTACCGACCGCGGATGCAGGGGACGGCAGTACGGGCGGCGACTGGTGGCGCAGCTAGGCGCTGCCCACGGAGGAGCGGTCGGGATCGGGGTGGCGGGTGTCACCGTTTCTCGGTCGTAGGGGCACAGCGACAGAGAGGAGCAGGGCTGCGGGGATCGTCGGTAAGGTCATACGGTCGCGGCGACTCTCGGCGGCACGCCTCGATGTCGAAGAGGGCTCGGCGAGAGACTCACCCCAGAGTTTGTGCATGATGGGTGGCTGTCGGAGCTGACTGTGCGCCCGTGCTGGGATCGGACGGCGGCGACTTCGGCAGAGGTGAGCGCTCAGGAACTATGGAAGTCGGACCCGACGGAGCACAAGCGACAGATGGCCAGGTCGAGAGAGTTTCGCTGGAGCGAACGTGACCTCGCCTCTGGTTTCGAGCGCTGGTGGGCTCGTCCGATACGGCCACGATAGTGCAGGGCGCGGGTTCGTGGTACCCGGAAGACGCGGCCACGTCGATGGCTGGTTCGGCAAGCACGGGTGCTGGTACGTACCGACGGAGGCGGTACCGGTGCTAATGGAGATGATGGCTATGGTGATGGCGGTGGGTGTTGCCGGACGTCCGTGACGCGACAGTCGGGATCCCGAGGCTGGCATGGGGCAGCATGGGGTTGCGACACTCATCGTCGCCGGCTCAGAGGAGAGGGCGTCGGCTCGAGGGAACAACGTCGTAGGCTCAATAGCTGGCCGGGACTCGGTGGTGGAAGCAGCGTCGACGCGTGGGGATGGATATTCTGTGTCGGAAACAGAAGCAGGTCGGTTTCCCGATGCTGGACGCACATCTGGTTACGGGTCCGATATGGGTCGAAATCATTCCAGGGAGAAGAGGGAATAACCGGAAGGTTGTTTGGTGAAGTTGTGATCGGAAGGAGGGAGGGCCTGCAGGTTTATATTGTCTAGCCTGGAAAAATAAGGGGATTTGCATACATAGGTATATAGGGAGAGGGGCTATATGACGAGTGTACGGATAAGTGTTATAATCCTAATAGATAAATATTCATTTAAATTTAAAATCTGAATTGTATAACCTCATCAAAATCATGTATTGATACAAATATTATTTTTAAACTAGTAGTCAATGTTATCCGATAATTTAAAGCATGCAATTTAAATTCAAATAAATTATTAATTACCAATTAAAGATATTACTAAGTATATCAAATTGTATAATTCGAATCAAATCAAATAACTTATTGGTTTTAAAATCATATTTGTTGCTAGAAAATAATTTAAATCGTCATTTAGTATTATCAAATAGTTTGAATAGTACGAATTTAAATCTTAGCTCAAATAAAAGACCAACATAATATTTTAAAAGTAATATTTAGTATTCACCAAAATAAATTAAATCAATAAAATTTGAAACTAGATTATCCTACTCTAAATCTACTAACGGCTCAGGATCAAAGTTTAAACACTATTTAATAACCACAATAATAACATTAATAATATTAATAATAATAATTCCAATAGTAATTAAAATAATTCGATAGTAGTTTCTAGGTGGGCATATCATATCCCTCATTACTGGGCATCCAGGAATCGTATCAATACCCTAAAATACCATCTGATTTTATTAATATCCATATTATACGTATAATTTATAATTGGAAAATATTTGGCATTTCCCCAAAAATATATACAAAGTATTTGCACATACATAAATACATTTACATGGGCATCTTTGGTCTCGTTGCATGCCTACATGGGCTTGGCCCGGTCTGGGTCCAGTCCAGACTAAATTGGTATAACCGGATATCCTAATAGTCATTAAATTAATAAATAACTTAATTAAATTTTTTATAGAGGTTAAGTCGCAACTTGGCCTGATTTTTCTAGTTGGGACATACTTATGGCTCGGCCTTTCTTGCCATGGCTGAAACACTAGTTAAGGCACACCACGGCACTATCCGTGCCATGATTCCTAGTCGTCTTGTACTTCAAAGCTCAACCATGGCTAAAGTCATCTACCGTAATAATTAACTAAATAATTATTTATAAAATTCAAAAAAAATCGTAATTCCAATAGAATAAAAATATATTAAGATTTCGGGAAGAGAGATTACACAGCAGGCCACCTTTTTCCATATTTCGCCAGTCATCTTCGCTGCTGCCTTTAGCATTTCGATTAGTACCTTCTGTTTAGAAGTACTGCTATTGTTTGCTACGGTTGCAAAATCTTTTTAGATTATCGTGACTCATAATCCTCTAAGGATCTTTGTTACGCAACTTTCTTGAAGTGTTGCGTTGAAACGTTATTTTTATAATTGTTTCATTTTCTAAGTTTTCCATCGAAAATTGTGCCCCAGTTCTAACAATCTCAAAGCTAGATCAAAAGATGGAAAACTCTCGTGCCTCTCTCCTCGATACCAGCTTTAACAAACTGGAGAAGTTCGATGGAGAACACTTTCAAATCTGGAAGAGGAAAATCATCCTCAATCTTCAACTAGTGGACGTCGATCATGTGTTGATCAAGGCCGAACCAACGATTCCAGAAGGACCATCGACTCCATAAGGTGGTACAGCAGATGCCATTGCTGCTGCACAAGTCAAACTGACCAAATGGAGAAGGGATAATAATCTTTGTAGGCTATTGATTCTGAATGTAATGGAGGACTCCCTGGCAGAGTCATACTCCAAGAATACTTCTGCCAGGGACATCTGGGAGTCCTTGGAAAAGCGGTATGAAGACGACGAAAATAGGTCAAAAATCTTTATCGTCGAGAAGTACCACAAGTGGCTCTTCGAAGACGAGAAGGCAGTGCTGCCACAGGTAAAAGAGTTCTTGAAGTTGTGCCAGAAGCTAGAAGACGAGAAAATGCCCCTCGCCGATAAGTTTGTCGTCGGAGGGATCGTCTCGAAACTTCCTGCTAGATGTAGTACTTTCTGTGCAAGAATGCATCGGAAGAAGCTGGACATTAGCTTGGAATATCTCATACAAGAGATCCATGTTAAGGACGAGATGCGTTCTCAACAGAAGATGGACACTCTGTCAAAACAATTGGCTAAGGCCAATCTGGTGTAGACAAGAGAGTCCAATGGAAACCAGGCGGCTTCTCATTACAAAAAGAAGGACTCCACTAATCTGAAAGTGAAGGGTCCTTCGTTCAAGCATCAGAAGTCCAAGTCCCACGTGACTTGTTTCAATTGTGGCAAGAAAGGCCACTACAAAAGTGAATGCAGATCCAAGCCTAAACAATCAGAAAAAGGTGAGCCTAGTAAGGTTTCTTTGGTTTCTAACACTGTTGCTATGATTGCTCAGGTCACAACTGTGGGGGCTGACTCTGACTAGTGGATAGACACCAATGTGACGTGCCATGGCTGTTCTGGCAAGGAATGGTTTGTCATGTACCCGCCAATGTCTGAAAAAGTTGTCATGGCGAACCAGGCCCAAGCTGAAGTTCTGGGGATAGGGACTGTGGAGCTGAAACTCACTTCCGGGAACACTCTGACACTCCAAGGAGTAAAGTATATTCCGGTGATTGCCAAGAACCTGATATCTGGAAGCCTGCTTAGCAATGTAGGCTTGAGGATAGACATTAATGCTGGTCAGTTAGTGATGTCCAAGAAGGAAACATACTTCGAGAAGGCTTATCAAACCGAAGGAATGTTTAAAATTCAGCTTATAAACCAGTCTAATAAAATTAATGCAGTCGCTTTTTCTGATTATTCTCTTGAGTTGTGGCATAATAGGCTAGGACATGTTCATTGTAAAAGAATAAACAAAATGTCTAGTCTAAGACTTATCTCCAAGTGTGGGGGTAAGGTAGAGAAGTGTGAAGTATGTGCTCAGACGAAGATCACAAGAAAACCCTTTCATCGGGTTAGTCGAAGCACAGATCTTCTGGAGTTGGTGCACTCCGATATCTGTGACTTCAAACAATTCTCTACAAAAGTCGGGATGAAGTATTTTATAACCTTCATCGATGACTTCTCTAAGTACGCATTCGTCTACTTGCTCAAATCTAAGGACGAAGCGTTCGAGAAGTTCAAAAAGTTCAGGGCCGAAGCTGAACGACAAACTGGACAACAACTCAAGAGGTTAAGAAGTGATCGAGGCGAAGAATATCGGTCTCATGAATTCGTATCGTTCTGCAAAGAACATGGAATCATCTGCGAGACTACTGCTCCGTATTCTTCTCAATCTAACGGAGTAACAGAGAGGAAGAACCGAATGTTGACATAAATGATAAACTTAATACTGCTAATTGTCGGTCTTCCAAAATGCTACTGGAGAGAAGCTGCATTAATAGTCACTTTTATTCTGAATAAAGTGCCATATGCAACTTCTGACATAACTCCTCATGAACTCTGGTTCAAAGTCAGACCTAACTTGAATGTCATTCGAGTGTGGGGGTGTCTGGCTTTTGTGAAGCTCCCAGACCCGAAGATTCAGAAGCTGGGGACAAGGACTATGAATGTGATCTTCTTGGGGTATGCCGAGAAGAGTGATACTCAGAGATTTCTTGACATTGAGTCAAATCATATCATCGAATCTCGCGATGCTGAATACTTTGAAGACAAGTTTGCAAGACACAAAAATATTGTTCTTCCAGACATTCGGGAGAATGGTGAAGGTGCAAATGAGACTGAGATATCATATGAGCAGTAGTCTAAGATGTTGTTGGTAGGGAAACAACAATTGAACCAGAACTCGCTGAGCCGTCAACGAAGCGAGCAAGGAAGCCAAAGAGCTTCGGAGATGACTTCGTCACCTATCATGTGAAAGCAGATCCTCTTACCTATGATGAGGCGATGAAAATCAGAGATGCTATCTTTTGGAAGGAGGCAATAGACAATAAAATTGAGTCAATTATCTCTAATAACACATAGGTGTTAGTTGATTTACCCAAAGGAGCAAAACCCATCGGATGCAAGTAGATCTTCAAGAAAAAGATGAAAGCTAATGGAACCATTGACAAGTTCAAAGCCAGGCTAGTGGCCAAGGGGTTTTCTCAAAAGCAGGGGATCGACTACTTTGACTCATATGCTCTAGTAGCACGGATGACAACCATCAGATTGTTGATTGCTCTGGCGGCAATACACAAGCTGGTGATACATCAGATGGATATGAAAAAGCATTCTTGAATGGCGAGCTGACCGAGAAGATTTATATGCAACAGCCAGAAGGATTTATCGTCAGAGGCCTAGAAGACAAAGTCTACAAGTTGGTAAAATCTCTGTACGGCTTAAAGCAAGCTCCCAAAATATGGCATGAGAAGTTTGACAAATTCTAAGATCAAACGGCAATAGGGTCAGCAAAACAGACAAGTGTGTCTATACTAAATTTGCTGACGGAAGAGGAGTCATCATTTGTCTGTACGTAGACGACATGCTAATCCTAGGTACAGATATAAGCTGTGTCACTGAGACAAAGAAGTTTCTCTCGACAAAGTTTAGTATAAAGGACTTGGGGGATGATGATGTTATCTTGGGACTCAAGATCATCCGGACAGACACTGGATTGGCACTGTCACAATCTCATTACATTGAGAAGATGCTCACTCGATACGGGTATCAAGATCTTCCTATAATTAATACGCCGTATCGAAGTGACAAGAAGCTGGAGCCAAACTCAAAGGAAAGTGCCAGGCAATTGGAGTACGCTAGCATCTTCGAAAGTTTGATGTACGCTACTACTGCCACTAGGCCTGACATAGCTTTCATCATAGAAATGCTGAGTCGATACACAAGCAATCCAGGCGTTGAGCACTGGAAAGCAGTGAAGCGTGTTATGAGATATCTCAAGAAGACTCAAACATATGCACTGTACTTCAGCGGAGAGCCGCTGGTAGTAGAAGGCTTCAGTGATGCCAGCTGGTGCCCAGAGTTGGAGAGCGAGAGGTCTACTGGTGGATTCATTTTCACAATAGGTGGAGCTGCTATATCGTGGAAGTCGAAGAAGCAGACTATGCTCTCGCGATCTTCTATGAAATCTGAATTCTTTGCACTTGATACCGCAGTAGATGAAGCAGAGTGGCTTCGGGAGCTCATGTATGATCTTCCAGTGGTTGGAGCGTAGATACCGGCTATTCCGATATACTGCGACGACCAGGCGACTGCGACGGTGGCATCAAATGATCTCTTCAACGGAAAGAAGAGAACTATGCGGTTAAAGCACAGGGCAGTGAACGATCTCATCAAGAGCGGTGTCATTGCAGTAATCGATGTTCGGAGTCAGGAGAACCTAGCAGATCCTTTCACGAAGGGCCTCAAGCGTAAGTTGGTTGAAGACACAGCAGGAAAGATGGGCTTGAAGGCATTATGATAGTATGTCTTTGTAATCCTACCATAGAGTTTTATGTTATTAGTTCAAAAAGAAATCTACTAGACATCTAACTTTCGGTTCAAGGGAGGACCACAGACTGGGAAACTATCAGGTAACAGTGGGTACTTCTTCTTGAGAACATGGAAGGGTTACGAACCCATAACCACTGTTGTCTACTATGTATTTTCTGCAAAAAATGGATCCTGTGGTGAGGTTGGCTTAAATGCCTTAATAAGTTCTCAGGCAGAGTGAATGCCTTGTGTGCTTTACAAGAAGCACGGTAGTGCAGTACTACAAGTAGTAAAACTGTATGCAACAGTGGGATGACTCCACCATGAGATTCCCAGTTAGGGGTAATGCCTCGGCTTTGCAAGCTAAGTCATAGCGACATAGCACCACAAATAGGCAGGTAGCCTAATGCTGTATGATGAAATTAAAGAGTTGTAGACAGCACTGCAAAGGGGAGGGTGACCCTATGTTACAGTGGCACGACACCACGATGAGGTACCCGGGTAGGGGTAAAGCCTCGGCCTTGCAAGTCATGTCGTTGCGGCATAACACCGCAAGGAAGCCTTAGGCTTCATGCTGGATAGAATGGCACTACAAAGAGGCTGTGATCTCATGCTGCAGTAGTATAACACTACGATGAAGTTCCCGGATAGGGGTAATGCCTCAGCTTTAGGCCATGTCATAGTGGCGTCGCACCGCAAGGAAGCACAAGGCTTCATGCCATGTCTCTTTAATAAAGAACTTACCTATAGTGTATGGAAAGAGATATCAGGCCGTCTCTTGAGGGTAAACTTGTAGACGTCCAAAATTATACACTGAAGCCAGGCTGGCATAGGGCCTTTATTGTGCAGCCAGAAGCACATGTAACTACACTTTGTGAATGGAAAGAATTACAATTGTGGTACAGAATTCAAGACGTAGTCCATTCTTGTATCACGTTGTTATTTAACCCATGCAGGAAGATTCAAGTCGTCAGTGACATCTATCCTAATACAAAATAGACAGTTACTGTGGGGAATACTCAACCCTAGACACATATACATGTTGAGATATGTGGAGGATTGTTGGTGCTCTTCCTCCTTGACATGAAGAGAGCTTGCTCTCAACATGCCTAGTAAAGTTTAGTCCCAAACGGAAAGTGCACCATGAGTTATCTCAACAAATATACTTGTATGTGTTGTTAAAATATGTACATGGGGTGGTGACCCTAAGGAGGGAACCAAGTGGGTAATTTTACTATGAGGTAAGGATAAGGCTCTAAGTGAAGCATTCATGCTTTTTGCTCTTGGAAAATTAAATTTTCTTTGGGGCTAAGCCCCGCGACTCGGACTCGGGCTCGGGCTCGGGCTCATGGGCTCATGAGGCATAATGTGGCATTTTGTTGGCGTACTTTGCACTTAGCACGTCAGCATCGTCGCTAGGTGCATAGTGCGCTCGTTGCACGAGCTACTTGCATGGCCACGTTGGGCGGCCCAGTTGCGTGGCCCAGGTGCGTGCCCAAGTTGTGCCCAGGTTGTACTGGGTTGCGCTAGGTTGCGCAGGGTACACGGGTGCGCGGTTGCGCTGGATTACGTGGGGTGCACAGGTTGTGCGGGTGTGCAGGTACGCTGGGTTGTGCGGGGTGCACAGGGTGTGCTGGGTTGTACGGGGTACGCATTTACAAGGGTGCACGGGCGCGCTCGCTGTGCCAGTAGCACCAGCTCGTGCAGGTTGCGCCAGTTGTGCCAGCTCGCGCTAGTTGCACCGTGTACGTCGCTTGTGCAGTGTGCGCTGTTTACGCTGATGGCACGTGTGCAACCCATTCAATAGGTGCAACACGTACAGATTATGGCTGTCCATGTTCTGACTAATTCCTAACGTGCGATAATTGATCCTGAAATTTCGGATCTGACATCAAGTCGTTACGTACATCTCGGATCTGGGCGGTTATAGCAGTGGCTATATAATCAGAGCATCTCTTCTCTCTTTATATACTTCTTAGACTTCAGAAAAAAAACATTTTCGGAGAGAAAAGAGAGAGCTGCTGCGCACCTTGTTCCTCCTCGCACAACTGGAGTTCTGTCCTTGTCTTTTCGAACAGTCCGTCTTAGAGCAGATTACCAGAGCGTTCCAGAGTTCTTTCGAACTTGTTGGTTCCTGGAAGCTGACCGTGTGGGCGGATCTAGCTTTGAGCACTGGTGTTCTTGACACCCCAGTAGGCCACCTTTTTCCATATTTTGCCAGTCATCTTCGCTGCTGCCTTTAGCATTTCGATTAGTACCTTCTGTTTAGAAGTACTGCTGTCGTTTGCTACTGTTGCAAAATCTTTTTAGATTATCATAACTCATAATTCTCTAAGGATCTCTGTTACGCAACTTCCTTGAAGTGTTGCGTTGAAACGTTGTTTTTACAATTGTTTTATTTTCTATGTTTTCTATCGAAAATTGTGCCCCGGTTCTAACAATATATATATATATATATATATATATATATATATATATATATATATATATATATATGAATATATATATATTGTGGGGAGCGATATTACTGAGGCGGCCGTGGCCTTCATGCAAGGGCTGTATCTTCCTAAGTCCGTCACTTACACGACGCTCATCCTTCTTCCCAAAAGGGGCAACCCGGCCACATTCGCGGACTACAGGCCGATCAGTCTTTGCAACGTCAACAACAAGATTTACTCAAAAATTATGGCCAATAGGATCGCGGAGATCCTCCCCCGCATCATAGCAGTACGACTTTGTCAAGGTTAGAGGGATTCTTGATAACATCCTGCTAGCCCAAGAGATCATCTCCACCCTTGGCCGTCCTACCTGGGGAGGGAACGTTGCTATCAAGATTGACATGGAGAAGGCGTACGATAGGCTCGACTGGCAATTCCTCATCTGGGTGTTGCAAAGATTCAGGTTCGAGGAACGCTGTATCAATATCCTATGGAGGCACATCAACAACTGCTGGTTCTCCGTCTGTATCAACGGGGCCGCTAAGGGCTTTTTCAGATCGTCCAGAGGTGTTCGGCAAGGTGATCCCCTCTCTCTGGCTCTATTTGTTATTGCGACGGAGGTCCTAAGCAGGTACCTCATCGACATGGGGTGGTCGCCTAGCTTTGGGGGGATCCGTACCCCTTATGGATGCCCCTTGGTCACCCACCTCGCCTACGTCGACGACATCATAGTTTTCTGCGCGGGAGACATAGCATCATGGCTCTGGTCAGCAAGGCTTTTGTCAGATACAAGAAGTGCTCGGGGCAGGCTATTAATAGGAGAAAATCTACCGCCTACGTCCACCATTCACTATCATGGGAGCAAATTCGGAAGCTGGAATCGCTCATTGGGTTCAAAATAGAGTCTTCTCCTTCCTCTATCTCGGCTGCCAGATGACCTGCGGGAGGCACACACCCTTAGTCTTCGAACCCCTCATTAAGAAGATTAAATATCGGATCGACGGCTGGCATAACAAAACCCTTTCCCCTAGTGGCAAACTCATCCTTATTTTTGCCACGTCTTTGCCTCCATTCTCGTCCATATCCTTGCAGCCTGTAACCCCCCAAACTCGTCAACGATCAGATCGAAGGCTGCTTCAACTCTTCTTTTGGGGAAGGCGGGACAACATAAGCAGATACAAATAGAATTCGTGGGACTCTATTTCGAAGACCAAGGCGGAAGGAGGATGGGAATCAGGAAGCTGGAGGAGATTGTAAAACCCTTCTCTAGTAATAATATAAAAAGAAGAAGCAAACCCACTCCCTCAACTCGCTCCCCCACATGTACTGTCAAAATATGTCAAATTAGCGACGAGATTAGCGACTCCAGTTAAAAACATCGCTATATTTTGTGTATTTAGCGACGTATGAAAATGACGTCGCTGAACGTCACTATCAGCGACGTTTAGCGACTAAAGCGACTAGAATTATGATTTGGAAAGAACAAGTCGCAATTTAGTCGCAAAACGTCGCTGATTTATTTTATTCAGCAACATTTTGCGACATTCAATCAAGTACATCGCTATCCTATTAGTGAACTGTGACGTCTTTCTCAGACGTCGCTAAATACTTTCATATAGGGTTCCGAACCCGATCGATTTTATTTTATTTCACCCAAATTTTTGATCTTCTGCCTCGAGCCTTAAATCTCTCTCCCCCTCCCCCTCTCGTCTCTGGCGACCCCTCCCTCCAGCGAGCTCCTCCCCTCCGGCGAGGCCTCCCCCCGGCGACCCCTCCCTCCGGTGACCTCATTCCCCCTCGTTTTCTGCCCCGGCGACCCCCTCGCCCCTGGTGACCTCGTCGCTGCTCCTCCACCGTCGACACCCTCGTCCCCTGCTCCGCTCTGGCGACCCCGACCTGACCCCGTCCAGGTATACCTAACCCTAACCCTATCTTCTACTGACACGACATAGACGCACTGACACACTCACTGACATAACACCAACATACTCACTGACACGATATCGACACACTCCCTCAATCTACCACGACATGAACACTGACTGTAGCGGTTCCACTGCCTCCTCTTCCTTCTACTGATGAGTCATCTTCGGTGATGCTGACCCCGGCGCAGTATAGGTTCATGATGTCCCAGTTACCGGGATTGCCTACTCTTCCTCCTCCTCCTTATCCTGACCAGGCGTAGTAGTCCTTTATTGGACTTATTCATTTGTTGTGTTGGTGGCCCATTGTTGGGTCTTGATGTATTTATTTTATACACTTACTTGCAATTTGTGTTATGTTATGTTGAATATTATCGGACACATTTTTTATATCTGTTTGGTAGTGGATTTGTATCCACCTGGCTATTTTCTGTCTTTTTGATCATTAGATTCTATTTATTTGATTATTAGTAGTATATTTTTATCATTTGTCTTTATATTGGTTTAACGGTATTGAGTGTTCCACCGAAGGGGTCGGCGAACCCAGAGAATTCTACGGAGGGTTGTTCTGTGTCTATTATTTATGAACTATCACTCTAAATGCAGGTACAATACTTTATAATGTAACTGTCATTTATATAAAAAGAATATTACATTCTGTTTTTTTATATTTTTTGGAGTTAGCGACGTTTAGCGACGCAAGCATACGTCGCTAAGGTGTACCGGAACGTCAAAAACCTGAGCATCAGAACGTCGCAGAATGTCACAAAAATGCTGACGTGGCAAATATTACAGGTCAGCAACTTTAGTCAGGCAACGTTGCTATCATCGTCGCTAAGTTCGTATCAATACGTCGCTATGCAAGTATCGTAACGTCACTAGATGTCACCAAATGTCGCTAAAATGGTAACATGTCAATCCCAAATTGCCAGATATGGAGTCGCTAAGTGTCTCTAAACTTTACAGTTTACGTCGCTAACAGTTGAAATGTCAGCGACAATTAGCAACGAATTTGTACGTCGCAGATTAGTAACGCAATGTCGGTAAACGTCGCTACTTGAGAAAAAATCTAGCGACGTTCTGCGTCGCAGACTTACGTCGCTATAGCGACGAGCAGCAACGTTTCTCTAGTTAGTGACCATGTCTTACGCGACATTGTCAAAACGTCGCTAATTTCATCGCCGATTAATTTTAGCGACGTATTTTTGATGTTTAGAGATGTCATCTGGCATCGCTAATGTAACATATTTTGGTAGTGACGATCACCTTTCCCTTATTTTTCTTCCCTCATTTCGCTCACTACTAACAACACTCTCACCATCCTCCTAAAATTCCCTTCTCCAAAACTACCACCAGCACCATCTTTCTCTTCACAGAGAAGGAACCCCCCCAACTCGAATAATGACAACACATCCTCCTCCCGTTCCTCTCCAAAGCCCTACACCCAACACCATCACGACCCCGATTTTCGGTCGACCCCCCTCGTGGCGCCCAACCCGCGACCGCCAGCGACCGTCGTCGACCCCTCCGCGTTCGCCCAAGCATCGACCACTTGACCGTGCGCCGATCTCCTTGGCCAGCCACTCCGCGGACGACCCCGACAGTGGCACCCTTTCGGCCAGCCCTTCGGCCAGCGCCCCTAGGTGCGACCACGCTCCTCCCCGACAGACCCTGACTCGCGGCCCACACCGCTGCCGCTGTTCCGAGCGGCGTCCTCGTGCCGCTACCATTTGTCGCTGTCCAAACTCGTTCTCGAGGCTTCGAACCGGTGACGAGCCGCGATCCGAGTCCGAGGCCACCATTCGGATTCTATCAACATTTTGGTATAATCCCTAACCGAGTAGTTTGTCCCTCCCCGTAGCAGTCGATGATGATTCGGTCTCTCGCTGCGGGATTTAATTATTTTACATTGCTTGTTTGTGGAAATTAACGTGTGTAAGCCCTCTGAATTTTCGGAATTTATTTTTGAATTTGCTAAATGAATTTTTTTCGATAATTCATTTTTATTTAATTATTTTTTATCATTAAATGCTCTTTACCGTGACTCTGATTTATGGAGTATCAGGGATGCTAGTCTCTAGAAACTTTCTTCATGAAGTTTGTAGTAGACGAGATTATCTTCAATTTGATATATCATGTCCCATTCGAACTTGTTCCCTTGTGCTCCATTTGCTTCGCGCAACTTTTGGGTCAATTTAGACCAATTTATCGTCTGTCGTAATTCGTGACTTAACTTCTAACTTAATTTTCGGGCCCGACATCGGTCCAATCCAGTCGACCCAATACATGGCCCTTGCCTGTTTTGAGTCTACTATGCACGTCCCACTTGCGTTCCACCAAATTGATCTCCTTTGTGCTCACATTTTATCCATGATTTTAATTGGTTTAAATTTGTTATTTTAAGTAAATCTTGGCCCCAAGCTTGTCCAAACTTGACCCAACACCCAATCTAATTTGGTGTAGATCCTATCATGTCAACCCATACACCCCACATAATTTTCTCTCTTTCCTACTCAAAATATCTATTTCTCTCTCCTTGTATATATACACACACACACATATATATATATATTTTATATATATATATATATATATATATATATATATATATATATATATATATATTTTATATATATATATATATAACTCACTCTCTCTCTCACCTCACATCACACTCTTTCCCATTATCACACACACACAACCCCCCATCACCAGCACAACACCCCACCCCCTCTCTCTATTCTCTATCTAAATATATCTCTCTCTCTCTCTTTATGTAATACACACACACACATATAATATCTCTCTCTCTCCCATTATTACACTCACTCCTACACTCACCTCCTCTTCCTTTCTAGCTCATGGCCGAGCTCCCCCCTCTTATTCTTCTTTTTTCCCAACACCACCACCATCTTCCTCACCATTATCATCATCCTCACCATCTTTATCACACCATCACTGTAGGGTGTGAAAATTATGACACGCTGACATAAGACTCAGTCCAAGTCATACGCTCAAAGCCATACGCTCAGTTCAAGTCATACGCTCAAGGCCATACGCTCAATCAAGGCCATACGCTCATCCAAAGGCCGTACCTCAGTAAATATTTTATTATTTTCTGAGATGACAGCACAGCATATATTTAATAAAGGATGAATCTGACACTTCGTCTTTCGTGCAAAGACAGCTGTCCAATGGAGACTAGCCGTCGTATATATTTTCGAAGAGTCGGTTTTGTCTTTTACGAGGACAGCTCAGCATTTCTCATAAATGTAAAAGCCATCATTACTGTCAGTTTTGACAGTTTGTCAGCCATCATATCCGTAGTCACGACGCTCGAGAAGATTTTGTCAGTTATTGGAAGATATGGCGTATCAAAGAAGATTGATGATGGCCACGTGTCTACTTATTCAAACATGCCACGTGTCTACTTATTTCTTATACGACTCCTTCCAACTAAGTGAGCGTATGGATCTCATACGACTCCTTCTCAACTAAGTGAGCGTATGGATCTTATACGACTCCTTCTCAACTAAGTGAGCGTATGGATCTCATACGACTCCTTCTCAAACAAGTGAGCATATGGATCTCATACGACTCCTTTTCAAACAAGTGAGCGTATGGATCTCATACGACTCCTTTTCAACCAAGTGAGCGTATGGATTCCATACGACTCCTTGACAAGTGAGCGTATAGTTTCCATACGACTCCCTGTCAATAATGTGAGCGTATCAGCTTTATATGGTTCTACGCTGTCCAAGTAAGCGTATGCAAGACATGTGTCTTCAAAGCTAGCGTATGACTCTTCTTCCAAGGCAGCGTATCACAGCAGTTATGTCCAGAATGATTTTCAACGAGCAGTTAACACACGTTCTCACGTGTCCTGTACTCAGTTATCCACTTCTTCAGAAGTTATGCAACGTGGCATTCATGCCATCAATCTCTCCTGAATATCCTCCACTACTTTCAACCGTACGCTAATGTGTCTCCATCAGAATTTGCCACGCGTCCTTGCAGTTATGCATACGTCAAGTAACTACCTGAGCGTATGCTTAAGGACAGTTATCCTGAACTCTATAAAAGAGAGTTTCTTCATCTTCATCAGAGACTACAGTCAATTTCAGAGAGAACAGAGAGATTGCCCAGTTGCTGTCCAAGTTCTTCAAAGTTCGAGTCTTCTTCATCGCATCGTCCAAGGGATAAAGTAATCATCTTCTAGATTAGATTCCTACAGTTGTAATTTTCTCAGATACAAAATAAATAAAGTGAATTTATTTATGGAAAACAAATTGGCGACTCTGCTGGGGAAAGCTGTCTCCTCCAACGAGATAGCAACAACTCAATGTGATACTTCGTCGATCGGCTTGACGAAGAAGACGATGGTTGTACAATTCGACCAATCGGCTTATGAAGAAATGCTCAAGGCGAAGGAGGGCCGCACTGCTTCCTCCGCTCTTCCTGCTGCCAAGAAGAAGGGACGCTCCGTCTATGTCCCTAAGTCTTCTGCAGCAGTCCGAGACGCTTCTGTCACTTCTCATGCTGACAAGAACATGTCTTCAACTTCCATGAAGCACAATTCGGCTTCTCTGAACACGGCAACAGTGGCTTCTCCTAGTCACGCTGACAAAATTGGTTCTTTAACCGAGTCAGCGTGTACAAGGAAAACCATCTCTGGACATGTCAAAGTCCCTTCTCCCTCTACTCTTACGACAGCAGTCGGCTCTTTAGCCATTGATGACTCTGAGCGTCTGGTATTCAAAGGGCAGCATACGGCAAAGGCAGCGTACAAAATCCAACATCAGGCAGCGTATGCTAAGCCAAAGCCAACGTATGCTAATAAAAAGGTAGCGTATGACCAGAAGTCCAAACTGAAGTCAGCGTATGCTAACAGATACAGTCCTTTGACTGTTTCTCAAAATCAGGCTGGGGGTTCTCTTCCACAGAACATACAAATGATTCCCCCTCAACTTGCACATCTTGTGCCAACCAAGGAGAAAGACTCTTTAGTCAACTCCTCTACTCCTAAGGTCTTTACCTCTGGAATTAATTTGACTAGTACTCTTACTAGATCAAACAAAGAAAAATACCTTTTGGCTAATTCCTCTAAAGATGGATTATTACCGACTCCCAGTCGGAATAATACCCATCTTCCTTTTCTTCAAATTTTTCGATCTGAGAAAGGCAAATTACAAGTATCCAAGACTGATATCAAAGTCAGATCTCCTACGGATCTTCGTAACAAGCTTAATCAGAATCGTCTCGGTTCCACTGAGACAAGTATATTAGACCCTGATGCAGAATATGCCAAGAACTATGTGGCTCAAATTAATCAGTCTTTATACACTCAGGAACCAAGAAGACAGAAGAACAAAAGACAAGTTTCTACACAGAAACTATCTTCAAGTACTTCCCAATCTGTTCCTACAGATCTCCGGGAGTATTTGTAAAATAAACGGAGAATTGACACTCCGTCAGGTTATGATATTGCTCATATTTGTCATGAAAAGCATGGTTGCAACTTCCAACCTCGAGTTGTAATTCAACGTTGTTGTTCACCAAAAAGACAATCTGTTTTCGAACGGATTCAATATGAACCAATGTCGGATGAAGATGAACCTCTTTATGCTTCTGTCAACATGACCTCCAGAAATATTGGGGGTAGCATACGGTCTGATGCTATATCAGACTCTGAAGATGGTGTTTATCTCGGCACCCGATCCAGGACCGGAGCCTTGGCCAGAGCCTCTTCTTCTTCTCATCCAAGTGGTAATCCGGAGATCACAGAAGACTTCCTTGGAGAATCTAACTTTCCAGTATTGACTCCCGTAAATAGCCCCGGGAAAGATACTGATTCACACAGTGATGATTCAGAACAGACTATTTCATCATCTATTCCTCGAATGATTACTACTTACATGGCAGAGGGCAATCATGAACCTTCGACTAGCACCGAAGCTCATGAACAAAGGATTTCTTCCTTAGAACAACAGTTGCGAGCTATGGCAGATACATTGAATGCTATGCACACTCTTATGCAAGCTCAGCATCAAACTCAGCAAGTCCAACAGACAGCTCCTCCAGTTATATTAAATACTCCTGTTGTTCCAAACCCGGAACCCTCTACTATTCCGGGGGTACAATCTAATGTTCCTGTACAACCCACTCCAAGTCAGTCTGGAGCTGGGGGTGGTACATATGCTGCAGTCCCTCCTCCCAATTACACTCAACAAGTTACAACTCCCCAATCCTTTGGAATTGTTTCTGAAGAGTTAAAGAATCTTCGAACTTAATTCGAGGCATTCAAACAGAAGGATGGTTTGCAAAGGTTAGGTATCAAGCAACCTTACCCGATAGAATGGAAGCAGGTATCGTATCCACCAAAATACAAACCTCCGACCATCTCTTTCTTTGATGGGACAACCTCTCCAAGTCAGTTCATTAATCATTTTGAAGTAATGACTGATCAACTGCAACCAAGTGACGCCCTCCTTACTCGGGTGTTCGTTGGATGTCTCAAAGGAACGGCTTATGAATGGTATAGAAGTCTCCCTGACGGGTGCATTACCTCATTTGCCGGTTTCAAGCAAATGTTTCTTGAACGATTCTATGAAGGGCTCAACGACATGACCATGTCAGCCCTCATAAGAATTAAACAGAAAAATAATGAAACCACCGAGGACTTCATTGAAAGATTCAGAAGAGAAGCCCTCAAAATGCCTCTCGGAACTCCCGATGCTGTTACCATCGACACTTGCAAGTCGAATCTCTTACCAATTATCAGCATGTGGACAGGGTCCACTCAGTTCCAAGATTGGCCTTCTTTCATTGTCAGTGCCAAAGCTGCCGAGGTCAGTGCTGAGACCTTCAAGGGTCTGGGGGTACAAATGGCTCCCAAGGAATCAAATCAGAGTGCTAGCAATAGTACTCGACCCAATAATCGCAAAGGGAAAGAAGCTCTTGAAGTCAATCTCCAAAGCAGTAGTCAAGAGGTAAAGACTACCCAAGCTACTCCAGCTCCAACAAATCAACAACAGAGACCTCCTCGGCCGAAGGAAGAATATTCTTTCGACGATGATGATGTTCAGGGTATCTTTGAATGCTTGCTCAAAGGTAATAAGATTCAATTGCCAGAAATTAAAAAGCCTGATGAAGCCAATAAGACAGATCATCCAAAATACTGTCCATATCATAGAATGCTGGGTCATACAATCCGGTCTTGCTATGTATTAAAAGGGAAGATTCAAGAGATGATTAAATCAGGAGCGGTGACATTAACACCCAAAGACAAAACAGTCACAGCAAATGTAATTTCAATGCAGTTCGGTGACTTTTCTCCCTTAATGGTAGAAAGTGGGATTGTTCCTATCCCCAAAGAAACTCTCGAAGTTATAAACATCCCACCAGCACAGAATGATGGACTTGTTCCTGTCACAACCAAGAAGGGAGAGATCATGTGGATTCATCCAGATTTAATGACGGAGTTTGAAACGTCTTCCTCTTCTCATCGGAAGACTTCATTATCTAAAAAGAAGCTCGGGAAGACTAAGTCATGCAATGTGACTTCTAGTTTCACACCCAATTTTTATCTAACCTCTACTTTCATCTCAGCAGGAAATTCACTCCCTACGGAGATAAAATCTGTACCTCAATTTGAAGATAGGTACAAGCCTGCTTTTCATCTATACAGTTCACAATCTCGTGAATTGATGGCGAAGATGGGTTATGATCTAGCCACTGCTCCTGGTTTGAACTCAGACAAAGGACTCCGAGCACCTTTGGCCATCACTATGAGACATAATCAATCTCGTGTTGGCCTTGGTTTCTGGAATGAAGCTCTCATCAAGCATAAAAGAACCAAGAGCTGCAACATGGTTTCCATAGACCCTGAACCAGAATCTGAAGTTGAAGTTCATGCTGGAACTCGGTCAGGAAAAATATATCTAAAAGATTATGCTGAGATTCCTGAAGAAACTTCTGACGTTCCTCCGGTTACAGCTTCAACACCAGTCTCTACTGAAGAGCCTTTAAATGTTCCTGTTGAAACAGTTCCTTCTAAACCAACGGTAGCTGAAAAAGGCAAACAACAAGTCCGCTTCGACAAACCATTGAAGAAGTCATCTCCTACAGGACTTGAAAAGCCTTATAATTTTGATATATTGGCTCAACTAGCCAATACCCCAGCCAAATTATCAATCTTTGAGCTCTTACGCCTCTCTAAAGAGACTCGAGAAACTCTAAGTGAAGCACTGCTGCAAGCAGAAACCTGCCTAACTCTTCTCAAGAAGCTGGAAACAGAATCTGTTTTTCATTGCCATAATGTATTGGAATTTATTCCAAACATTACCTTTACGCAGGACGATATGCTGCTAGAGGATAATCGACATGACCGTCCTTTATATCATACAGGATATATTGATTCTATGAAAGTTGATCGTCTCTTGATTGATCCAGGATCTTCTCTCAGTATTATGCCAAAAGCTATGCTAGACGCACTGAAGATACCTGTATATAGCCTTTCCAGCACTATCACTACCATCTTGGGATTTAATCAAGGAAAAAGTGAGCCTTTGGGCAAGATTCGCCTCAAATTTCAAATAGGCGATCTTCGCACTAAAGTTACTTTTTACATCATCGACAATCATGGTTGCTCATACAATGCTCTGTTGGGGAGACCATTCTTGCATGAACATAATATCGTTCCTTCGACTCTTCATCAGTGTTTCAAATACATTGATGATAATGGAGAAGTTCAAAAGGAGGTTGCAGATCTCTATCCATTCAAAGGAGTTGATGCTTACTTCAATGATGCTCGCATGTACAAAGATGAATACTCAAAAGTCTTGCAAGCTATGGATAATGATGATGAGATAGCAAAAGTTGGCACTTTTGTTATTCCTGTAAAAGGGCGTATCACTCCTCCGCGGTCTGTTAAATCATCTGAAGAAGGCTCATTGATAATTCCTGTCAGTGGACGTACTACTCCATCACCTGCCCAGGCTCCATAAGGCTCACTGATAATTCCTGTCAGTGGACGTACTACTTCATCACATGCCCAAGCTCCACAAGGTTCACTGATAATTCCTGTCAGTGGACGTACCACTCCCCTCCATCTTCTCAGGCTAGACCAGATACTCTAGTCATTCCAGTCAGTGGACGTACTACTTATCCACGATCTTCTTCAAGGGAGCTCACCTCTTCTGAGCCTTTTGTTATCGATCTTAATCGAAACAAAACTTCTGATCGCTCTTCCTCTCCCCCTTTTGTCATTAATTTGACTAAGTCTAATAAGGCTCGGCCTTCTGTTGTAAATACAGTATCTAATATTAATAAAGTATCTCCTTTGTAGTATATTGATGTCTGTGATCATGTACAAAGTTATTTACAATTGTTAGATAGCTTAGAGTCACTAACTATAGGGGTTGTTCAAACTCTTCATACAGACGTATCATTAGAATCCATACAAAAATCATACTTCGTGGTCCCTGCTAAAAAGAAGGGAGAAAATCCAATCTTCTTTTATAAAGGACCCCAGAATCCTCCTAACTTGGAAGAAGATGACATAAACGACGATACTGGAAGGTTACAACTGCGTCGCTACAGTCAACAATCCAAAAATATTATTAAGAATATGGGTTATGACTTTAGAACCAGTCTCAATAATGGAAAAGGAAGAAGAATGCCTTTTCGAATTCCTCCATTAAAATACGAAAGAACAAAATGTGGTTTAGGTTACATTACTCCTACTTCCTTTATCAACATAGTCCATGAAGATTCAAAATCCGATGAAGACGAACGATCTGAGTCTTCTGATTCCCTCTCTTGGGATTCTGACACGAGTATTGGCGATATCCATCGTTCTATTCTATCCATCAATATGGTTTCCGTTGATGGCCCACAGGAAAATGATGAAGATGAGGATGATTTTGAAATATCACCCGAATCAGAACAATGGGCTCAAAGATTAGATAATCAATGGGAATTCAGATTCGAGCAGAGGGAACCTCCTACCGAAGATAAACTGATCCAAATTGATGTTGGTGAAGAAGGTTCTCCTAAACCAATATTCATCAGTGAAAGTCTTTCAGAAACGGATAAGCAAGACATGATCAAGCTTATTCGTGATTATATCGATGTCTTTGCTTGGAGTTACGAAGATATGCCAGGACTAGATCCGAAGATTGCAATGCACAAACTCAATATCATGCCAAATGCTAAACCGGTCAAACAACAACAGCGACGATTTCGTCCAGATATCATGGATGCAATTGAAGCTGAAGTCAACAAGCTTATGGCTTCTAGATTTATTCGAGAGGAACAACATCCTGAATGGGTGGCTAACATTGTTCCTGTCCTTAAAAAGACTGGTAAGATCCGGGTCTGTATAGATTTTCGTGATCTCAATGCGGCTTGTCCTAAAGACGAGTTTCCTCTTCCAATTACTGATGTCATGATCGATAACACATGTGGTTTCGAACGAATGTCATTTATGGATGGGTATTCGGGATACAACCAGATCAAAATGTTTCCAGATGATAAAAAACACACTTCCTTCAGAACGCCGATCGGTACATACTGTTATACAGTGATGCCGTTTGGTCTCAAGAATGCAGGAGCAACATATCAGCGAGCAATGAGCACTATATTTCGCGAACATCTCCGGAAAATAGTCGAATGCTATGTTGATGATATTGCGGTCAAAAGTCGACGAAAGGAGGATCATATCCAAGATTTGAAGACTATCTTTGATTTAATGCGTCAGCATCAACTTAAAATGAACCCTACTAAGTCCTTCCTGGGCGTCTCTAGTGGTAAATTTCTCGGCTTCGTTATTACCGCTAAAGGTATACACGTGGATCCCAAGAAGATCAAAGCCATTCAAGAGATGCGTCCTCCACGCACCTTAAAAGAGCTACGAGGATTTCAAGGAAGAATTGCTTATATCAGGAGATTCATTTCTAACTTATCAGGACGCTGCAGACCATTCAACAAACTTCTGAAGAAAGGTGTATCTTTCATCTGGAACGAAGAATGTCAAAAAGCATTTGACGATATTAAACAGTATCTCATGAACCCTCCAGTTTTAGTACCTCCCGTTTCGGGGATACCATTCCTTCTATATGTTCGAGCCATGGATCATTCTCTTGGTGCATTACTTGCCCAGAAAAATAAAGATGGCCATGAACAGGCTATTTATTATCTCAGTCGCACAATGACGGGTGCTGAACCGCGTTATTCTCCAATCGAGAAAGAATGCTTAGCATTAATGTTTGCTGTTCAGAAAATGCGACATTATATTATCGGTCAAACGATTCACGTCATTTCCAGAGTGAATCCCATCAGGATTATGATGAAGAAACCTGGTATTCTCAATTCCAGACTAGCTAATTGGGGAATCTTGTAAGCTCAATACGATATGCATTATATTCCTCAGAAGTCAGTTAAAGGACAGGCTCTTGCTGATTTTCTGGCTGCTCATGCAATTCCAGAAGATTCTAAATTATATGATGATATTCCTGATGAAGTCTTGGATTCAAATCTGATTTCTAAAAAAGTTTCTACCTGGCGTCTATTCTTTGATGGAGCATCTAGAATAGGTCCTAACGGCGATATTGTAGCTGGAGTTGGAATTGTTCTTGTATCCCCAGAGGGACTAACTATTCAGAGGGCTTATTCTCTAGATCAATCATGTTCAAACAATGTAGCCGAATACAATGCATTACTCATTGGTCTTCAACTTGCTAAACATCTAGATATTCAATATTTGGAAGTTTTTAGAGACTCCAAGCTTATTGTCAATCAGATCAGAGGAACGTATGAAGTCCGTCACCAGGATTTGATACCTTATCATCGAGCAGCACTCTCTATAGCCTCATCTTTTGAAGGTTTCTTTATTGAACATGTTCGACGAGCCTATAATGCAGAAGCTGATGCTTTAGCTAATCTTGCTGCTGTATTAGCTATACCAATCAGACGTCAGCAAGTGATAGTGGTTTATAACCGAGAACTAATCTGTGTTGAGAATAATTTGGCTTTGGCTTTTCCTTATAGACCAGACGAAGATTCTTTCAACTTTGATGCTGGATTAAAGTTTGACAAAATATTATCGTCTTCTTCCGATTCTACTATGGAATATGTCTTTTCTAATGAAACAGAAGCCATAATTGAAGACTGGAGACGCCCGTTTCTAGATTTTGTTTTGTATGATATACTTCCTGATAATCCGAGTGAAGCAGCGTCTATTCGACGTCGATCTCTCAGATTCTATTATAATCATACGATGAAAACATTATATCGTCGGTCTTACGACGGTCTTCTCCTCCGATGTATTGCTGGTGAAGAAACACAACAGATAATCCGTGAAGCACATGATGGTGTTTGCGGAGCTCATCAACCAGGTCCTAAACTTTAAGAGCGTATCCGACGTATGGGTTATTATTGGCCCACGATGGTGGCTGACGCTATTCAATATGCTCAGAAATGTAAAGCCTGTCAAATTTATGCAGACTTTATACATCAACCGTCAGAATTCTTACACCCAACAGCGGCATCATGGTCCTTTGAAGCTTGGGGCATGGATGTCATTGGTCCCATCAACCCACCATTATCAAGAGGACATCGGTTTATTTTAGCAATAACCGATTACTTTTCCAAATGGGCTAAAGCAATCCCGTTATCTGAAGTTAAAACTTCTAGTGTTATCAACTTCATCAAACATCATGTTATCTATCGATTTGGTGTTCCTCGGCGTATTATCCATGATAACGGACCGCAGTTTGTCAGTCAGAAATCTACTCGATTCTGCGACGAACATCGGATTAATAATTTAGCTTCTACAGCATATAATCCAGCAGCTAATGGATTGGCAGAAGCTTTCAATAAAACAATCATCAAACTCTTGAAAAAGTTCGTTTCTTCCAACAAACGAAACTGGAGCGAGAAGCTTGGTGAATGTTTATGGGCCTACCGCACCACAGTTCGCAATGCGACCGGATGTACACCTTTCTCTTTAGTATATGGGTGTGAAGCTGTTCTTCCCCTTGAGATCCAGATTCCTTCTCTGAGAATTGCAATCTCCAATGAACTGACAACAGAAAACAATGATCGTCTTCGACTTCAAGAGTTAGAAGCTCTAGATGAAAAACGATTGTATGCTCAACAAAATATCGAGCTGTATCAGGCCCGAATCTCAAAGGCTTTTAACCGAAAAGTCAAAGTCAGAGCATATCAGAAGGGAGAACTGGTCCTTACTGTCAGACGTCCTATGACCATGACACATATGAGCAAAGACAAATTTGATGCGAAATGGGAAGGCCCATTCGTAGTAAACAAAGTCTTCTCTAACGGAGCATACCAGCTTGCCTCTATGGATGGGAAAGTCATGATGATGCCTATCAATGGCAAATTCTTAAAGAAATATTATGTATAATATTTTCATCATTCCCCAGCAAATATAAAATTCTTCTTTACAAAAGTTATTTCGATATCGTTATCCCCAGAGGAAACTGATATTCCACCATGTATCATCTTCCCAGAGAATTTGATATTTTGTTTTATTAGATCCCCAGTGGTTTTAATAAAGATCTTATATAGAAAATTATGTCCATATTACCTCTGAATTTTCTATCTCAGTATGTATCATATTTTTAGGAAAATGATATCTCGTCTTTTGATTTCCGAGTCCAAAGATCATGGAAAATATAATTCAAAGATATCTTTATATCTGAATTCTGTTTTCTCTAATCAGTATTAAACTAAAAAAATCTTTGGTTTAATATCATGATAGAGTTGCAAAGTTTATTTGTATATTCTATTCTATTGAAATATGTCATGTATTATTTACCTCTGAACATGTTTTCTACAAAAGTGTCATCCACAGAATTGAAATCAAGCCAAGATGTTCATTTCTTTAATCAGAATCTAAACATTGCTTACAATTGGATTTCAAAAAAACATTTCAGTACATGAAAAATGTAAAAGAACTATTTAGGAGGTGTAATGATCTCCTGAATACGAATGATTACATTATTCATCTTCTCATCATGAGCTTTCTTTATTCGCTCTGATGTTTCAATTCCAATCCTCCGTTGGTCATATTCTACAATAATAGAACTACGGCGATTGGTTTCTTCAATCTGATTGATTTGCATTAATTCTCGCTCTTGCTGTAAAATTTGACAGCATTCAGCTTCAGATTGATGATCAGCAGCAATCTTTGATTGTTCTTTCTCCACAGAGGCAATTTGCTCCTGAATACGAGCTAGCTCTTCCCTCAATTTTCTAAGCTCCTCAGCTCTTGACGCTTCATCCTTCTCTAAGCGCTCCATATTCTGACGAGTACTTATTATTTCTTCGTCTTTTGCCATTAACTCTTTAGAAGATTGAGCAAGGAATTCTGTCAGAGCAATATGCTGAGCTTGAGCTTCATTCTCCAATTGAGAAATTTTAGCTGCAGTCAGAGATTCAATATCCTCCTTTTTAGTCTCCCAGTATATTTGGATGTTGGCTTCTAAATTATTCAGGAGATGTTCAAAGAAGACACATTGAGCCTCATAACCAGATTGTCTCAAGGCTGAACGTGGGAAACTAGTCGCTTCTCGAAGACTCGAAAAGGGCATAGTCTCATCTTTCATGAGTCGCCTCGAATATGTATCCAGATATGTATAAATAATATCTGAATACATCCCCATGACTTTTGCTATCCCTGTGTCAAAACTGGGAGTCGCTGCAATAATAGGGGAAGGAGCAGGAGGAGCTTCTATTCTTGGAGCTGAAGTTAGTGCCTTTGGAGAACTCGGCAGATGGGAACTCCCCTCACCCACTTCAGTTTGAACAACTGGGGCTTGAGTAGAACTCATAGCCGGTGCAGTTCCTACAGCTATTGAAATAAAAGAAGCATGATCAAAACCAAAAGATAAATAAAGCAGAGACAAGACAAAACTTTGATGAATAAAATATTACCTGGAGTTGGTTCATATTCAGTCTCCTTCGGATCATTCAATCCGGCTTTTAGTCTGTTCAGGGTACTTTCTGACACGGGATTTATTTCACTGCTTCCCGCTCCAGAAGTACTCGGAATTTGAACTTCAATTTCCAGATGCCTCTCCGGCTCTGGTGTCAACCCTGAGTGTTGACCGATGGTCTTCAGTGCATCGATTGGTGTTTTAGACGGTGACTCATCGTCTATCTCCATGTCTTCTTCTCCAGACGAATGCGACGACGGTTCATAGTCGACTTGTTCGCTCTCTGAAGCTTCAACAATTGGATTGAGAGGAGTGGCTTCCTTCACTGATTCTCCCGAAATCAGTAAGTCATTAGCCGTTTCAGTCCGATGCTCGGCCTCTACCGCAGGTTGACTAATTTCCTGCGCATCATCGGCCATTGGTGGAACTGAGCCTATATCAGAAGGCCTAGAAGACCCAGCAGTTTCAGGAATCTCTTCTTCTTCTGTCTTTACAGAGAAATCAAAAGAAGCTTGCTTTTCTGCAGCCAATCGCGTAGCACGATCGGTGGGACTCTCTGCATCCAGACAAATTACGGATTTAGTTTTTGAAACTATTACTTTCCTTCCTATTCTTCTGGTTAAAGGAACAGTAGGATAATTGTCTATTGGATCACTACCTGCTTCATCAACATCTCTGGCTCGTTCAGAAACAGGAGAGTTCCCGGGAATAGTAATTCCTCCGCGACTTCGAGTTTCTGCTCGAGTAGCTCTTTTTGCGGCAGGACCCGCAGCACCTTTACTCCTCTTCTCTTCGGGGTATTGTCAATAGATATACTTTCTTCAGCACTCCCGATAGGCACATGCAATGGTTGATGAAGGTCATCAGAGAAGAAAGTTTCCAAAACATCATCATCAACTTCATCGGTGGCCAGAGGATCTTCTTTGTCGTGACAATCCCTAGGCAAGGCGAATTTGGTTGATTTCTTTTCAACATGAATAAAGCTTTTACCTAAGATGCTAAATTTTTCATCAAAGGTATTAGCTGATACATAAAATTTGGCATAGGACTGCCAATATCTTAGCTCCTCTTCGATAGTTGACCGGATCTGGCATAGAAAAGGTAGCCCCTGTACCTTTGGCAATGTAATATAGCCAAGCTCTGGCACCATCAACCAACCCGCCTTGATGAGCAAAACACGTCGTTGCATTGCCCACATGCAACTGATCGTAACCAAATTGACGAGCAAATCTGCTCGGAAGATATGGCTCTAGATATGTGATGTTGTCACGGCGGCAAATTAAATGAGATGGCCTGATTCTCTTTAGCCATTCATGTTGGACATCATCCAACTCATTAGCACCAACGCCGTCAATCAATCTCCCGGGCATGGTCTCATAACCAATAGGGGAGGAACACAGGTGAAGCTCCATAGTTCTCCCCTGTTCAAGATGGTTCTGCAATCGGTTAAAGTATCATATCTCCATTTCGGTATGTGCTTGTACCTTTCAAGAAAAGTGTCATCTGGCCTAGCCATCCCAGCACTCATCAGAGATTCAAAATGAAGAAGCAGCCATCCAAACAAGTATGTAAAGGGCATTTCTACCCGAGGAAAAGGATGTCAGGCTCTTCCGTGCCAATTCGAACATCCTATCTGTGTATGCCCTTAATCCGGCATTCAGACGGCAGGTCATTGCCGTTAATAGATCCATCTTATACCCAAAAACTAGTCGAACTACTGCGAAGATGACGCCTCTGTGCATCCTGTCTGCCGAATAGGTGCCAGGGACTACGAACTTCCTCAGCCAAAGAGATATGAAACTGGCCAGGTGACCTTCAATGGACAATTCTCGGCCACCTTGTTTAATATAGGTTTCTAACCTATCACCGGCCTTGTAGCTGTCGATGTCTTCTTCGACGACAATGTCATCATGATTAGTCTCCCGGATTAATCTGTTAATCTCGGCTTGACTCAAAGGCTTGAATTTACCGACATACTGTTCGGTCTTTTTCTTCTTTTGGACTTCATCAGTGCGGCCTTGAAACAAATAAGCCATCCACTTCGAAGAATAACAATTGGAGTCCCCCTCTCCACCTTGTCCCTTATAAAAAGCTTTACAGATGCTGTAATGACACATTAATTCTTCAAATACATAAAGAATTAGTGGGTTGGCTGCAGAAATCTTATTCATTTCGTCAACAAAAGGGATATATTCTTCATATGGCAAATCTGCCGTTGGTAGCTGAGATATATACGCCATTTCATGAAGGGCGAATCCCATCTCGCCCTTTGGGGTCATAAAGGTGCCGGTCCGATAGTTATATCTCTCCGCTAATGCCAAAAACAGATCCGGGTTTGGTTTGAAACCATAAGCAGTACACTTAATGGCATCATATAAACCTATCGCCTTCAACTGTGCACCGAAGTTCTGCAAAATCCATCTCACTAGAGCAGTCCATCTAGTGTTCTCTGGATTTACTAGACCAGTCAGCCTTATTGACTGTTTTGGGTAGATGGCATTCTTCAATTGAACAAATTCATTGGCGAAAAATTGGGACTCTGACTAGCTTCAGCAGTGCTGAGTCCTCAGGAGGGATGGTGGCAGGTAACAGTCCTCGCAGAGATGTGACATGTGGTTCAGTACCACTGCGGAACCTTCCTTGACGATATCCAATCCACCCAGCCTTAGCTTGTCGGGATGGAGTAATATCCCACTTCATCTGTCTTTGCTGACCCGAATGGAATAAACGGGCTATGTTGATACTCTTTGTCAAACCAGTCAAATACATAGGCTGATTTACATCACCATCCCTATAGTAACTGTATGATACTTTGTCCAGAGCAGGCTGGGAATTCATGTCAATAGCATCTCCAAAAAGGAATGCTGGCTTCAAATGGGCAACACCATCTACACTCTATAACGGCAATCCACTCATCAGGTTCAGCAAAGTATCATCTTCCTGATTGGTCAACAGAGCTATTCTAGTGGAAGGTCCGTCAAATTGGGGAAAACGAACATGTGATAAATCACTTCTAAAATTATTTCCCATACTTCCTTCAAATTCTGCTTCCTGAGCCAGAATATCCACTGCAAATGAAGAATAAAGTATTAGAAATCTTCAATGTCAAGAGATGATAAAGTTTAAACATACGCTCAGTTTTTACTAAGCGTACAGCTCAACATACGCTCAGTTTTTGCTAAGCGTACAGCTCAACTTACGCTCAGTTTTACTAAGCATATAGCTCAACTTACGCTCAGTTTTTACTAAGCGTATGGCAGACTCAAGACTCAGTATACGCTCAATTTTCTTTAAGCGTATGGCAGACTCAAGGTTCAGTATACGCTTAGTTTTCTTTAAGCGTATAACAGATTTTATCTTAAGTGAATGGTTTTTAAAGTTCAGTTTATGATCAGTTTGAGCATATCAGCGTATGGTTGACAAGATGATCATCAAAAGTTTACGCTAAACACAGGAGTTAGCGTATCTCAATGGGACAAATTGTCATAGCATATTCTTTTTAAAGATAGTGTATTTTGATATCTCTATCAAAAATACGCGTATCTTACAGATATACGCTCCAAACATATTTTTCGTAAAAACGAAAAATATGGAATACGGCTAAACCCTAAAGAGGGAAGCGTATTTGCTGACGAATTGACCCTAAAGAGGGATACGTTTTCTGAGTTTTGTTCTAACCAGAGCCCTAAAAAGGGAATAGTTATTTGTTCATCATCTTCGTCCTCACCATAAAGAGGTTTCAATGGCCGTTCACTGCGTGAAACACGCTGACTGGCCGTCTTCTTGGTAGTGGCAGTGTCGACGGCAGAATGAGATGACTCTTCAGGGGCTTTCCCCTTTCCTTTCGCAGCAGCATCAATCTTGGGTGCCATTAATAGAGATGGAGTTAAAGACGAAGAAGAAGAAGAAAGATCTTGAGTTTCTGAAAGCTCTTTTCTCTCTCGAAGGCAAAAGCTCTGGTAAAGAAATAAAATAGGTTTTGGAAGACCTATTTATAGAAGAAAGAAAGTAGTTCAAACGGCGGATATTCTTTAAACAAAATCCCTAAAGATTTGCACTGATATTGAGAAAGATAACAAACTCATGCCAGCGTGTCAGGACTTATTCTCACTTTAAAGTTCAAAGTAATTTCGAACTTTTGAAATGCATAAAGTTCGAAAACTTTGAAGGGGGTCTTGTAGGGTGTGAAAATTATGACACGCTGACATAAGACTCAGTCCAAGTCATACGCTCAAAGCCATACGCTCAGTTCAAGTCATACGCTCAAGGCCATACGCTCAATCAAGGCCATACGCTCATCCAAAGGCCGTACGCTCAGTAAATATTTTATTATTTTCTGAGATGACAGCACAGCATATATTTAATAAAGGATGAATCTGACACTTTATCTTTCGTGCAAAGACAGCTGTCCAATAGAGACTAGCCGTCGTATATATTTTCGAAGAGTCGGTTTTGTCTTTTACGAGGACAGCTCAGCATTTCTCATAAATGTAAAAGCCATCATTACTGTCTGTTTTGACAGTCTGTCAGCCATCATATCCGCAGTCACGACGCTCGAGAAGATTTTGTCAGTTATTGGAAGATATGGCGTATCAAAGAAGAATGATGATGGCCACGTGTCTACTTATTCAAACATGCCACGTGTCTACTTATTTCTTATACGACTCCTTCCAACTAAGTGAGCGTATGGATCTCATACGACTCCTTCTCAACTAAGTGAGCGTATGAATCTCATACGACTCCTTCTCAACTAAGTGAGCGTATGGATCTCATACGACTCCTTCTCAACTAAGTGAGCGTATGGATCTCATACGACTCCTTCTCAAACAAGTGAGCGTATGGATCTCATACGACTCCTTTTCAAACAAGTAAGCGTATGGATCTCATACGACTCCTTTTCAACCAAGTGAGCGTATGGATTCCATACGACTCCTTGACAAGTGAGCGTATAGTTTCCATACGACTCCCTGTCAATAATGTGAGCGTATCAGCTTTATATGGTTCTACGCTGTCCAAGTAAGCGTATGCAAGACATGTGCCTTCAAAGCTAGCGTATGACTCTTCTTCCAAGGCAGCGTATCACAGCAGTTATGTCCAGAATGATTTTCAACGAGCAGTTAACACACGTTCTCACGTGTCCTGTACTCAGTTATCCACTTCTTCAGAAGTTATGCAACGTGGCATTCATGCCATCAATCTCTCCTGAATATCCTCCACTACTTTTAACCGCACGCTAATGTGTCTCCATCAGAATTTGCCACGCATCCCTGCAGTTATGCACATGTCAAGTAACTACCTGAGCGTATGCTTAAGGACAGTTATCCTGAACTCTATAAAAGAGAGTTTCTTCATCTTCATTAGAGACTACAGTCAATTTCAGAGAGAACAGAGAGATTGCCCAGTTGCTGTCCAAGTTCTTCAAAGTTCGAGTCTTCTTCATCGCATCGTCCAAGGGATAAAGTAATCGTCTTCTAGATTAGATTCCTACAGTTGTAATTTTCTCAGATACAAAATAAATAAAGTGAATTTATTTATGGAAAACAATCACCACCACCACTTCAACACCACCTCTACCACGACAGCCTCGCCGCACCACCGTCGGTGATGGCCGTGCACGTGCACCCCGGCCAGCCACCACCGCTGGGCCGCCACCGCCGTAGTGCACTGCCGCCGCCACTGGCCGCTGCAGCAGCAGCAGCAACCAGCAAATAGCAGCAGCAGTAGCTGCAGTCCATCGGCGGCCGCGCACCACCGTGCACCGCCGCCGCCGCCGTCGGCGAGCCCCTCCAAGCTGCGCGCGACTCCGACGAACCCCCGGGAAGGACCCCGAGGCCACCGCCCTCCTCCCCGGCGCGATACATAGTCGATTCGTGCATTTTGCACGAAATCTTGTCGACGCGCGCGAACAAAATTCAGAATATACGCCTCGTCGCAGCGACTTCGTACATATTTTTCGGGAAATCCGACCGTTCGATCTACGAAATCTCTGCTCTGTCATAATCTCGGTATATACCTCTTCACTCACCTCCCGTTTCGTCCGTTAATTTCGTTGTTTGATACATCAAAACCGGCCACCAAGTTGACGCTTTAAATTGTGTTATTTTTGGACAGTTTTGAGGAGCCAACTTCGTCGACTCGTAACTCCGCCATCGCAGCTCCATTTGGTGCACTACCAGTTTCTGTGCACAGCTGGTATAACCCTCTTTCTGCCATTTCAATTTCGTTTCATTGTGAGCTTGTTGGGTTGGTTGAATTTGACGCTAAAGTTGGCCGTCCAAATTCATAATTTCCAAGTTAAAAAAATCCCAATTTTGAACCCGGGACTCCGAATTCAATTTTTGACACCACCAGTAGACTCGTGGCATCGTTCTGGCACACTTTCATATAAAGTTTGCTTAGTTTGGAGGACGTGGGCGCTGGCATGCATTTCGGTGCAACGTGGGCCCCACGGTCCGGGTCAACGAATTTTTGAGATCGGCTCATCGGAATCCAATTCTGGATATACCGTTGAGTTCGTATCGTCATTCTGGACTCGTCGATATATAATTTGCTGAGTTTTGTGGACATTGGCTCCGACACGCATTTCCGTGCAAATCGGATTCCAATATCCGGGTCAACGGAACATTTTGAGATCGGTTCATCGAAATCCAATTCCGGATATGCTGTTGAGTTCGTATCGTCATTCTGGATTCGTAGACATATAATTTGTTAGGTTTAGTGCACTTTTATATCGACACATTTTTGGTACAAAGTGGGTCCGACACGGACACCATTTTGACCCGAAATTATCTTTTTGCCCCTGTGTCCAAATTGGACTTATAGATAGGCTATCCTAACTAATTTGACCATTATGGACACGTTGGTGATGGTTGTTTCACCATCCAAAAATATCTGTAGGTTTTCACCCTATTATTATAATCTTTCTCCTTTTGTCGTATTTTGAGATCCATCGATTCCAGTGATTTCACAATCACTGAAATTGATATGTTGATCCTGTAGATGTTTATAGAGACAAGCCTTAACCCTGTTTGACCATGGTTGACTACATTGACTGAACGTCGAAGTAGAGTCAACATTTAACCTAGGTTTGACTAGATTTGACCAGAGTTGACCAGTTGACCAAAGTCAACTGTAGGTCAGCCATTAACTTAGTTTGACCTAGTTTGACTTGGTTTGACTTCCTGTGACCTAGTTTGACCTAGTGTGACCCAGTGTGACCTAGTTTGACTTAGTTGGACTGAGATTGACATAGATTACATAGCTTATCTATATAATCATGCCTAACACTGTTGAACCCTAATCAGCTTATATATATATCTCATCTTTAGGTCTGTGATCTCACTCCGAGCCAGATTACACAGTTGACATATTTCCATCGGATCTCAGGCGAGTACATTCTCTGATAATATTTCTATTTTATGATATCGTCTATGTTTCTTGTATTTAGTGTAGATATTCTAGTTCTCTTGACACATTGTTCACACGGATTGGTATTTGTCTGGATCCCGACATGAGATGTTATTCCTTGTTTTCCTTGGTATATATTGTGCAAGTCTTGCCTTATTCCTTGTGTATTGTGTAGACACGATTCTCGGGGAGACTTGCTACCTTCTCGGAGAATCTTGTGTCATGGCGTGTCATGGTTGGATCCACTATACTAGTCAGGGGCGGAGAGTATTAGTGTAGATATATGATCAATTCCTATTGTGCACCCATTATGCATCGATTGATTGTGAGTGTTGATCATACACTCCACGTATGATTAGCCAGGCCTGTTACTATTGTGTAAGTTCCCAAGTCGGCCACATGTCGTAGCTAGTATTCACTCACGTAGATGGTATGATTCTCGACTCTTGTACATGATATGATCGATTTTCTTACCATTGCTCTAGCTACAGTTTACAGCTTTAACCTTGCCATGCTACTCTCATGTACTTTCCACTTTACCTTGTATAATCTCTCTATTTACTGCTATATTTTCAATATCGTCTAATTAGAACTGTTATTTGAGATTTGTGCTCGTTCCATCATGACTGGATATGTTGACAATATTTTAGGAGTTGTTGTGCCCTCAGTATTTGGACTACAGGATGTTGCTAGCTGGGATGGTTCTCGATATTATTCACCGTGAGTTGTCTCTCAAGAGTTCTAGGTTTGGTAGTTATTTAATTTTGTTATTGTTTCCCTCTATTTTATTCTTGTCTCATATGATCCTTGTAGATTCTAGTTGTTCTAGTGATATTGTTATTATTTCTTGTCTTATCTTTCTTAGTTTTTATGATGTGATATGAGTACCTTTATAGTTATAGATCCTCAGATGTTGCAGTTAGTATCGGGTACTTGACAGCCCTCTACCGCTGATACTGCGGCGTAGGCTGGGCGTGGCCCACGTATTCGTACCCGTATATCCAGGTGCTAGTCGTGACAACGTGGAACGATCCCTAGATCGTTGTTACGATTTTGTGTTCGGAACATGGTTCTTGTCACGACCCGCATCCTGTTTAGGGGCACGAACACGTGAGTACGTCCAGCCTACGTCGCAGAATCGGCGGTAGAATGCTATAAAGGTCATCTAGAATATATAGAATCTAAGACACAATAATATAACCTGTCATTTTCGTACGGAGGAATATAAACACAACTCAATCACATAAATCTAAGGATGATAGACACGAATATGATAAAAAAACAAGATGAATAAATAGTCTGAAATAGATGCCGAGTCACAACCACAAGTTCAGAAATCAAGACATAAAACAATATCCCAAATAAATACTACAAGTCTCAAAGTATCAAGCTGGAATATAATCTAGACAAAATCTAGCTAAACTAAGTCACTGCAGGCTGTGCGTCCTCTATGAGCACCGGGTCCACAGGCTGGTCATGGTCGTAGGCTCCATCTATGCAAAACCCGTAGTAGGTCGGGCAGTCTGCATCTAAATCCTCTGAAAATTAATAGTGGTTATCCTGTCAGGGTATGAGCAAGTATAAACACCAACAGCTGTTCCATGTGAATTGATAAATACTATAAGAGACAATCATAATGAAATAAATGATGAATATCAAAAACTGGAAGTAAAACTGTATAAAAGAACTGAATAGCATATCATGGGTGAGATATAAGGTAAAGCTGGAATAAGCAGTAAATGTAATCTGATGTACGAGATAATCCTATAAAGTAAGTGCCATGAGATATTAGAGCGTTATGTGATCGGCTTGGGTCAAGATCAGGCTGTTCCATTTGACCGGCTATGCACAGGTAGTATAATAGTATAGTGATCATGTCGGCCAAAATAGAAAGCTATGCACAAGTAGTATAAGGTCAGGCTACACCCCACGTGTGGTGTGGGTGGAGCTATGCACAAGTAATAAACAAGTAGGGGTAATGATCACATAACCTCTAATAACTCCCCATCCCCGAGTAGTATAATGACTCCAGACATGACAGATCATGACACGAGATTCGAAAAGCAGGGGGCCAGCCCATTCCCAAATCGGTGTCTATACAAGTACATGAAACAATATCGAACAATGTACTCATATACCAGGTAAACCAGAAATGACATCTCATGACGAGATTCACGTATACTAGTCCGTGTATCCTTGTGTCGAGAATCAAGTATAACACTACAACTGAATCGGATATAGTAGATATCAAAGCAATAAAAACTATCAGAGAATGTACTTGCCTGCTGTCCCGAAGCTGAGAAAATCGAACTACAAACCACTCATTGAGCCACGAACGGTCAACTCGTACAACAATCTACTAATGCTGAAACAGACATTACCAACATTCTCAGAATGGTTAAATTAACAAGAATCGCCTACTCATAAGTCCAATTCTGGACACAGGGACAAAACGGTAATTTTGGGTCAAAATGGTGTCCGCCGTAGGACGCACTTTGCACTGAAAAGCGTGTCAGAACCTATGGACTCTAAAATTATCAAACTATATGTCTATATGTTCGATTTGATGAGACGAACCCAATATGTCCAAAGTTGGATTTCGGTGGGCCGTGCATAAATTTGTCCATTGGATCGGGTTGCGGGCCCGCCAAAATAGCATTCCGGTCGACCTTCTCAGATTCGGACCAAACTTGGCATACAAGACCAAAAAAATGATACTGTCCTGTTGGCGTAAGTTTTGTCTCGATATGACGGGCATGCACAAAGTAATTGATAAATTTACAAAAAGGCCTATACGGTGAATTTTGACGGATACACATCAAATTCGTCGCGCACACGCGACCAATTTAAATTCTGTCAAATCCCACACGTCCTCGAAATCGATACACACCATTCGTTGCTTTCGATTCGCAACCACGTCGTCCAGATTGACGGGACGGACGACGTATCGGGACAATTTTTCTAAAAATTCAGTTTTTGAAAACAGTTTTTTCTCCAACTTCACAAACCAATAACTTTCTGTATAATGCATAAAAATTAGATATACAAGAAGGGTTTTGATCTCCTATATTTTGTCTACAAGTCTCTTCAGACCGATTTTGAAAACTTGCAACACGCCGGTCGCAAATCGGCCACTAAAGTTGGGGCTTCGGGACAGTTTCTAACGTCCAATAAATCAAGTTTTTCTCGATTTTGGAACTCGTTTTTCATCGCACATGATGCGAATCGGCATGAACTATTTGAAGGAATACGAAGATGTATATGTTGTGAACATACCAGAAGAAACGGATCGTGAAACGATCGAGCGAGCGTTGCGCAAGATCAAGGCGAAGTCGGGTTCGTGGCTGTTGTGCGCTGTTGTCCTGTCTTCGCATCCAGTCGTCGTTGCCCGCGTCCTGACCGGCCTCCGGCATGTTCGAAGTGGCGCACAGGTGGTCGACGTCGAGGGGGAGGTGTGCGGCTAGGTTTGGGTTAGGGTTTTGTAAAAAATCCCTCTCTCTCTCTCTAACGAATATATATATATATATACTGTATATGGAGTGTCGGGTTCGATTTTGTAAGGAAAAAGGGGGTCGGGTTTGAAGCTACTGTGAGCAAGGTTTTGGTTTGCTGAAGGGTGTGTGTGTGTGTGCTTTATTTGTATGTGTTTGATTTTGACTTTATTATTTCAATTTTGACTTTTCATTATTTATATACTTTATATTCTTTTTTTACTTTATTATATACTTTATTATTATATACTTATATATATATATATATATATATATATATATATATATATATATATATATATATATATATTATATATATATATATATATATATATCCATATATAAAAGGGTTGGCAAATACTATTATATATATATATATATATATATATATATATATATATATATATATATATATATATATATATATATATCCATATATAAAAATAGTATTTGCCAACCCTTTTATAAACATTTATTTACAACTATTTTATTCCCTTTCTATATATATATATATATATATATATATATATATATATATATATATATATATATATATATATATATATATATATAAATATATAAAAAAATATATAAAAAAATAAATAATATATAAATTATATATATATATATATAGATATATATATATATATATATATATATATCTATATATATATATCTAATATATATATATATATCTATATATAATATAAAAAAAAAATATATATATATATATATATATATAATATCTATATATATATATATATAAATAGTATATATAATATATATATATATATATATATATATAATTTATATATAATAATATTATATAATATATATATATATAATATATTATATATATTACTTTATATATATATATATGATATATCTATATATATATATATATAAATAGTAATATATATATATATATATATATATATATATATATATATATATATATATATAATATAATATATAGATATATATATATATATATATATGAGGAGGGAGGTCCACATCCCTCATTTGCATCCCCCAAGCATCCCCTCTTCATATCCGTTGGATCTTGTTTAAGTCATCTAATCTTAACCGTTGATTTTTCAACGGTTAAGATTAGATGACTTAAACAAAGATCCAACGGGTGTTAACATGGGGATGCATGGGGGATGCAAAAGTGAGGGATGTGGATCCCTCCTCTATATATATATATATATATATATATATATATATATATATATATATATATATATATATATATATATATATATATATATACAAAATCTTAAAAAAAAAAAATGGAATATATATATATATATATATATATATATATATATATATATATATATATATATATATATATATATATATATATATATATATATATTTTATATATATATATATATATATATATATATATATATATATATATATATATATATATATAGAAACTCCATAAATGGAATAATACCGAATAAATATATATATACAAAATCTTAATTTATTTATAAATAAAACAAATATTCTATTTACTATATTTATTTAATATATTAAAGATTTTTATAAATAAAAACTCTATTGAACATGTATATATCTATATCAACAAAATACCTATTTAACTAATAATGTAAAAACACTAGCAATAATAATTTAAATAATATTAAAATAATAAAATAATGTAAATAAACATATTAGCCCTATTTCGGAAAGTGGGGGTGACAAATCTACCCTTCTAAAAAAATTTCGTCCTCGAAATTAGAGCAAACTAGCACAATAACACTAGCAAGAACAAACAAAAATATATCCCTCAAGGCTCGAAGAGATAAGGGTAACGCTCCCGCATCTCGTCCTCTCTCTCCCAGGTAGACTCACCTGGAGAGTGACGCCTCCATGCGACACGAAGCAAAGGAATAACTTGGTTCCGGAGCACCTTCTTCTGATGATCCAGAATCTCCACAGGCTGCTCTGGATAGCGGAGAGTAGGCCCCACCTCTAACTTGGAGTGATCCAATACGTGACTAGGGTCTGCCACGTACTGCCTCTACTGCGACACATAGAACACGTTATGAACTCCCTCGAGCGTAGGCGGCAAGTCTAGTCGATAGGCTACTGCACCGACCCTTTCAGGAATAGTGAAAGGTCTGATGAAGCGCGGTCTAAGCTTCCCGTCTCGGCCAAAACGAATCGTGCCCCGTGTCGGAGAAATTCTTAGGAACACCATATCGGCAACCTAGACACAAGACAAGACTCAATACAAGACCCTAAAGCAAACAATCACAAACAAAAAAACTAATACTAACCTCGAACTCTAACGGTCTCCTGTGGCTATCGGCCTAATGCCGCTGTCTATCCTAAGCCACCCGAAGTCTATCCCTGATCAACTTAACCTTCTCTGCTGTATCCATCACCATCTCTGGGCCAAGCAAAACTTTTTCACCGATATCGTCCCATGACAAAGGAGTGCGACATCTCCGTCCGTATAGAGCCTCGAATGGCGACATCGCTATTCTGGCCTGGTAGCTGCTGTTGTGAGCAAACTCTACCAGGTGAAGATGGACCTCCCAAGATCCTTCAAAGTCTAACACACAAGTACAAAGCATATCCTCGACAGTCTGGATGGTCCTCTCTGACTGTCCGTCCGTCTAGGGATGATACGCGGTACTGAACTTGAGCTGGGTGCCCAAGCTAGTATGCAAACTCCTCTAGAAGTGGAAAGTGAAACGACTATCCCGATCCGAGACTATGCTCACCGAAACTCCGTGCAATCTGACTATCTGTCACATATACATCTCTGCCAGCTTCTCCGTAGATAGTCCCATCTTGAAAGGGAAAAAGTGGGCCGATTTGGTCAATCTATCAACGATGACCCAAATCGCGTCTTTTTCTCTTGAAGATCGTGGAAGTACAGATACAAAGTCCATAGTGATGTGCTTCCACTTCCACTTTGGAATGGGTAGTGGCTGAAGCAGACAACCTGGCCTCTGTCTCTCAGCTTTCACCTGCTGGCACACTAAGCATCGAGATACAAGCTGAGTTACCTCTCGCTTCATGCAATACCACCATATGTGCTCCCTCAGGTCTCTGTACATCTTGTTGGCTCGAGGATGCATAGAGTACTAAGAATGATGCGCTGCCTAAATTACCTCCTCCCAAAGCTCTCCACTCAGAATGCACAATCTAGTATCGTGTCTCAGCGACCCATCTTTGGCTCTAAAGAAATCGTCAAGCAATCCTGTTTGCACCTGCTCCCTGATGCTCCTCAGGGCCATGTCATCAAACTGTGCTGATCTGACTCTATCCATCAACGCAGACTCAATATGTAAACCCCATATCTGAACCTCCATCCTCGGAACGATCACCTCGATACCCAAACTATCAAGATCGGCCAATAGATGACGATCTGCCGTCAAATACATAGCAACTGCATACCTGCTCAAGGCATCTGTAACTACTTTGGTCTTTCCTGGATGGTACTGCAACTAGATATCGAAGTCCTTCATCAGTTCAAGCCACCTCCTCTGCCTCATGTTCAATTCTTTCTGTCTGAACACGTACTTCAAGCTCTTGTGATCCGTGAAGATCTTAATTTACTGGCACACTCTATCCAGGATATTATACGACACTTATGGGATACTACCTTCTATTGTCTTCCTCAAATGAATGCAGGTAAATAAGTAGCATGCGGGGCTCAGTTGAATGGGACACAAGTGTCATGTGGGTAGTAGGCTTAATGTGGGTCGTGTCCATATTTTGGGTCAACAAGTTTGGGTCGAAATGGTGCCCCCAATTCGAGTCGAAAATAAAAGTGACTTCGTGGGGTGAATTAAGGTTGGGCCTTGTGTCAGAAAAGTTGTGTGATAAAATGAAGCACAAGATGGTGTACATTAGTGGGACACGAAGGTCATGTGCATAGGGTGTCTTATATAGATTATGCATATAAAGTTGGTTTTGAGAAAACAACTAGTCTTGTGCTCCTAAATTAAAGGTCATGGCAATGTGCATATGATAATCATAAATAAAAGTAGAAATGGTCAATGGACTAAATTGATCCGAAAGTTGTGCGATACAAAGATAGTACAAGAGAACGAGTTTGAGTGGGACAAGATATATCAAAATGAAGATAATATTGTCTACTACAAACTCATGAAGAAAGTTTTCAGAGATTGACATCTCTGATGCTCTAGAAATCAAAGTCACGAAAGAACATTCGTCTATCTAGGATACTCTCTCTAGGGTGTCTACCCAAGTCTTGACACTGTCTACACAAGGTACTAACTCATCTATATGATACTGGGATGGTACTCCTATACTAGGTTGCTCATGTCTCTCCTCCAACTAGGTACTAAACTATTGGTGCCTAAACTTCTACAACACTTGAAATACTCTGGCTATTGCTACTAGGGTACTCCTCCTATTCTGGCACCTGGTGTAACTCCTACCTTAATACTCATTAATCACTCTAAGGTTCTCATCTATATTTAATTATCAAAAATCATATACATTACTTCCTAACCATGCTCTAAACAATTAACACAATACTCAAGGACACAAACTAATTGCAAATCACCAAGCCATCATACTACGAAGAACCTATAATGAAATGAGACTCTACAAGGACCAGAACTAAATAACTGAAACTATCCCTACTCCTAAGCTAATTGATGATGGAATAGAATCTATAATAACATAAGTGAAATGATAGAGATGATATGTTACGACCCTTATCAAGATACAGTCTGATAATCATACGCGTTTGTCTAAAATAATGATACTCAGAATCCTCACCACGCCAGTAAGCAAGGCTACGATAAACGGTAGATTTCATAACTGGGTATGCACCTCTATAATCATGTCATCTGGGATCCTTGCCACGTCGACTAGTATGGCTGCGAGAAATCCCAAATCTCATAACCAAGATATCTACATCCGAAGTCAGGTCCCTACGTTTCCACCATGCCGGTTAATATAGCTACGATAAACTCCAGGTTCCATAACCAAGTAGACGTTTTACCTTTCCTGTTATTCCGTCAACATATGTTATCAAAAGATACCGTAACTCAGGCCATAAAATTCATCTCGATTTGACAATCAAAATCAATGATGATCCATCAAAATTAAATTCAATAACAAGGAGCAAAGGTGAACAAAAACAAAAGGAAAGGATTTTAAATTGACGTTCAACCAAGATTCTTAAGGGTCATCCCAGGAATCTCTCAAAAGTCCTAAGCAAAGAGATCAATATGTCACATGATAAGATATCGTCAAGGAAGGACAATTTATTTTGAAATGTAAGGAGAGTTGTCATGATAATCAAAAGATCAAAATTTTTCTAATATGTGATTGAGTAACTCCTATCATAACCTAGAATCTATATCTTAACAGCAGGCTCGTAATTAGCACTTTAAGTCGAGCACCATTACGAAATCGCACTATTTGTGACTCTGACCTGCATGGGCCACCACAAAAATGTATCACGTGTTTAGGGGCACAAGCACGTGGGTACGTCCAGCCTACGCCGCAGAATCGGCGGTAGAACACTGTAAAGGTCATCTAGAATATATAGAATCTAAGACACAATAATATAACCTGTCATATCCGCACGGAGGAATATAAGCACAACTCAATCACATAAATCTAAGGATGATAGGCACGAATATGATAAAAAATAAGATAATAAATAGTCTGAAATAGATGCTGAGTCACAACCACAAGTTCAAAAATCAAGACATAAAACAATATCCCAAATAAATACTACAAGTCTCAAAGTATCAAGCTGGAATATAATCTAGACAAAATCTAGCTAAACTATGTCACTGCAGGCAGTGCGTCCTCTATGAGCACCGGGTCCACAGGCTGGTCATGGTCGTAGGTTCCATCTATGCCAAACCCGTAGTAGGTCGTGCAGTCTGCATCTAAATTCTTTAAAAATCAATAAAGGTTATCCTGTCAGGGTATGAGCAAGTACAAACACCAACAGCAGTTCCATGTGAATTGATAAATACTATAAGAGACAATCAAATGAAATAAATGATGAATATCAAAAATTGGAAATAAAACTGTATAAAAGAACTGAATAGCATATCATGGGTGAGATGTAAGGTAAAGCTGGAATAAGCAGTAAATGTAATCTGATGTACGAGATAAACCTATAAAGTAAGTGCCATGAGATATTAGAGCGTTATGTGATCGGCTTGGGTCAAGATCAGGCTGTTTCATTTGATCGGCTATGCACAGGTAGTATAATAGTATAGTGATCAGGCCGACCAAAATGGAAAGCTATGCACAAGTTGTATAAGGTCAGGATACACCTTACGTGTGGTGTGGGTGGAGCTATGCACAAGTAATAAACAAGTAGGGGGTAATGATCACATAACCTCTAATAACTCTCCATCCTCGAGTAGTATAATGACTCCAAACATGACAGGTCATGACACGAGATTCGAAAAGCAAGAGGCCAGCCCACTCCCAAATCGGTGTCTATACAAGTACAGGAAATAATATCGAACAATGTACTCATATACCAGGTAAACTAGGAATGACATCTCATGACGAGATTCACGTATACTAGTCCGTGTATTCTCATGTCGAGAATCAAGTATAACACTACAACTGAATCAGATATAGTAGATATCAAAGCAATGAAAACTATCAGAGAATGTACTTGCCTGCTGTCCTGAGCTACGAAAATCGAACTACAAACCACTCATTGAGCCACGAACGGTCAACTCACACAATAGTCTCCTAATACTGAAACAGACATTACCAACATTCTCAGAATGGTTAAATTAGCTAAAATTGTCTACCTATAAGTCCAATTCTGGATACATGGGCAAAACGGTAATTTTGGGTCAAAATGGTGTCCGCCTTTGGACCCACATTGCACCAAAAAGTGTGCCAAAACCTACAATCTCTAAAATCATCAAACTATATGTCTATAGGTTCGATTTGACGAGATGAACCAAATCGTATGTCCAAAGTTAGATTTCGGTGGGCCGTGCACAAATTCGTCCGTTGGATCGGGTCGTGGGCCCGCCAAAATAGCGTTTCGGTCGACCTTCTCAGATTCGGACCAAACTTGGCATATAGGACCAAAAAAATGATACGGTCCTGTTGGCATAAGTTTTATCTCGATATGACGAGCGTGCACAAAGTAATTGATAAATTTACAAAAAGGCCAATATGGTAAATTTTGACGGATACGCATCAAATTTTTCGTGCACACACGACCAATTTGAATTCTGCCAAATCCCACACGTCCTCGAAATCGATATGCACCTTTCGATGCTTTTGGTTCGTGACCATGTCGTCCGGATTGACGGGACGGACGGCGTATCGTGACAATTTTTCTAAAAATTTAGTTTTTGAAAACAGTTTTTTTCCAACTTCACCAACCAATAACTTTCTGTATAAAGCATAAAAATTAAATCAACAAGAAGAGTTTTGATCTCCTATATGTTGTCTACAAGTCTCTTCAGACCAATTTTGAAAACTATCAACACGATGGTCGCAAATCGGCCACAAAGTTGGGATTTCGGGACAGTTTCTAACGTCCAATAAATTAAGTTTTTTTCGATTTTGGAACTCGTTTTTCGTCGCACATGATGCGAATCGGCATGAACTATTTGAAGGATTACGAAGACGTATATGTTATGAACATAACAGAAGAAACGGATCGTGAAACGATCGAGCGAGCGTCGCACAAGATCAAGGCGAAGTCGGGTTCGTGGCTGCTGTGCGCTATTGTCCTGTCTTCGTGTCCTGTCGCCGTTGCGCGGGTCCTGGCCGGCCTCCGGCGTGCCGAAGTGGCGCACAAGTAGTCGACGTCGAGGGGGAGGTGTGCGGCTAGGTTTGGGTTAGGGTTTTGTAAAAAATCTCTCTCTATCTCTAACGAATATATATATATATATATATATATATATATATTATATATATATATATATATATATATATATATATATATATATATATATTGTATATGGAGTGTCGGGTTCGATTTTGTAAGGAAAAAGGGGGTCGAGTTTGAAGCTACTATGAGCACGGTTTTCGTTTGCTGAGGGGTGTGTGTGTGTGTCCTTTATTTGTATGTGTTTGATTTTGACTTTATTATTTAATTTTGACTTTTCTTTATATATATATATATATATATATATATATATAAGGAAAAGTCAAAATTGAAATAATAAAGTCAAAATCAAACACACACACACACACACACACACACACATATAATATATATATATATATATATATATATATATATATATATAAAATATATATATATATATATATATATATATATATATATATATATATATATATATATATATATATATATATATATATATATATTTAACAAAAGAGCATTTTATTGAAAGCTAAGAGTAGCTCATAAAGAGCATTACAGACGGGTACTGGGCCTAAGACAAAAGGGCCCTGAACATCAAGTGCAAAAAGCATCCAGAAAGTTACAACCATTTCGAAATTTCACAAAATAAAATTACCAAAATTTACAAACAAGTCAACTGCCGGGCCAGTGTGGCCGCGAGGCTCTGGGGGCACCCCGCCCGAAGCGAGCGGTGCACAAGGAGGGTGTTTTTTTTTTTTTTTTTTTGGTTGGAAAAAACGAAGTTTTGAAAATTCAAATGGAAATTACGAAAACCAAAGACAGGAGGGGGAGCCCCACGTGAATGGGCACGAGCCCCAAGGGGGGGTTGCGTTATGGCGTGGTCCTGCGGGCGCCAGCCACGAGGGGGGACTCGGGCCCTGCAACAGCGCGCCGACCGAGTCGGGCGCAGGCCACGCCATAAAATATATATATATATTTTATATATATATATATATATACATACTTACACACATATGTATATACATCCATATATAAAAATAGTATTTCCAACCCTTTTATAAACATTTATTTAAAACTATTTTATTCCCTTTCTATATATATATATATATATATATATATATATATATATATATATATATATATATATATATATATATATATATATATATATATATAAAATTTATTTAAAACTATTTTATTCCCTTTATATATATATATATATATATATATATATATATATATATATATATATATATATATATATATATATATAATATATATACCCCTTTCCTTGATCAAATCCCCCTCCTTATTAATGAAGCCGACAACATCCAACTAGAATGACCCCCTACTGCCCAGGACGTGAAAGATGCGGTATGGGCTCTGAACGAGCACAGTGCCCCAGGCCCGGACGGATTCTCGGGGGTTTTCTTTCGCACATGCTGGGATATTATCAAACATGACATCACTGATGCGGCTATCGCCTTCTTCGAAGGTGCCATATACCCCAAAGCCATTTCTAGTGCCAACCTGATACTTATCCCAAAAAAAGACAACCCGGAATCCTTTCGTGACTTTCGCCCTATCAGCCTTTGCACCTTTACCAACAAGATCATTTCCAAGATCATCGCAACCAGGATGGCAGGCATCCTTCCCAAGATCATTTCAGAACAACAAAGCGGGTTCGTCCGTGGAAGAAACATCCAGGACAATATAATGCTAGCCCAAGAGTTAATCACTTGTATGAAATTCCCAGCCAGAGGGGGCAACATTGCCGTAAAAATCGACATGAAGAAAGCTTACGACAGACTGGATTGGCAATTCATGATCTGGATCTTCAGAGCCTTCGGATTCTCGAAAACTTGGACCAACATCGTGTGGAGATCCATCAGCAACTCCTGGTTCTCCACGATCATCAACGGTCAGGCCGATGGGTTTTTCAAATCCAACCGCAGGGTGGGACAGGGAGACCCACTATCATCAACCGTCTTCATCATTACGGCAGACGCCCTGAGTAGGAACCTCAACAACATGGTTACCATCTCGAACTTCCACCACTATCACATATCAAGCGGTTGCCCTATCATCATCCATCTGGCTTTTGCCGATGACTTACTCATCTATTCCTCCAGGGACGAAGGAGCGATGGAAGTGGTCCACCACACCCTACAGAGGTACTCTAGATGCTCCAGCCAAAAGATTAATCCTTCCAAGAGCGTCATCTACACTCACCACAACATTAGGAGAGAGCACGAGATCAACCTCACCAACTTAACTTCCTTTTCTGTTACCCATCCTCCGTTCAACTACCTCGGCTGCCCTCTTGTGTACGGGAGATCCAGCACTGGCATCTTCGATAACTTGATCACTAGAATCAGGAAAAAACTTGAAGGGTGGCATAACGCCACTTTATCGCCTGGCGGCAAGATAATCCTCATCAATCACGTGCTTTCGTCCATCCCTATCCACACTCTGGCCGCTTCTTCTCCGCCTAAGAAGGTTCTTTCCTCAATCAAACAGATCTTCTGTAACTTCTTCTGGGGCCACTGCAACGGGCAGGACAAGCACTATTGGACAAGCTGGGAATCCATGGCCAGCCCTACAGAAGAAGGGGGCCTGGGATTTACTAAACTCATCCACATCGTTAAAGCTTTCTCGATGATATTGTGGTAGAAAGTCCGCACGAGCAACAACTTATGGACCAGGTTTTTGACAGCCAGGTACTTCAAGCACATCCACCCTTCTATGGCCATATCCAACAACATATTCTCAGCGGCCTGGCGTCGTACCCTTACCGGGCGGGAACTAGCCGAGCCTGTGATGAGACTCTACTTGGGTGCTGGCAAATCCGATCCATTTTTGGAGAGATGGGTGGGGGATTGTATGATCCCGAGTATCTCGGCGTCCCCGAGAGACAGCAGGATTAGAGACCTGTGGAACCCCATTACTGACGACTGGGATTGGGACAAAATTCGGGAATGGTCCGGCAGCGATACGGCGGAGAGCATCCGTACGAGCGGTTTACGTATTGGCCACGGGGCCGATGCGCTAAGATGGTCGCTCGAGGCTTCAGGGACATTCTCCGTGCGGTCGACGAGAATTGCCATCCAGGGTACCCGGCATTCTCAACACTACATTAAGCACTACTGGCACTCCTGCATCCCTAAAAAGTGGTCTTTTCTAATATGGAGAGTCATTAGAAAGAAACTGCCTACAGATGACATCCTCAACACCATTGGTATCAGCTTAGTTTCAGCCTGCTCTTGCTGTTCAGAGCGGCAGATAGAAACTATCGACCACATCTTCTGTCAGGGTAGCCTGCCTGACAGGATCTGTAGGACCCTTAACCGGCTATTCAGCGTTGAGCCGGGTAGCGGATGCTTCCAAGATCTCGCGGTCTCCTGGGGTTCAGCCTCCCACGGCTACCAGATCGTAGCAGCAGCCGCCACGTGGGCGATTTGGAAGAATCGCAACAAGGCGAGATATGAGGGCCACCAATACTCTGCCGACCTGCTCATTCGAGAAGTCTTCCGCCAATGCCGTAAGCATAGCACCGGGTACTCCCATTGCCCGAGGGCATTTTGGTCATCGCTCCCTTCCTAACTCTGGAGGTGGTGTCGTCCCTCCCCCTCTTCTTGACTTTTGTTGGTATACTTGTATAGGCTTTCCCCTTTTGCGTCTTGTTTACGTGTTCTGGCTAAGGCCTTTTGAGCCTTTTTTAATAAAACGAAGGGGGTTTCTTATATATATATATATATATATATATATATATATATATATATATATATATATATATATATATATATATATATATAGAAACTCCATAAATGGAATAATACCAAATAAATATATATATACAAAATCTTAATATATTTATAAATAAAACAAATATTCTATATTCTATATTTATTTAATATATTAAAGATTTTTATAAATAAAAACTCTATTGAACATGTACATATCTATATCAACAAAATACCTATTTAACTAATAATATAAAAACACTAGCAATAATAATTTAAATAATATTAAAATAATAAAATAATGTAAATGACCATATTAGTCCTATTCAGGAAAGTGGGGGTGACAGTTCTGTTAGACAGGAGTTCTATAGCCCAATTTCGGACTGGAATTAGTTCTTGTGAGTTGCTGGACTTTGGGAATTTGTATAAGAAGTTTTGCTTGGCTTTGAAATTTCGGTTCTTTGTACATGGCTTGGCCAAGGATGTTGCGTGCCTGGTTAGAACTATTCAGTTCTATAGTTATGTTATTATAATGGTGTGATATATATATATATATATATATATATATATATATATATATATATATATATATATATATATATATACATATATATATATATATATATATATATATATATAAATTTTTTTAATATATATATAAAATATATATATATATATATATATATATATATATATATATATATATATATATATATATATATATATATATATATATATGATTTAAAGAAAAATATATATAAACTAAGTTTTACAATGACTCATTATATATATATATATATATATATATATATATATATATATATATATATATATATATATATATATATATATATATATATATATATAAAATATATATATATATATAAAATATATATATATATATATATATATATATATATATATATATATATATATATATTGTTGCTATTTTCAAACTTGGTTATTACACAAAAATATACTTTATATACCTTATACTTTATTGCTTATTTAGATTTACGTATTTTTCGATAAAATTGAGGCTTATCGTATCCACCTTGACGACGACCAAAATGGTCGAATGAGCCGCTAGAGAAACACAAATGCTACCGAATATTTCTGTACGTTGAGGCGTAAGCTATTAACAACGCGTGAATGCGTGACCAAGTCTGAGACTCTGATTGACCATGTCTTGCGACTTTAGTTTATTTTAGACTTGTAGAACTTGTTATTTGGCATGCTATATTTTAGGTGCAGGGCACTCGTACCTTCGGACTGGACCGTTCCCGGCTTAGAAGATTGCCGCAGCGTAGTTTATGATTTTTTGTATTTTATTCTCTTTTATGTAAAATATGTTGTAAGGACATAAGCCAATTTTTCTTTTCTTTCTCTGAGCCCTATATTGTGTAGCTTAGGGGTAGCGTAGCTCTTTCTGTATTTTGTGTGTTCTATGACGATAATATCGCACGTTAATTTATCATCCAATAAAATTGGAAACATTTATTTTCTAAAAACAAAAATAAAGGTTTTCTCCCATAAATTAGAACGCATTAAAAATACAAGTTTTATATTTATAATAACAATCTCATGTTTTATCATTAAATAGGATAAATATATATATATATATATATATATATATATATATACAGTATAAAAATATGAAGATTTTCAAATAAATCAACATGTCTACTCTTTCCAAAATAAATGCAATTGGACTTCTTTTATACAAATTTACAAATAGCGTAAAGCAGCGTTAGAGTTAATTGATCGTTAGGCTAATATGTTAATCAATAAAATTGTCTAGGACCAGTATTAGAGATTGCAACTAGAACACCGTAGAAATTGTATTGGAACTAAGACATCCTCTTAATCAAATGTAGGGTTCAGGATCTAAGTTTGAGATCATTTTTCCTGTCTTCAACTACAGCACCGGAAACACCAAGGCAAGTTCATACTTTCCCAAACTTATTTTTTAGTTAATAATTAATTTTATTGCATAGTAGAACTACTGAATCGACATTTGACTCACGGGATCCCTCTCGGTTTATACTGAGTGCTTGACTGAATCATTGACTCGGGATTGGGGAGTAGCATTAATACCCGTGGTCAAAGCCCCTTACTGAATCACTGTGGATAGCGAAAGTCCAACCCACTTGAAGCGAAACCGGACCGTGTTCACTAAAACACTTACTGCCTCCATCCCTAGTAGGCCACAAGATGTTATGCGCTCAAAATACTACTGCTAGTTAGATTGAATCATTTTCTTTTCCAGAGTTTTATTGCATAACTGCTTCTTTATTTATTATTTAGAAAATATATTTCTGTTATAAACTGCTTCTTGTCTCATTTTTAATTATTAAATAAGATGCTGGAATAGATTTGTATGTTCTTACTCTCCTTCTGACTGGAGACCAATATTTTTAGGTGATTGCGACAATGAGGAGCTTACTATTAGTACCTACTATGGACTCGAACTAAATTATGAGGAGATAGCTGAAAACAACCGGGAGGCACCTGAGCCGACTACTAGTAGCCTAGTCAGCATTGTATTTAAAGCTGTAAACCTTAGTACAACTTGAGTTTGTTTCGGCATTGTGTTTAAATTATTAAATAAAAGTTTTTAAATTCTCGTATTTTAGATTGTTGTGATTGAGTTACTACTGATTGATACAGCTTACTGTCGCCGTCTCACAACGGTACAGGCTGGGCATGATCCGACTGGACCCAGAATCTTGGGATCGAATCGTGACATATTTTCAGTAGTAGCCCATACATGTCGTCCGTTATATAAATTTGGTCTAGTCAACTTAGTCTAGACAAACATGCAGTTCTGCAATCTGACTTTAGGTTTAGGAATGACTTTAGGAAAACAAACTATAGAAATAATTAGAACACATAGAACATTAGAACTTTTAAACATTACAACATTTAGAGTATAAGAACTTGTCATAAGATAGGACCGATGCTTTACTTGTGCTTTAGGCCTTGTAACTTATCTTTTGTTACGAATCTTCCTTCCTTCCATTCCAAAGAATGTTGACGAAGGGCTTACTCGATTTTGATTAACTAGAAATATGATGACCATAGTCCGTATTACGTATTTTGGGATACGTGTACGTATCTGACTCGTATTGCATATCTCCTAGCTTGGTTCGGCTTGTTTGGGTTGGCTTGGTTCGGCTTGGGTTGTTTATTGATTCATCATGAACCAAGGGGAGAACCCATACCTACCACCACCATCCCCATTTATTAATCCTACTTTCTTCTCTCCTTATTATCACTTCAATAATTCTTCTTCTTCTTCATTTACTCCTCTCCACCTACACCTAAGAGCCCTAGGCAAGTGCAACTTACTTCATGGTGGATCTCAAGTTTTATTGTTCCATTCTCTTTTTTATATGATTATAAGCCTCTTTAGAACTTGGAGTTTTTAATTTTTATGGATAGATTCTTCTAGATCTACATTATAACTTTGGGATTTCATAAGTTCATAGAGTTTTTCTTGGTTTTGATCTACTAAAACTTGTTATTTTTGAGAACTAATAGTTCCATGAGCAAGAGCACAAAATTTCGTATGAATTTGGTTTTTGATTCACCTCATTTCGAGTTAAAATGAAGTTTTTATGGCCAAAACAAGTTTTCTGAATCTTTCATGTCGGCTGAGTGAAATTTTATGCAGGGAACCCTGATATTGCGTATTTTACGCTGGATAGTATCCGAAATGTGAAATTTTACGCAGGGAACCCTGATATTGCATATTTTACGCTGGATAGTATCCAGAATGTGAAATTTTACGCAGGGAACCCTGATTATGCGTATTTTATACTGTATAGTATCCAGAATGTGAAATTTTACGCAGAAAACCCTGATATTGCGTATTTTACGCTGGATAGTATCCAGAAAGTAAAATTTTATGCAGGAAACCCTGATTATGCGTATTTTATGCTGGATAGTATCCAGAATGTGAAATTTTATGCTGGAACCCTCCCATTTTGCGTATTTACGCAAATTGGATTTTTGACGTAAAAAAGTGCACAGAATGACTGTTTTTGCCAAGTTTAGCTATTTTCTAGCCCGAATTTCGAAAAACTTAAAACATGAAAGTTTTAGATCTTTGTCTTGCCTTTTCGAATATCTCTGGAGCACCTCATTTTGAGTTCGTATGTGGAAGTTATGTCCCGTCTCCCCTGAGCCGCATGATTCCTCCACAACTCTTGCACCCTGTTTATATTTAGTTATTGCATATATGCTTATACCAGGTTAAATGTTAATTTTAAATATGTTCCATGACATAATGGTGATCCGTTGTGGTACACTTTTGACAAATGACATGACATGACATGATAGTGGCCCGTCGTGGCGCACTCTTGACAGTGAATTTGATATGATATATATCTCGAATATTGTTGCGACGGCTAGCATGTCATGACATAATTGAATGGCCTGGACACCGTGGGTGATTGTGTTTGTACAAAATAAATTGGTAATGTTTTACATCTTGTCTAGGGCAGGGATCCCTGAGTACCACGGTCAAGGGTACCTACTGTAAATGGCTAAGGCTAATAACTAGAATAATTCAGTAGTCATGAGAGATTTCCCCAGTTACAGACGATTCCGTTATCCCGGCCACCATTGTTGGACTTGTAGCCTGCCGAAGAGTAGGGCACATGTCTAAATTCACCGATATATGGAAAAGAATGAGACATTGCTTAAATAATCCAAGTCGCCTGGATAACCTGGATTAGCTGCAGGACTTGTGGTTGGAGGAACATTTCATTGCATATTGCTAGTAACTAGGGCTTGTGATAATCCTAGTTAGCTAATGTAGAAAGCCGTTGTCCCTGATTGACCGTGAGCGATTGTATGGTATAGATTCGGTGCTCGAATATTGCAAGCATGATCGCATGATTGTCACTTTTTAACAATAAAGATCAGAGGCTAAGTTCTGTTCAGGCGAAGGGTTACAACCCCGGTCCTTGTTTGGTTTAAGGGTTGTAACCTGGCCCCCGGAGCAGTTCTGTATCCTCTCTTTGTTTATTGTCTTATTGTACCCCACGTCATGCTCGTCATGTTTTACTTTACCAACAAGATTTAGAGACGGAGTTCTATTCAGGTGAAGGGTTACGACCCCGGTCCTTGTTTGGTTTAAGGGTTGTGACCTGGCTACTTGAATGGTTCCCTCATACTCTAATATGGCTGTTGTTATTTTTTTTTATCAGGCTCTTTCATACTTACTTTTAATATTTTTTTCTGATATGCTGGTTTTAGTTCTTAAGTGAAGCCTCCTTTGTGGCACTTACTACTTCTGGAATCTGACCCAGCAGGTTTTGTATGGCCAGATTTCGGAGCAGCTTCAGAGGATCTACCGACTTTCCAGCCCGATGGTGACCACTAGGCGTAACTAGGGCAACGAGTGGGTTTATATTTTTGGCTCTCCCACTCTATTGTAAGATTATTATTTTGAGGCGTTTAGCCGACGAGCACATGTTAGCTCGTATTGCATACCTTATTTACTGTCTGCTATGGGCTGTAGCATGATTGACAAATCCTAGGGTTGATCATGTATTACTGAACTCTTGCTAGTCCCCGCATTTTGTAACAACTAGCTTCATGATCAGCTGAATATGTAATGTCTGGAATGCCTTACTATTGTATATTTGGTGATCTCATATCTTGTAACTTTACTTGCTTGTTTGAGATTGAGATATTTAGGCTTGTTATTGACCATAGGAGACTGATGGATTGTAGTTAAACCCTCATGTATCTAGACAGCCGTGACCGTATAGCGAGGTGGGTTGCACCTCAATATACGTAGCTGGCTATGTTCGCTCCCGCTCTCCAGTATTCTGGTTCTGGGGCGTGACAAGAAATCTTACCCAAATTAGGCCGATTGTATGATGGCATATTTTACTGTCCATATTATTTTCTAAATTTTATGTATCTTTTAGTGTCCCATGACTTTCGGGGGTTATTTTCCTCCATATCTTTATCAGATTCTAGCATCCCTTAGGATCTATACTTTTTCGCTATTGATGGATTAAAATTAGATTTTTCAATCTTCTTCTTTAGCAAAACTATTTCCAATTTATTTATTATTTTGATCAAATTTTACTTCTATATCTTTATTTAGAATCTAGATCCATTTACTATTTAGAGTTTTAAATTATCCTTTAGCAAACCTAATAAACTCTATCTACCCAAAATATTTTTACGATTAGTGTATCCAACCATTTGTCTTGACCTTATTTCTAATTGACTTTCTCGGAACCAATCCCGAACCAAATTCTTCTGAAACCATAAAGCCCTAAGTTTAAATATTACCAAAAGAGTTGGTTCAACTTAGCTAGTTCACGAACCTTCCAAAGGAATTATTTTTCCAAAAAATAATTCCAATATTGATTGATATTTTCTAAGTTATTCCAAGGACCGAGAATATTTTTATTTGTTGACTTCCTCCACTCAACTTGAAATCTTACTCTCTAGGCAACTTCTTGATCAATTCAAGGCCTAGAAAGCTTCTAAACTCAATTCTTAAGTATCATGAAGCAAGAACGGTTAGAGAATTGATTCTATTCTATTATTGAATTTTCTTTAGTCATTGAATTTTTTTTGAATTGTTGAGCTATCCCTTTGAAATTTCTATAGACAAAGTTGAAAAAATATTCAGTGACCTAATATGGCTTCGCACATATGCGTTGCAGCCATTTATCTGAATTATGGAAACTGCGAGTTTACTGCAGCCAGATGCACACTGGCGTGGCATAGACTCTAAGTTGAAGTGATGTCATGTGTTCAAGGGTTTTCAGATATTTTTGAGACTACGTCCTCAATGAATCATGTTTGTCTCCTATGTTGTTCAGCCTGAAATAGATAAAGTTGATAGACCACTACTCGGTAACCTATCATTATTCAAGTTATGGAACCAAAAATTTACTGCAGTCAGGTGCACTCTGGCGAGGCATGAATTTGAGATAAAGTGACTTCAGATATATTTGGTTTTCGAATATTATTAAGACTGTATCCAATCATGGTTATCTTTTTAGTACCATCAAATTATTCTGACTTTTGTCCGATTAGAGGATTTATATTTCTAGCGGTTGTCTCCATTTTCAGAAATCTCTTATCACAGCCAGAAAGAATAGATTTCCTATAAAATTCTACTTAATTTTTCTAGAACTTATTAGGACCATATCAATCTCTATTGGCTCAATCTATTTTAAAGTTTAATTTTAGTGTCTTGCATATATTTTATGGATAGTTATATTTTTTGAACTATACATATATAGTTAGTTGATAGTTATATGCGAACCCTAAGGTGACAGCCATCATAGAAGAAAATGATCTCACAACCATGTCCATGGAGACCTTGATGGGAAAGCTAATGACTCATGAGCTTGACCTCAAGGACTTCGAAGAGCCTGCTCCTAAGGCTAAGGAGATCGCACTCAAAGCTCACTGACGAAGGGCGGAACCCGAAGAGACGGATGATGATGACTCAGAAGATGATCAAGCCCTTATGGTCCGCAATTTTAAGAAATTCCTTCGCTTCAATCGAAGAAAGAAGGAACCACAAGAAGATGGGGAAGAAGAGCCAACCTACTACGGTTGCAAGAAGACTGTACATGTCCGAAAAGATTGTCCATTCTTGAAGAAGAGCAACCGCTATGAGAAGCCATACACGAAGACTTCCTCAAAGAAATATGCCAACACAAAAATTTGGCATGAAAGCGAAGCTAGTGACTCCGAGGAAGAAAAGAACTCACCTCAAGATACGGCTAATGTATGCCTAATGGCGACGTCCGACAAGGTATCAAACGAAACTCTTGACGATTTCACTTTTGATGAACTTGGCGATGCTTTCACCGATTTACTTAGTGATCACAAAAAGGTCATTGGTAAATACAAACATGCCAAGGACAAAATCAAAAGTCATGAAGTCAAAATACAAAGACTTTCTTTATTACTTGATAACATTAGAGACACTTCACCCACGGATGTCACTGATGAGGTATCTAAGCTTAAAATAAGCTTACATGATGCCGAAGCACGCATTGAACAACAAACACAAGAAATTACAACACTCAACACGGAGCTTGTAGAAGAAAAGAGTAGACACAAGATTTCTATTACTAAGATGTATGGTTTGAATGCTACTGTCTCTAAGAAACTAGAGACTAAATTGGGTAAACAGGTTGCTCAACCTCAAACCCAATCTCATGAGACACACACAAAGCATGACACTACTCAACCACGTCATCCCCATGCAACACGGAATCATGCATACATATACACACACTTTCACAAAGTACACAAACCACATGCACGTAAGAATAACTCTCATATGTTACACAATCATCATGCTACATTTAGATACAATCATCACAATGTTGCACAAAGACACAATCAACATCACTCTACATATAGAAATCATCACCATGCCATACCATATAGACAATATCATCATATCACTCCACATCACTCTATACATAGTCATCACCACCATGCTAATTCTACACATCATCATACTTTTCCTCATCATTCTGCTTATAGACATCATCAGCATGCTCCTAATATAAATAGGAATGCTATATGTACTTATTGTGGTTTACATGGACACATTTCACCACAATATAGAATTAGAAGATTAGTAGATAGAAAGATATATGCATGGTTTCCAAAAACTAACTCTTCAGGACCCTCAAGAACTTGGGTACCAAAGGTCACATCTACTCTTGATGTAGGTGGACCTTCCCTCCTCAACTAAGAGTAAGTGGATTCTCGATAGTGGATGCTCACGGCATATGACGGGAGACGCAAATCTTTTCTCATCACTATCGATAAAAAGAGAAGGATATGTATCCTTCGGCAATAACCTAAAAGGTTATATTATAGGTAATGGTATTATTGGTTATCCTTCCTCTTCCATAATAAAGGATGTCTGCCTAGTGACCGAGTTAAAGCATAACCTGCTCAGCATCAGTCATCTTGCTGACCATGGTTATGACATTAACTTTGGACAAAACAAATGTCTTATTTATGATAGGTCAACAGGAGACATTGTTTTTGAAGGGATAAGAGAGGATAATATTTATATTTTCTATTTGTTTATAGATACTAACAATGCAGGTAGATGCCTATATGCTCATAAAGATGAACGATTACTGTGGCACCAGCGTCTTGGTCATGCCAACATAGATACTATATCCAGGCTATCGACCAAGAAGCTAGTTAGAGGCTTGTCCGATATCACATTCAAAAAGGACACGTTATGTGTCGAATGTGAATTGAATAAGGCAACCAAGTCATCTTTCCATTCTATAAACTCTGTAAGTACTTCTAGACCTTTGCAACTTCTCCATGTAGATTTATTTGGCCCTAGTAGAGTAGCCAGTCTTGGTGGAAAACTCTATGCCTTTGTTATTGTTGATGACTTTTCAAGATTTACTTGGGTTTTCTTTCTTACTCATAAAAGTGATGCTATTTCTGTTTTCAAGATTTTTGTTAAGAAAGTTCAAAACAAAAATGGCTACATGATTACTCGTATCCGAAGTGATCATGGAGGCGAGTTCAAAAATTCTGATTTTGAAAAGTTTTTTGATTCCAATGGTTTTGATCATGAGTTTTCTTGTCCAAGAACTCCTCAACAAAATGGTGTTGTGGAGCGAAAGAATAGGACTCTTGGCGATATGGCTAGAGTTATGTTGAACAAGTTTTTACTTTCGAAATACTTTTGGGCTGAAGCTGTCAGTACAGCATGTCATATTTTAAATAGGGTGCTTATTCGTCCTATTACGAAGAAAACACCCTATGAGCTTTGGTTTGGGAGAACCCCAAATGTTTCTTATTTTAAAGTTTTTGGCTGTAGATGTTTTATCCTTAACACCAAAGACAACTTAGGCAAATTTGATGCCAAAGCTGACGATGGTATTTTCCTTGGCTATGCTGCCAAGAGTAAGGGATATAGAGTTTTTAACAAACGCTCATTAATTGTGGAGGAGTCTACAAATGTGACTTTTGATGAAGATAACAGTACAGCATCTACTCTTGATGATGAAGTTGAGCCATCAACGTCTACTCCAATGAACACCACAACCGAAACAAATTCTCTGGAGAGCTTGCCAAAGAAATTCTCTTTTAAGCCATCACATCCAGAAAATTTGGTAATCGATGAGATTTCACGTGGAGTAACTACTAGATCATCATTAGGAGACTCTATTGCTAGCACTGCCTTTATTTCACAAATTGAGCCGAAAAACATTTTAGAAGCTTTCCATGATGAATTTTGGATTTCTGCTATGCAAGAGGAACTCAACCAATTCGAGAGGAGCCAAGTATGGGAACTCGTTCCTCGACCGGCTAATCACTCGATTATTGGTACTAAATGGGTCTTTAGAAACAAAGTGAATGAAGATGGTTCAGTCACACGCAACAAAGCTCGTATAGTAGCCCAAGGATACAACCAAGAGGAAGGTATCGACTACGATGAGACGTATGCTCCTGTTGCTAGATTAGAATCTATTCGGATGCTTTGTGCATTTGCAAATTTTCAAAATTTCAAATTATTTCAAATGGATGTTAAGAGTACTTTCTTGAATGGATTTATTAAGGAGGAAGTTTATATAAAACAACCCCCTGGCTTTGAAAATCATAAATTTCCCGACCACGTGTTCAAGCTAAAGAAAGCGCTGTATGGCCTCAAACAAGCCCCTAGAGCCTGGTATGAGCGGCTAAGCAATTTCTTACTTGAAAAAGGTTTTTCAAAAGGGAAAATTGACACTACACTTTTCATAAAATCTTTCAAAGACACTATTCTTTTAGTACAAATATATGTAGATGATATTATATTTGGTTCTACTGATGAAATCCTTTGTCAAGATTTTGCCAAGTGTATGCAGACCGAGTTTGAGATAAGCATGATGGGGGAGCTCAACTACTTTCTTGGGCTGCAAGTCAAACAAATGTCAAATGGAACCTTCATCTGTCAGTCAAAGTATACAAAAGACATGCTGAAGAAATTTGACCTTGACAACGTCAAACCAATCAGCACTCCTATGGCTATTTCAACCAAACTCGAACCAGATGATAGCGGCAAACCCGTAGATCAACGTAAGTATCGAGGTATGATAAGCAGTCTACTTTACCTTACTGCTAGTCGCCCTGATATTATGTTTAGTGTTTGCCTGTGTGCTAGATATCAAACAAATCCTAAGGAATCACACATGACCGCGGTTAAGCGTATCTTTCGATACCTTAAGGGTACAGTTACAGTGGGCCTATGGTATCCCAAGTCAACATCATTTGACCTCATTGGTTACTCTGATGCTGACTTTGTCGGATGCAAGGTCGACCGTAAAAGTACGAGCGGTACGTGTCATTTATTAGGAAAAGCTTTAGTCTCTTGGTTTAGCAAGAAGCAGAATTCTGTCGCACTATCCACAACAGAAGCTGAATACATCGTAGCTGGGCGTTGTTGTGCACAAATTCTGTGGATGAGCAAACCCTTGAAGACTATAATTTTTCTTTCATGTATATTCTAATCTTTTGTGACAACACTAGTGCTATAAATCTTACTAAGAACCCCATTTGTCACTCACGCACGAAGCACATTGAAATTCGTCACCACTTTTTGCGTGATCATCAGCAAAATGGCACGATTAACTTAGAATTTATTGACACTGATCATCAGTTAGCAGACTTCTTCACAAAACCATTATCCGAAGAGCGCTTCAATTTTCTTTGTCGTGAACTTGGAATTTTAGATGAAGCTGTTGTAAATTAAGATAAACCTGCGTAAATATCGAGTATATCTTGATTCTATTATGATGAACTTGCTGTGGGTACAAGCCGAAAGGGTCCTTCTGACAACAAGGCGTAAAAGCCTAAGCGACACGGGGCACTAGTCCTCAGGACTACCGCTAGCTGGGATCCGGCCCCTGCAGCTAACCCATGACAGCTTCAAAATATTGAATTATGATATAATTCCTTGTTTATTATATGGTTCATTCTCATTCATCGTATACTGAAATACTAATTTTTTAACTTCATATTGCTGCTTCACACCCACTTTCAATTATTCTTTTGTTTACCTATTGGATCTTTTCTGTAATTATACTCATGTCTTATATTGGTTTTATTTTACTTAACCAATATTTTTTTACTTTTTGCCTGATTCCTGTTCTGTAACCAGGATCCGGAATTCGGGCCGAACTCTGCCCCTACCAAAGTTCGGGCCGAATTCGGCCTGACTGTTCCAGAACCGGGAACAGTCCCAGCCGTTGATCTAAATTAAGATTCAATGGTCATGATTTGATCCGACCAAGAGAAACCCTCACCATATTTTCGGTTTTTCTTCCCTCTCCTTCCTCATTACCACCTTTTTTACTTCTCTAACAATTCTCTCCAAACCCTAACCCTAATTTCT